>OX387716.1:32934123-33534123 GCA_947577245.1 Andrena bucephala | reverse complement strand
TATTTTCAATTATTTATAATTATTTTCAATTATTTATCAGTTATTTTCAATTATTTTCAATTATTTATAATTATTTTCAATTATTTTCAATTATTTTCAATTATTTACAATTATTTTCAATTATTTACTATTATTTTCAATTATTTATAATTATTTTCAATTATTTATCAATTATTTTCAATTACTTATAATTATTTTCAATTATTTTCAATTATTTATAATTATTTTCAATTATTTATCAATTATTTATAATTATTTATCAATTATTTTCAATTACATAAAATTATTTTCAATTATTTTCAATTTTTTTCAATTATTTATCAATTATTTTCAATTATTTATAATTATTTTCAATTATTTTCAATTAATTTCAATTATTTATAATTATTTTCAATTATTTATCAATTATTTTCTATTATTTATAATTATTTTCAATTATTTTCAATTATTTTCAACTATTTTCAATTATTTCCAATTATTTATCAATTATTTTCAATCATTTAAAATGATTTTACATTATTTTAAATTGTTTTCAATTATTTATAAATTATTTATAATTATTTTCAATTATTTATAATTATTTTCAATTATTTTCAATTATTTTCAATTATTTTCAATTATTTATCATTATTTTCATTTATTTATCAATTATTTTCTATTATTTATAATTATTTTCAATTATTTTCAATTATTTTCAATGATTTATCAATTATTTTCAACCATTTATAATTATTTTCAATTATTTTCAACTATTTTCAATTATTTATAAATTATTTATAATTATTTTCAATTATTAATAATTATTTTCAATTATTAATTAATTATTTTCTATTATTTATAATTATTTTCAATTATTTTCAATTATTTTCAATTATTTTCAATTATTTATCAATTATTTTCAATTATTTTCAATTATTTATCAATTATTTTCAATTACTTATAATTATTTTCAATTATTTTCAATTATTTTCAATTATTTATAATTATTTTCAATTATTTATCAATTATTTATAATTATTTATAATTATTTTAAATTATTTTCAATTATTTATAATTATTTTCAATTATTTATCAATTATTTTCAATTATTTATAATTATTTTCAATTATTTTCAATTATTTTCAATTATTTATAATTATTTTCAAATATTTTCAATTATTTATCAATAATTTTCAATTATTTATAATTATTTTCAATTATTTATAATTATTTTCAATTATTTTCAATTATTTTCAATTATTTTCAATTATTTATCATTATTTTCAATTATTTATCAATTATTTTCTATTATTTATAATTATTTTCAATTATTTTCAATTATTTTCAATTATTTTCAATGATTTATCAATTATTTTCAATCATTTATAATTATTTTCAATTATTTTCAACTATTTTCAATTATTTATAAATTATTTATAATTATTTTCAATTATTAATAATTATTTTCAATTATTAATCAATTATTTTCTATTATTTATAATTATTTTCAATTATTTTCAATTATTTTCAATTATTTTCAATTATTTTCAATTATTTATCAATTATTTTCAATTATTTATAATTATTTTCAATTATTTATCAATTATTTTCAATTACTTATAATTATTTTCAATTATTTTCAATTATTTTCAATTATTTATAATTATTTTCAATTATTTTCAATTATTTATAATTATTTTCAATTATTTATCAATTATTTTCTATTATTTATAATTATTTTCAATTATTTTCAATTATTTTCAATTATTTTCAATTATTTTCCATTATTTATCAATTATTTTCAATTATTTATAATTATTTTCAATTATTTTCAATTATTTTCCATTATTTATAAATTATTTTCCATTATTTTCAATTATTTATCAATTATTTTAAATTATTTATAATTATTTTCAATTATTTTCAATTATTTTCAATTATTTTCAATTATTTTCAATTATTTATAATTATTTTCAATTATTTATCAGTTATTTTCAATTATTTTCAATTATTTATAATTATTTTAAATTATTTTCAATTATTTATAATTATTTATCAATTGTTTTCAATTATTTTCAATTATTTTCAATTATTTTCAAATATTTTTATTTATTTTCCATTATTTATCAATTATTTTCAATTATTTATAATTATTTTCAATTATTTTCAATTATTTTCAATTATTTTCAATTATTTATAAATTATTTATCAATTATTTTCAATTATTTATAATTATTTTCAATTATTTTCAATTATTTTCAATTATTTTCAATTATTTTCAATTATTTTCAATTATTTATAATTATTTTCAATTATTTATCAGTTATTTTCAATTATTTATAATTATTTTCAATTATTTTCAATTATTTTCAATTATTTACAATTATTTTCAATTATTTACTATTATTTTCAATTATTTATAATTATTTTCAATTATTTATCAATTATTTTCAATTATTTATAATTATTTTCAATTATTTTCAATTATTTTCAATTATTTATAATTATTTTCAAATATTTTCAATTATTTATCAATAATTTTCAATTATTTATAATTATTTTCAATTATTTATCAATTATGTTCAATTATTTATAATTATTTTCAATTATTTATCAATTATTTTCAATTACTTTTAATTATTTTCAATTATTTTCAATTATTTTCAATTATTTTCAATTATTTTCCATTATTTATCAATTATTTTCAATTATTTATAATTATTTTCAATTATTTTCAATTATTTTCAATTATTTATAAATCATATTCCATTCTTTTCAATTATTTATCAATTATTTTCAATTATTTATAATTATTTTCAATTATTTTCAATTATTTTCAATTATTTTCAATTATTTTCAATTATTTATAATTATTTTCAATTATTTATCAATTATTTTCAATTATTTTCAATTATTTATAATTATTTTCAATTATTTTCAATTATTTTCAATTATTTACAATTATTTTCAATTATTTACAATTATTTTCAATTATTTTCAATTATTTATAATTATTTTCTATTATTTATCAATTATTTTCTATTATTTATAATTATTTTCAATTATTTTCAATTATTTTCAACTATTTTCAATTATTTCAATTATTTATCAATTATTTTCAATCATTTAAAATTATTTTCAATTATTTTAAATTGTTTTCAATTATTTATAAATTATTTATAATTATTTTCAATTATTTATAATTATTTTCAATTATTTTCAATTATTTTCAATTATTTTCAATTATTTATCATTATTTTCAAATATTTATCAATTATTTTCTATTATTTATAATTATTTTCAATTATTTTCAATTATTTTCAATTAGTTTTAATGATTTATCAATTATTTTCAATCATTTATAATTATTTTCAATTATTTTCAACTATTTTCAATTATTTATAAATTATTTATAATTATTTTCAATTATTTATAATTATTTTCAATTATTTATAATTATTTTCAATTATTTATAATTATTTTCAAATTATTTTCAATTATTTTCAATTATTTTCAATTATTTATAATTATTTTCAATTATTTTTCAATTATTTACAATTATTTTCAATTATTTTCAATTATTTATAATTATTTTCAATTATTTATCAGTTATTTTCAATTATTTTCAATTATTTATAATTATTTTAAATTATTTTCAATTATTTTCAATTATTTTCAATTATTTACAATTATTTTCAATTATTTACAATTATTTTCAATTATTTATAATTATTTTCAATTATTTATCAATTATTTTCAATTATTTATCAATAATTTTCTATTATTTATAATTATTTTCAATTATTTTCAATTCTTTTCAATTATTTTCAATTATTTTCCATTATTTATCAATTATTTTCAATTATTTATAATTATTTTCAATTAATTTCAATTATTTTCAATTATTTATCAATTATTTTCCATTATTTTCAATTATTTATCAATTATTTTCAATTATTTATAATTATTTTCAATTATTTTCAATTATTTTCCATTATTTTCAATTATTTTCAATTATTTATAATTATTTTCAATTATTTTCAATTATTTTCAATTATTTTCAATTATTTATAATTATTTTCAATTATTTATCAATTATTTTCAATTATTTTCAATTATTTATAATTATGTTCAATTATTTTCAATTATTTTCAATTATTTACAATTATTTACAATTATTTTCAATTATTTACAATTATTTTCAATTATTTATAATTATTTTCAATCATTTATCAATTATTTTCAATTACTTATAATTATTTTCAATTATTTTCAATTATTTTCAATTATTTATAATTATTTATCAATTATTTATAATTATTTATAATTATTTTAAATTATTTTCAATTATTTATAATTATTTATCAATTATTTTCAATTATTTTCAATTATTTTCAATTATTTTCAAATATTTTTATTTATTTTCCATTATTTATCAATTATTTTCAATTATTTATAATTATTTTCAATTATTTTCAATTATTTTCAATTATTTATAAATTATTTATCAATTATTTTCAATTATTTATAATTATTTTCAATTATTTTCAATTATTTTCAATTATTTTCAATTATTTATAATTATTTTCAATTATTTATCAGTTATTTTCAATTATTTTCAATTATTTATAATTATTTTCAATTATTTTCAATTATTTTCAATTATTTACAATTATTTTCAATTATTTACTATTATTTTCAATTATTTATAATTATTTTCAATTATTTATCAATTATTTTCAATTACTTATAATTATTTTCAATTATTTATAATTATTTTCAATTATTTATCAATTATTTATAATTATTTATCAATTATTTTAAATTACATAAAATTATTTTCAATTATTTTCAATTTTTTTCAATTATTTATCAATTATTTTCAATTATTTTCAATTAATTTCAATTATTTATAATTATTTTCAATTATTTATCAATTATTTTCTATTATTTATAATTATTTTCAATTATTTTCAATTATTTTCAACTATTTTCAATTATTTCCAATTATTTATCAATTATTTTCAATCATTTAAAATGATTTTCAATTATTTTAAATTGTTTTCAATTATTTATAAATTATTTATAATTATTTTCAATTATTTATAATTATTTTCAATTATTTTCAATTATTTTCAATTATTTTCAATTATTTATCATTATTTTCATTTATTTATCAATTATTTTCTATTATTTATAATTATTTTCAATTATTTTCAATTATTTTCAATTATTTTCAATGATTTATCAATTATTTTCAACCATTTATAATTATTTTCAATTATTTTCAACTATTTTCAATTATTTATAAATTATTTATAATTATTTTCAATTATTAATAATTATTTTCAATTATTAATTAATTATTTTCTATTATTTATAATTATTTTCAATTATTTTCAATTATTTTCAATTATTTTCAATTATTTATCAATTATTTTCAATTATTTTCAATTATTTATCAATTATTTTCAATTATTTATAATTATTTTCAATTAATTTCAATTATTTTCAATTATTTATAAATTATTTTCCATTATTTTCAATTATTTATCAATTATTTTCAATTATTTATAATTATTTTCAATTATTTTCAATTATTTTCAATTATTTTCAATTATTTTCAATTATTTATAATTATTATCAATTATTTTCAATTATTTTCAATTATTTTCAATTATTTATAATTATTTTCAATTATTTATCAATTATTTTCAATTATTTTCAATTATTTATAATTATGTTCAATTATTTTCAATTATTTTCAATTATTTACAATTATTTACAATTATTTTCAATTATTTACAATTATTTTCAATTATTTATAATTATTTTCAATTATTTATCAATTATTTTCAATTACTTATAATTATTTTCAATTATTTTCAATTATTTTCAATTATTTATAATTATTTATCAATTATTTATAATTATTTATAATTATTTTAAATTATTTTCAATTATTTATAATTATTTATCAATTATTTTCAATTATTTTCAATTATTTTCAATTATTTTCAAATATTTTTATTTATTTTCCATTATTTATCAATTATTTTCAATTATTTATAATTATTTTCAATTATTTTCAATTGTTTTCAATTATTTATAAATTATTTATAATTATTTTCAATTATTTATAATTATTTTCAATTATTTTCAATTATTTTCAATTATTTATCATTATTTTCAAATATTTATCAATTATTTTCTATTATTTATAATTATTTTCAATTATTTTCAATTATTTTCAATTAGTTTTAATGATTTATCAATTATTTTCAATCATTTATAATTATTTTCAATTATTTTCAACTATTTTCAATTATTTATAAATTATTTATAATTATTTTCAATTATTTATAATTATTTTCAATTATTTATAATTCTTTTCAATTATTTATAATTATTTTCAAATTATTTTCAATTATTTTCAATTATTTTCAATTATTTATAATTATTTTCAATTATTTTTCAATTATTTACAATTATTTTCAATTATTTTCAATTATTTATAATTATTTTCAATTATTTATCAGTTATTTTCAATTATTTTCAATTATTTATAATTATTTTAAATTATTTTCAATTATTTTCAATTATTTTCAATTATTTACAATTATTTTCAATTATTTACAATTATTTTCAATTATTTATAATTATTTTCAATTATTTATCAATTATTTTCAATTATTTATCAATAATTTTCTATTATTTATAATTATTTTCAATTATTTTCAATTCTTTTCAATTATTTTCAATTATTTTCCATTATTTATCAATTATTTTCAATTATTTATAATTATTTTCAATTAATTTCAATTATTTTCAATTATTTATAAATTATTTTCAATTATTTATAATTATTTTCAATTATTTTCAATTATTTTCAATTATTTTCAATTATTTTCAATTATTTATAATTATTTTCAATTATTTATCAATTATTTTCAATTATTTTCAATTATTTATAATTATTTTAAATTATTTTCAATTATTTATAATTATTTATCAATTATTTTCAATTATTTTCAATTATTTTCAATTATTTTCAAATATTTTTATTTATTTTCCATTATTTATCAATTATTTTCAATTATTTATAATTATTTTCAATTATTTTCAATTATTTTCAATTATTTATAAATTATTTATCAATTATTTTCAATTATTTATAATTATTTTCAATTATTTTCAATTATTTTCAATTATTTTCAATTATTTATAATTATTTTCAATTATTTATCAGTTATTTTCAATTATTTTCAATTATTTATAATTATTTTCAATTATTTTCAATTATTTTCAATTATTTACAATTATTTTCAATTATTTACTATTATTTTCAATTATTTATAATTATTTTCAATTATTTATCAATTATTTTCAATTACTTATAATTATTTTCAATTATTTTCAATTATTTATAATTATTTTCAATTATTTATCAATTATTTATAATTATTTATCAATTATTTTCAATTACATAAAATTATTTTCAATTATTTTCAATTTTTTTCAATTATTTATCAATTATTTTCAATTATTTATAATTATTTTCAATTATTTTCAATTAATTTCAATTATTTATAATTATTTTCAATTATTTATCAATTATTTTCTATTATTTATAATTATTTTCAATTATTTTCAATTATTTTCAACTATTTTCAATTATTTCCAATTATTTATCAATTATTTTCAATCATTTAAAATGATTTTACATTATTTTAAATTGTTTTCAATTATTTATAAATTATTTATAATTATTTTCAATTATTTATAATTATTTTCAATTATTTTCAATTATTTTCAATTATTTTCAATTATTTATCATTATTTTCATTTATTTATCAATTATTTTCTATTATTTATAATTATTTTCAATTATTTTCAATTATTTTCAATGATTTATCAATTATTTTCAACCATTTATAATTATTTTCAATTATTTTCAACTATTTTCAATTATTTATAAATTATTTATAATTATTTTCAATTATTAATAATTATTTTCAATTATTAATTAATTATTTTCTATTATTTATAATTATTTTCAATTATTTTCAATTATTTTCAATTATTTTCAATTATTTATCAATTATTTTCAATTATTTTCAATTATTTATCAATTATTTTCAATTACTTATAATTATTTTCAATTATTTTCAATTATTTTCAATTATTTATAATTATTTTCAATTATTTATCAATTATTTATAATTATTTATAATTATTTTAAATTATTTTCAATTATTTATAATTATTTTCAATTATTTATCAATTATTTTCAATTATTTATAATTATTTTCAATTATTTTCAATTATTTTCAATTATTTATAATTATTTTCAAATATTTTCAATTATTTATCAATAATTTTCAATTATTTATAATTATTTTCAATTATTTATAATTATTTTCAATTATTTTCAATTATTTTCAATTATTTTCAATTATTTATCATTATTTTCAATTATTTATCAATTATTTTCTATTATTTATAATTATTTTCAATTATTTTCAATTATTTTCAATTATTTTCAATGATTTATCAATTATTTTCAATCATTTATAATTATTTTCAATTATTTTCAACTATTTTCAATTATTTATAAATTATTTATAATTATTTTCAATTATTAATAATTATTTTCAATTATTAATCAATTATTTTCTATTATTTATAATTATTTTCAATTATTTTCAATTATTTTCAATTATTTTCAATTATTTTCAATTATTTATCAATTATTTTCAATTATTTATAATTATTTTCAATTATTTATCAATTATTTTCAATTACTTATAATTATTTTCAATTATTTTCAATTATTTTCAATTATTTATAATTATTTTCAATTATTTTCAATTATTTATAATTATTTTCAATTATTTATCAATTATTTTCTATTATTTATAATTATTTTCAATTATTTTCAATTATTTTCAATTATTTTCAATTATTTTCCATTATTTATCAATTATTTTCAATTATTTATAATTATTTTCAATTATTTTCAATTATTTTCCATTATTTATAAATTATTTTCCATTATTTTCAATTATTTATCAATTATTTTAAATTATTTATAATTATTTTCAATTATTTTCAATTATTTTCAATTATTTTCAATTATTTTCAATTATTTATAATTATTTTCAATTATTTATCAATTATTTTCAATTATTTTCAATTATTTATAATTATTTTAAATTATTTTCAATTATTTATAATTATTTATCAATTGTTTTCAATTATTTTCAATTATTTTCAATTATTTTCAAATATTTTTATTTATTTTCCATTATTTATCAATTATTTTCAATTATTTATAATTATTTTCAATTATTTTCAATTATTTTCAATTATTTTCAATTATTTATAAATTATTTATCAATTATTTTCAATTATTTATAATTATTTTCAATTATTTTCAATTATTTTCAATTATTTTCAATTATTTTCAATTATTTTCAATTATTTATAATTATTTTCAATTATTTATCAGTTATTTTCAATTATTTATAATTATTTTCAATTATTTTCAATTATTTTCAATTATTTACAATTATTTTCAATTATTTACTATTATTTTCAATTATTTATAATTATTTTCAATTATTTATCAATTATTTTCAATTATTTATAATTATTTTCAATTATTTTCAATTATTTTCAATTATTTATAATTATTTTCAAATATTTTCAATTATTTATCAATAATTTTCAATTATTTATAATTATTTTCAATTATTTATCAATTATGTTCAATTATTTATAATTATTTTCAATTATTTATCAATTATTTTCAATTACTTTTAATTATTTTCAATTATTTTCAATTATTTTCAATTATTTTCAATTATTTTCCATTATTTATCAATTATTTTCAATTATTTATAATTATTTTCAATTATTTTCAATTATTTTCAATTATTTATAAATCATATTCCATTCTTTTCAATTATTTATCAATTATTTTCAATTATTTATAATTATTTTCAATTATTTTCAATTATTTTCAATTATTTTCAATTATTTTCAATTATTTATAATTATTTTCAATTATTTATCAATTATTTTCAATTATTTTCAATTATTTATAATTATTTTCAATTATTTTCAATTATTTTCAATTATTTACAATTATTTTCAATTATTTACAATTATTTTCAATTATTTTCAATTATTTATAATTATTTTCTATTATTTATCAATTATTTTCTATTATTTATAATTATTTTCAATTATTTTCAATTATTTTCAACTATTTTCAATTATTTCAATTATTTATCAATTATTTTCAATCATTTAAAATTATTTTCAATTATTTTAAATTGTTTTCAATTATTTATAAATTATTTATAATTATTTTCAATTATTTATAATTATTTTCAATTATTTTCAATTATTTTCAATTATTTTCAATTATTTATCATTATTTTCAAATATTTATCAATTATTTTCTATTATTTATAATTATTTTCAATTATTTTCAATTATTTTCAATTAGTTTTAATGATTTATCAATTATTTTCAATCATTTATAATTATTTTCAATTATTTTCAACTATTTTCAATTATTTATAAATTATTTATAATTATTTTCAATTATTTATAATTATTTTCAATTATTTATAATTATTTTCAATTATTTATAATTATTTTCAAATTATTTTCAATTATTTTCAATTATTTTCAATTATTTATAATTATTTTCAATTATTTTTCAATTATTTACAATTATTTTCAATTATTTTCAATTATTTATAATTATTTTCAATTATTTATCAGTTATTTTCAATTATTTTCAATTATTTATAATTATTTTAAATTATTTTCAATTATTTTCAATTATTTTCAATTATTTACAATTATTTTCAATTATTTACAATTATTTTCAATTATTTATAATTATTTTCAATTATTTATCAATTATTTTCAATTATTTATCAATAATTTTCTATTATTTATAATTATTTTCAATTATTTTCAATTCTTTTCAATTATTTTCAATTATTTTCCATTATTTATCAATTATTTTCAATTATTTATAATTATTTTCAATTAATTTCAATTATTTTCAATTATTTATCAATTATTTTCCATTATTTTCAATTATTTATCAATTATTTTCAATTATTTATAATTATTTTCAATTATTTTCAATTATTTTCCATTATTTTCAATTATTTTCAATTATTTATAATTATTTTCAATTATTTTCAATTATTTTCAATTATTTTCAATTATTTATAATTATTTTCAATTATTTATCAATTATTTTCAATTATTTTCAATTATTTATAATTATGTTCAATTATTTTCAATTATTTTCAATTATTTACAATTATTTACAATTATTTTCAATTATTTACAATTATTTTCAATTATTTATAATTATTTTCAATCATTTATCAATTATTTTCAATTACTTATAATTATTTTCAATTATTTTCAATTATTTTCAATTATTTATAATTATTTATCAATTATTTATAATTATTTATAATTATTTTAAATTATTTTCAATTATTTATAATTATTTATCAATTATTTTCAATTATTTTCAATTATTTTCAATTATTTTCAAATATTTTTATTTATTTTCCATTATTTATCAATTATTTTCAATTATTTATAATTATTTTCAATTATTTTCAATTATTTTCAATTATTTATAAATTATTTATCAATTATTTTCAATTATTTATAATTATTTTCAATTATTTTCAATTATTTTCAATTATTTTCAATTATTTATAATTATTTTCAATTATTTATCAGTTATTTTCAATTATTTTCAATTATTTATAATTATTTTCAATTATTTTCAATTATTTTCAATTATTTACAATTATTTTCAATTATTTACTATTATTTTCAATTATTTATAATTATTTTCAATTATTTATCAATTATTTTCAATTACTTATAATTATTTTCAATTATTTATAATTATTTTCAATTATTTATCAATTATTTATAATTATTTATCAATTATTTTAAATTACATAAAATTATTTTCAATTATTTTCAATTTTTTTCAATTATTTATCAATTATTTTCAATTATTTTCAATTAATTTCAATTATTTATAATTATTTTCAATTATTTATCAATTATTTTCTATTATTTATAATTATTTTCAATTATTTTCAATTATTTTCAACTATTTTCAATTATTTCCAATTATTTATCAATTATTTTCAATCATTTAAAATGATTTTCAATTATTTTAAATTGTTTTCAATTATTTATAAATTATTTATAATTATTTTCAATTATTTATAATTATTTTCAATTATTTTCAATTATTTTCAATTATTTTCAATTATTTATCATTATTTTCATTTATTTATCAATTATTTTCTATTATTTATAATTATTTTCAATTATTTTCAATTATTTTCAATTATTTTCAATGATTTATCAATTATTTTCAACCATTTATAATTATTTTCAATTATTTTCAACTATTTTCAATTATTTATAAATTATTTATAATTATTTTCAATTATTAATAATTATTTTCAATTATTAATTAATTATTTTCTATTATTTATAATTATTTTCAATTATTTTCAATTATTTTCAATTATTTTCAATTATTTATCAATTATTTTCAATTATTTTCAATTATTTATCAATTATTTTCAATTATTTATAATTATTTTCAATTAATTTCAATTATTTTCAATTATTTATAAATTATTTTCCATTATTTTCAATTATTTATCAATTATTTTCAATTATTTATAATTATTTTCAATTATTTTCAATTATTTTCAATTATTTTCAATTATTTTCAATTATTTATAATTATTATCAATTATTTTCAATTATTTTCAATTATTTTCAATTATTTTCAATTATTTTCAATTATTTTCAATTATTTATAATTATTATCAATTATTTTCAATTATTTTCAATTATTTTCAATTATTTATAATTATTTTCAATTATTTATCAATTATTTTCAATTATTTTCAATTATTTATAATTATGTTCAATTATTTTCAATTATTTTCAATTATTTACAATTATTTACAATTATTTTCAATTATTTACAATTATTTTCAATTATTTATAATTATTTTCAATTATTTATCAATTATTTTCAATTACTTATAATTATTTTCAATTATTTTCAATTATTTTCAATTATTTATAATTATTTATCAATTATTTATAATTATTTATAATTATTTTAAATTATTTTCAATTATTTATAATTATTTATCAATTATTTTCAATTATTTTCAATTATTTTCAATTATTTTCAAATATTTTTATTTATTTTCCATTATTTATCAATTATTTTCAATTATTTATAATTATTTTCAATTATTTTCAATTGTTTTCAATTATTTATAAATTATTTATAATTATTTTCAATTATTTATAATTATTTTCAATTATTTTCAATTATTTTCAATTATTTATCATTATTTTCAAATATTTATCAATTATTTTCTATTATTTATAATTATTTTCAATTATTTTCAATTATTTTCAATTAGTTTTAATGATTTATCAATTATTTTCAATCATTTATAATTATTTTCAATTATTTTCAACTATTTTCAATTATTTATAAATTATTTATAATTATTTTCAATTATTTATAATTATTTTCAATTATTTATAATTCTTTTCAATTATTTATAATTATTTTCAAATTATTTTCAATTATTTTCAATTATTTTCAATTATTTATAATTATTTTCAATTATTTTTCAATTATTTACAATTATTTTCAATTATTTTCAATTATTTATAATTATTTTCAATTATTTATCAGTTATTTTCAATTATTTTCAATTATTTATAATTATTTTAAATTATTTTCAATTATTTTCAATTATTTTCAATTATTTACAATTATTTTCAATTATTTACAATTATTTTCAATTATTTATAATTATTTTCAATTATTTATCAATTATTTTCAATTATTTATCAATAATTTTCTATTATTTATAATTATTTTCAATTATTTTCAATTCTTTTCAATTATTTTCAATTATTTTCCATTATTTATCAATTATTTTCAATTATTTATAATTATTTTCAATTAATTTCAATTATTTTCAATTATTTATAAATTATTTTCCATTATTTTCAATTATTTATCAATTATTTTCAATTATTTATAATTATTTTCAATTATTTTCAATTATTTTCAATTATTTTCAATTATTTTCAATTATTTATAATTATTTTCAATTATTTATCAATTATTTTCAATTATTTTCAATTATTTACAATTATTTTCAATTATTTACAATTATTTTCAATTATTTATAATTATTTTCAATTATTTATCAATTATTTTCAATTACTTATAATTATTTTCAATTATTTTCAATTATTTTCAATTATTTATAATTATTTATCAATTATTTATAATTATTTATAATTATTTTAAATTATTTTCAATTATTTATAATTATTTGCAATTATTTATCAATTATTTTCAATTACTTATAATTATTTTCAATTATTTTCAATTATTTTCAATTATTTTCAATTATTTTCAATTATTTTCCATTATTTATCAATTATTTTCAATTATTTATAATTATTTATAATTATTTTCAATTATTTATCAGTTATTTTCAATTATTTTAAATTATTTATAATTATTTTCAATTATTTTCAATTATTTATAATTATTTTAAATTATTTATCAATTATTTTCAATTATTTATAATTATTTTCAATTATTTATCAATTATTTTCAATTACTTATTATTATTTTCAATTATTTTCAATTATTTTCAATTATTTATAATTATTTTCAATTATTTATCAATTATTTATAATTATTTATAATTATTTTAAATTATTTTCAATTATTTATAATTATTTTCAATTATTTATCAATTATTTTCAATTATTTATAATTATTTTCAATTATTTTCAATTATTTTCAATTATTTATAATTATTTTCAATTATTTTCAATTATTTATCAATAATTTTCAATTATTTATAATTATGTTCAATTATTTATCAATTATTTTCAATTACTTATAATTATTTTCAATTATTTTCAATTATTTTCAATTATTTTCAATTATTTATAATTACTTTCAATTATTTTTCAATTATTTTCTATTATTTATAATTATTTTCAATTATTTTCAATTATTTTCAATTATTTTCAATTATTTATCAATTATTTTCAATTATTTATAATATTTTCAATTATTTTCAATTATTTATAATATTTTCAATTATTTTCAATTATTTTCAATTATTTTCTATTATTTACAATTATTTTCAATTATTTCAATTATTTTCAACTATTTTCAATTATTTTAAATTATTTATCAATTATTTTCAATCATTTAAAATTATTTTCAACTATTTTAAATTGTTTTCAATTATTTATAAATTATTTATAATTATTTTCAATTATTTATAATTATTTTCAATTATTTTCAATTATTTTCAATTATTTTCAATTATTTTCAATTATTTTCAATTATTTATCATTATTTTAAATTATTTTCAATTATTTTCAATTATTTTCAATTATTTATAATTATTTTCAATTATTTTCAATTATTTATAATTATGTTCAATTATTTTCAATTATTTTCAATTATTTACAATTATTTACAATTATTTTCAATTATTTACAATTATTTTCAATTATTTATAATTATTTTCAATTATTTATCAATTATTTTCAATTACTTATAATTATTTTCAATTATTTTCAATTATTTTCAATTATTTATAATTATTTATCAATTATTTATAAGTATTTATAATTATTTTAAATTATTTTCAATTATTTATAATTATTTATCAATTATTTTCAATTATTTTCAATTATTTTCAATTATTTTCAAATATTTTTATTTATTTTCCATTATTTATCAATTATTTTCAATTATTTATAATTATTTTCAATTATTTTCAATTATTTTCAATTATTTATAAATTATTTATCAATTATTTTCAATTATTTATAATTATTTTCAATTATTTTCAATTATTTTCAATTATTTTCAATTATTTATAATTATTTTCAATTATTTATCAGTTATTTTCAATTATTTTCAATTATTTATAATTATTTTCAATTATTTTCAATTATTTTCAATTATTTACAATTATTTTCAATTATTTACTATTATTTTCAATTATTTATAATTATTTTCAATTATTTATCAATTATTTTCAATTACTTATAATTATTTTCAATTATTTATAATTATTTTCAATTATTTATCAATTATTTATAATTATTTATCAATTATTTTAAATTACATAAAATTATTTTCAATTATTTTCAATTTTTTTCAATTATTTATCAATTATTTTCAATTATTTTCAATTAATTTCAATTATTTATAATTATTTTCAATTATTTATCAATTATTTTCTATTATTTATAATTATTTTCAATTATTTTCAATTATTTTCAACTATTTTCAATTATTTCCAATTATTTATCAATTATTTTCAATCATTTAAAATGATTTTCAATTATTTTAAATTGTTTTCAATTATTTATAAATTATTTATAATTATTTTCAATTATTTATAATTATTTTCAATTATTTTCAATTATTTTCAATTATTTTCAATTATTTATCATTATTTTCATTTATTTATCAATTATTTTCTATTATTTATAATTATTTTCAATTATTTTCAATTATTTTCAATTATTTTCAATGATTTATCAATTATTTTCAACCATTTATAATTATTTTCAATTATTTTCAACTATTTTCAATTATTTATAAATTATTTATAATTATTTTCAATTATTAATAATTATTTTCAATTATTAATTAATTATTTTCTATTATTTATAATTATTTTCAATTATTTTCAATTATTTTCAATTATTTTCAATTATTTATCAATTATTTTCAATTATTTTCAATTATTTATCAATTATTTTCAATTATTTATAATTATTTTCAATTAATTTCAATTATTTTCAATTATTTATAAATTATTTTCCATTATTTTCAATTATTTATCAATTATTTTCAATTATTTATAATTATTTTCAATTATTTTCAATTATTTTCAATTATTTTCAATTATTTTCAATTATTTATAATTATTTTCAATTATTTTCAATTATTTTCAATTATTTTCAATTATTTTCAATTATTTATAATTATTTTCAATTATTTATCAATTATTTTCAATTATTTTCAATTATTTATAATTATGTTCAATTATTTTCAATTATTTTCAATTATTTACAATTATTTTCAATTATTTACAATTATTTTCAATTATTTATAATTATTTTCAATTATTTATCAATTATTTTCAATTACTTATAATTATTTTCAATTATTTTCAATTATTTTCAATTATTTATAATTATTTATCAATTATTTATAATTATTCATAATTATTTTAAATTATTTTCAATTATTTATAATTATTTATCAATTATTTTCAATTATTTTCAATTATTTTCAATTATTTTCAAATATTTTTATTTATTTTCCATTATTTATCAATTATTTTCAATTATTTATAATTATTTTCAATTATTTTCAATTGTTTTCAATTATTTATAAATTATTTATAATTATTTTCAATTATTTATAATTATTTTCAATTATTTTCAATTATTTTCAATTATTTTCAATTATTTATCATTATTTTCAAATATTTATCAATTATTTTCTATTATTTATAATTATTTTCAATTATTTTCAATTATTTTCAATTAGTTTTAATGATTTATCAATTATTTTCAATCATTTATAATTATTTTCAATTATTTTCAACTATTTTCAATTATTTATAAATTATTTATAATTATTTTCAATTATTTATAATTATTTTCAATTATTTATAATTATTTTCAATTATTTATAATTATTTTCAAATTATTTTCAATTATTTTCAATTATTTTCAATTATTTATAATTATTTTCAATTATTTTTCAATTATTTACAATTATTTTCAATTATTTTCAATTATTTATAATTATTTTCAATTATTTATCAGTTATTTTCAATTATTTTCAATTATTTATAATTATTTTAAATTATTTTCAATTATTTTCAATTATTTTCAATTATTTACAATTATTTTCAATTATTTACAATTATTTTCAATTATTTATAATTATTTTCAATTATTTATCAATTATTTTCAATTATTTATCAATAATTTTCTATTATTTATAATTATTTTCAATTATTTTCAATTCTTTTCAATTATTTTCAATTATTTTCCATTATTTATCAATTATTTTCAATTATTTATAATTATTTTCAATTAATTTCAATTATTTTCAATTATTTTCAATTATTTATCAATTATTTTCAATTATTTATAATTATTTTCAATTATTTTCAATTATTTTCAATTATTTTCAATTATTTTCAATTATTTATAATTATTTTCAATTATTTATCAATTATTTTCAATTATTTTCAATTATTTACAATTATTTTCAATTATTTACAATTATTTTCAATTATTTATAATTATTTTCAATTATTTATCAATTATTTTCAATTACTTATAATTATTTTCAATTATTTTCAATTATTTTCAATTATTTATAATTATTTATCAATTATTTATAATTATTTATAATTATTTTAAATTATTTTCAATTATTTATAATTATTTGCAATTATTTATCAATTATTTTCAATTACTTATAATTATTTTCAATCATTTTCAATTATTTTCAATTATTTTCAATTATTTTGAATTATTTTCCATTATTTATCAATTATTTTCAATTATTTATAATTATTTATAATTATTTTCAATTATTTATCAGTTATTTTCAATTATTTTAAATTATTTATAATTATTTTCAATTATTTTCAATTATTTATAATTATTTTCAATTATTTATCAATTATTTTCAATTATTTATAATTATTTTCAATTATTTATCAATTATTTTCAATTACTTATTATTATTTTCAATTATTTTCAATTATTTTCAATTATTTATAATTATTTTCAATTATTTATCAATTATTTATAATTATTTATAATTATTTTAAATTATTTTCAATTATTTATAATTATTTTCAATTATTTATCAATTATTTTCAATTATTTATAATTATTTTCAATTATTTTCAATTATTTTCAATTATTTATAATTATTTTCAATTATTTTCAATTATTTATCAATAATTTTCAATTATTTATAATTATGTTCAATTATTTATCAATTATTTTCAATTACTTATAATTATTTTCAATTATTTTCAATTATTTTCAATTATTTTCAATTATTTATAATTACTTTCAATTATTTTTCAATTATTTTCTATTATTTATAATTATTTTCAATTATTTTCAATTATTTTCAATTATTTTCAATTATTTATCAATTATTTTCAATTATTTATAATATTTTCAATTATTTTCAATTATTTTCAATTATTTTCTATTATTTACAATTATTTTCAATTATTTCAATTATTTTCAACTATTTTCAATTATTTTCAATTATTTATCAATTATTTTCAATCATTTAAAATTATTTTCAACTATTTTAAATTGTTTTCAATTATTTATAAATTATTTATAATTATTTTCAATTATTTATAATTATTTTCAATTATTTTCAATTATTTTCAATTATTTTCAATTATTTTCAATTATTTTCAATTATTTATCATTATTTTAAATTATTTTCAATTATTTTCAATTATTTTCAATTATTTATAATTATTTTCAATTATTTTCAATTATTTATAATTATTTTCAATTATTTAAAATTATTTTCAATTATTTTTAATTATTTGTAATTATTTTCAATTATTTATCAATTATTTTCAATTATTTATAATTATTTTCAATTATTTTCAATTATTTTCAATTATTTATAATTATTTTCAATTATTTATTAATTATTTTCAATTACTTATAATTATTTTCAATTATTTTCAATTATTTTCAATTATTTATAATTATTTTCAATTATTTATCAATTATATATAATTATTTATAATTATTTTCAATTATTTTCAATTATTTATAATTATTTTCAATTATTTATCAATTATTTTCTATTATTTATAATTATTTTCAATTATTTTCAATTATTTTCAATTATTTTCCATTATTTATCAATTATTTTCAATTATTTATAATTATTTTCAATTATTTTCAATTATTTTCAATTATTTACAATTATTTTCAATTATTTACAATTATTTTCAATTATTTTCAATTATTTTCAATTATTTATAATTATTTTCTATTATTTATCAATTATTTTCTATTATTTATAATTATTTTCAATTATTTTCAATTATTTTCAACTATTTTCAATTATTTCAATTATTTATCAATTATTTTCAATCATTTAAAATTATTTTCAATTATTTTAAATTGTTTTCAATTATTTATAAATTATTTATAATTATTTTCAATTATTTATAATTATTTTCAATTATTTTCAATTATTTTCAATTATTTTCAATTATTTATCATTATTTTCAAATATTTATCAATTATTTTCTATTATTTATAATTATTTTCAATTATTTTCAATTATTTTCAATTAGTTTTAATGATTTATCAATTATTTTCAATCATTTATAATTATTTTCAATTATTTTCAACTATTTTCAATTATTTATAAATTATTTATAATTATTTTCAATTATTTATAATTATTTTCAATTATTTATAATTATTTTCAATTATTTATAATTATTTTCAAGTTATTTTCAATTATTTTCAATTATTTTCAATTATTTATAATTATTTTCAATTATTTTTCAATTATTTACAATTATTTTCAATTATTTTCAATTATTTATAATTATTTTCAATTATTTATCAGTTATTTTCAATTATTTTCAATTATTTATAATTATTTTAAATTATTTTCAATTATTTTCAATTATTTTCAATTATTTACAATTATTTTCAATTATTTACAATTATTTTCAATTATTTACAATTATTTTCAATTATTTATAATTATTTTCAATTATTTATCAATTATTTTCAATTATTTATCAATAATTTTCTATTATTTATAATTATTTTCAATTATTTTCAATTCTTTTCAATTATTTTCAATTATTTTCCATTATTTATCAATTATTTTCAATTATTTATAATTATTTTCAATTAATTTCAATTATTTTCAATTATTTATAAATTATTTTCCATTATTTTCAATTATTTATCAATTATTTTCAATTATTTATAATTATTTTCAATTATTTTCAATTATTTTCAATTATTTTCAATTATTTTCAATTATTTATAATTATTTTCAATTATTTATCAATTATTTTCAATTATTTTCAATTATTTTCAATTATTTACAATTATTTTCAATTATTTACAATTATTTTCAATTATTTATAATTATTTTCAATTATTTATCAATTATTTTCAATTACTTATAATTATTTTCAATTATTTTCAATTATTTTCAATTATTTATAATTATTTATCAATTATTTATAATTATTTATAATTATTTTAAATTATTTTCAATTATTTATAATTATTTGCAATTATTTATCAATTATTTTCAATTACTTATAATTATTTTCAATTATTTTCAATTATTTTCAATTATTTTCAATTATTTTCAATTATTTTCCATTATTTATCAATTATTTTCAATTATTTATAATTATTTATAATTATTTTCAATTATTTATCAGTTATTTTCAATTATTTTCAATTATTTATAATTATTTTCAATTATTTATCAATTATTTATCAATTATTTTCAATTATTTATAATTATTTTCAATTATTTATCAATTATTTTCAATTATTTATAATTATTTTCAATTATTTATCAATTATTTTCAATTACTTATTATTATTTTCAATTATTTTCAATTATTTTCAATTATTTATAATTATTTTCAATTATTTATCAATTATTTATAATTATTTATAATTATTTTAAATTATTTTCAATTATTTATAATTATTTTCAATTATTTATCAATTATTTTCAATTATTTATAATTATTTTCAATTATTTTCAATTATTTTCAATTATTTATAATTATTTTCAATTATTTTCAATTATTTATCAATAATTTTCAATTATTTATAATTATGTTCAATTATTTATCAATTATTTTCAATTACTTATAATTATTTTCAATTATTTTCAATTATTTTCAATTATTTTCAATTATTTATAATTACTTTCAATTATTTTTCAATTATTTTCTATTATTTATAATTATTTTCAATTATTTTCAATTATTTTCAATTATTTTCAATTATTTATCAATTATTTTCAATTATTTATAATATTTTCAATTATTTTCAATTATTTTCAATTATTTTCTATTATTTACAATTATTTTCAATTATTTTCAATTATTTTCAACTATTTTCAATTATTTTCAATTATTTATCAATTATTTTCAATCATTTAAAATTATTTTCAACTATTTTAAATTGTTTTCAATTATTTATAAATTATTTATAATTATTTTCAATTATTTATAATTATTTTCAATTATTTTCAATTATTTTCAATTATTTTCAATTATTTTCAATTATTTTCAATTATTTATCATTATTTTAAATTATTTTCAATTATTTTCAATTATTTTCAATTATTTATAATTATTTTCAATTATTTTCAATTATTTATAATTATTTTCAATTATTTAAAATTATTTTCAATTATTTTTAATTATTTGTAATTATTTTCAATTATTTATCAATTATTTTCAATTATTTATAATTATTTTCAATTATTTTCAATTATTTTCAATTATTTATAATTATTTTCAATTATTTATTAATTATTTTCAATTACTTATAATTATTTTCAATTATTTTCAATTATTTTCAATTATTTATAATTATTTTCAATTATTTTCAATTATTTTCAATTATTTTCAATTATTTATAATTATTTTCAATTATTTATCAGTTATTTTCAATTAATTTCAATTATTTATAATTATTTTCAATTATTTTCAATTATTTTCAATTATTTACAATTATTTTCAATTATTTACTATTATTTTCAATTATTTATAATTATTTTCAATTATTTATAATTATTTTCAATTATTTATCAATTATTTTCAATTACTTATAATTATTTTCAATTATTTATAATTATTTTCAATTATTTATCAATTATTTATAATTATTTATCAATTATTTTAAATTACATAAAATTATTTTCAATTATTTTCAATTTTTTTCAATTATTTATCAATTATTTTCAATTATTTTCAATTAATTTCAATTATTTATAATTATTTTCAATTATTTATCAATTATTTTCTATTATTTATAATTATTTTCAATTATTTTCAATTATTTTCAACTATTTTCAATTATTTCCAATTATTTATCAATTATTTTCAATCATTTAAAATGATTTTCAATTATTTTAAATTGTTTTCAATTATTTATAAATTATTTATAATTATTTTCAATTATTTATAATTATTTTCAATTATTTTCAATTATTTTCAATTATTTTCAATTATTTATCATTATTTTCATTTATTTATCAATTATTTTCTATTATTTATAATTATTTTCAATTATTTTCAATTATTTTCAATTATTTTCAATGATTTATCAATTATTTTCAACCATTTATAATTATTTTCAATTATTTTCAACTATTTTCAATTATTTATAAATTATTTATAATTATTTTCAATTATTAATAATTATTTTCAATTATTATTTAATTATTTTCTATTATTTATAATTATTTTCAATTATTTTCAATTATTTTCAATTATTTTCAATTATTTATCAATTATTTTCAATTATTTTCAATTATTTATCAATTATTTTCAATTATTTATAATTATTTTCAATTAATTTCAATTATTTTCAATTATTTATAAATTATTTTCCATTATTTTCAATTATTTATCAATTATTTTCAATTATTTATAATTATTTTCAATTATTTTCAATTATTTTCAATTATTTTCAATTATTTTCAATTATTTATAATTATTTTCAATTATTTTCAATTATTTTCAATTATTTTCAATTATTTTCAATTATTTATAATTATTTTCAATTATTTATCAATTATTTTCAATTATTTTCAATTATTTATAATTATGTTCAATTATTTTCAATTATTTTCAATTATTTACAATTATTTACAATTATTTTCAATTATTTACAATTATTTTCAATTATTTATAATTATTTTCAATTATTTATCAATTATTTTCAATTACTTATAATTATTTTCAATTATTTTCAATTATTTTCAATTATTTATAATTATTTATCAATTATTTATAATTATTTATAATTATTTTAAATTATTTTCAATTATTTATAATTATTTATCAATTATTTTCAATTATTTTCAATTATTTTCAATTATTTTCAAATATTTTTATTTATTTTCCATTATTTATCAATTATTTTCAATTATTTATAATTATTTTCAATTATTTTCAATTGTTTTCAATTATTTATAAATTATTTATAATTATTTTCAATTATTTATAATTATTTTCAATTATTTTCAATTATTTTCAATTATTTTCAATTATTTTCAATTATTTTCAATTATTTATCATTATTTTCAAATATTTATCAATTATTTTCTATTATTTATAATTATTTTCAATTATTTTCAATTATTTTCAATTAGTTTTAATGATTTATCAATTATTTTCAATCATTTATAATTATTTTCAATTATTTTCAACTATTTTCAATTATTTATAAATTATTTATAATTATTTTCAATTATTTATAATTATTTTCAATTATTTATAATTATTTTCAATTATTTATAATTATTTTCAATTATTTATAATTATTTTCAAATTATTTTCAATTATTTTCAATTATTTTCAATTATTTATAATTATTTTCAATTATTTTTCAATTATTTACAATTATTTTCAATTATTTTCAATTATTTATAATTATTTTCAATTATTTATCAGTTATTTTCAATTATTTTCAATTATTTATAATTATTTTAAATTATTTTCAATTATTTTCAATTATTTTCAATTATTTACAATTATTTTCAATTATTTACAATTATTTTCAATTATTTATAATTATTTTCAATTATTTATCAATTATTTTCAATTATTTATCAATAATTTTCTATTATTTATAATTATTTTCAATTATTTTCAATTCTTTTCAATTATTTTCAATTATTTTCCATTATTTATCAATTATTTTCAATTATTTATAATTATTTTCAATTAATTTCAATTATTTTCAATTATTTATAAATTATTTTCCATTATTTTCAATTATTTATCAATTATTTTCAATTATTTATAATTATTTTCAATTATTTTCAATTATTTTCAATTATTTTCAATTATTTATAATTATTTTCAATTATTTATCAATTATTTTCAATTATTTTCAATTATTTACAATTATTTTCAATTATTTACAATTATTTTCAATTATTTATAATTATTTTCAATTATTTATCAATTATTTTCAATTACTTATAATTATTTTCAATTATTTTCAATTATTTTCAATTATTTATAATTATTTATCAATTATTTATAATTATTTATAATTATTTTAAATTATTTTCAATTATTTATAATTATTTGCAATTATTTATCAATTATTTTCAATTACTTATAATTATTTTCAATTATTTTCAATTATTTTCAATTATTTTCAATTATTTTCAATTATTTTCCATTATTTATCAATTATTTTCAATTATTTATAATTATTTATAATTATTTTCAATTATTTATCAGTTATTTTCAATTATTTTAAATTATTTATAATTATTTTCAATTATTTTCAATTATTTATAATTATTTTCAATTATTTATCAATTATTTTCAATTATTTATAATTATTTTCAATTATTTATCAATTATTTTCAATTACTTATTATTATTTTCAATTATTTTCAATTATTTTCAATTATTTATAATTATTTTCAATTATTTATCAATTATTTATAATTATTTATAATTATTTTAAATTATTTTCAATTATTTATAATTATTTTCAATTATTTATCAATTATTTTCAATTATTTATAATTATTTTCAATTATTTTCAATTATTTTCAATTATTTATAATTATTTTCAATTATTTTCAATTATTTATCAATAATTTTCAATTATTTATAATTATGTTCAATTATTTATCAATTATTTTCAATTACTTATAATTATTTTCAATTATTTTCAATTATTTTCAATTATTTTCAATTATTTTCAATTATTTATAATTACTTTCAATTATTTTTCAATTATTTTCTATTATTTATAATTATTTTCAATTATTTTCAATTATTTTCAATTATTTTCAATTATTTATCAATTATTTTCAATTATTTATAATATTTTCAATTATTTTCAATTATTTTCAATTATTTTCTATTATTTACAATTATTTTCAATTATTTCAATTATTTTCAACTATTTTCAATTATTTTCAATTATTTATCAATTATTTTCAATCATTTAAAATTATTTTCAACTATTTTAAATTGTTTTCAATTATTTATAAATTATTTATAATTATTTTCAATTATTTATAATTATTTTCAATTATTTTCAATTATTTTCAATTATTTTCAATTATTTTCAATTATTTTCAATTATTTATCATTATTTTAAATTATTTTCAATTATTTTCAATTATTTTCAATTATTTATAATTATTTTCAATTATTTTCAATTATTTATAATTATTTTCAATTATTTAAAATTATTTTCAATTATTTTTAATTATTTGTAATTATTTTCAATTATTTATCAATTATTTTCAATTATTTATAATTATTTTCAATTATTTTCAATTATTTTCAATTATTTATAATTATTTTCAATTATTTATTAATTATTTTCAATTACTTATAATTATTTTCAATTACTTATAATTATTTTCAATTATTTTCAATTATTTTCAATTATTTATAATTATTTTCAATTATTTATCAATTATATATAATTATTTATAATTATTTTCAATTATTTTCAATTATTTATAATTATTTTCAATTATTTATCAATTATTTTCTATTATTTATAATTATTTTCAATTATTTTCAATTATTTTCAATTAATTTCAATTATTTATAATTATTTTCAATTATTTATCAATTATTTTCTATTATTTATAATTATTTTCAATTATTTTCAATTATTTTCAACTATTTTCAATTATTTCCAATTATTTATCAATTATTTTCAATCATTTAAAATGATTTTCAATTATTTTAAATTGTTTTCAATTATTTATAAATTATTTATAATTATTTTCAATTATTTATAATTATTTTCAATTATTTTCAATTATTTTCAATTATTTTCAATTATTTATCATTATTTTCATTTATTTATCAATTATTTTCTATTATTTATAATTATTTTCAATTATTTTCAATTATTTTCAATTATTTTCAATGATTTATCAATTATTTTCAACCATTTATAATTATTTTCAATTATTTTCAACTATTTTCAATTATTTATAAATTATTTATAATTATTTTCAATTATTAATAATTATTTTCAATTATTAATTAATTATTTTCTATTATTTATAATTATTTTCAATTATTTTCAATTATTTTCAATTATTTTCAATTATTTATCAATTATTTTCAATTATTTTCAATTATTTATCAATTATTTTCAATTATTTATAATTATTTTCAATTAATTTCAATTATTTTCAATTATTTATAAATTATTTTCCATTATTTTCAATTATTTATCAATTATTTTCAATTATTTATAATTATTTTCAATTATTTTCAATTATTTTCAATTATTTTCAATTATTTTCAATTATTTATAATTATTTTCAATTATTTTCAATTATTTTCAATTATTTTCAATTATTTTCAATTATTTATAATTATTTTCAATTATTTATCAATTATTTTCAATTATTTTCAATTATTTATAATTATGTTCAATTATTTTCAATTATTTTCAATTATTTTCAATTATTTACAATTATTTACAATTATTTTCAATTATTTACAATTATTTTCAATTATTATAATTATTTTCAATTATTTATCAATTATTTTCAATTACTTATAATTATTTTCAATTATTTTCAATTATTTTCAATTATTTATAATTATTTATCAATTATTTATAATTATTTATAATTATTTTAAATTATTTTCAATTATTTATAATTATTTATCAATTATTTTCAATTATTTTCAACTATTTTCAATTATTTTCAATTATTTTTATTTATTTTCCATTATTTATCAATTATTTTCAATTATTTATAATTATTTTCAATTATTTTCAATTGTTTTCAATTATTTATAAATTATTTATAATTATTTTCAATTATTTATAATTATTTTCAATTATTTTCAATTATTTTCAATTATTTTCAATTATTTTCAATTATTTTCAATTATTTATCATTATTTTCAAATATTTATCAATTATTTTCTATTATTTATAATTATTTTCAATTATTTTCAATTATTTTCAATTAGTTTTAATGATTTATCAATTATTTTCAATCATTTATAATTATTTTCAATTATTTTAAACTATTTTCAATTATTTATAAATTATTTATAATTATTTTCAATTATTTATAATTATTTTCAATTATTTATAATTATTTTCAATTATTTATAATTATTTTCAATTATTTATAATTATTTTCAAATTATTTCCAATTATTTTCAATTATTTTCAATTATTTATAATTATTTTCAATTATTTTTCAATTATTTACAATTATTTTCAATTATTTTCAATTATTTATAATTATTTTCAATTATTTATCAGTTATTTTCAATTATTTTCAATTATTTATAATTATTTTAAATTATTTTCAATTATTTTCAATTATTTTCAATTATTTACAATTATTTTCAATTATTTACAATTATTTTCAATTATTTATAATTATTTTCAATTATTTATCAATTATTTTCAATTATTTATCAATAATTTTCTATTATTTATAATTATTTTCAATTATTTTCAATTCTTTTCAATTATTTTCAATTATTTTCCATTATTTATCAATTATTTTCAATTATTTATAATTATTTTCAATTAATTTCAATTATTTTCAATTATTTATAAATTATTTTCCATTATTTTCAATTATTTATCAATTATTTTCAATTATTTATAATTATTTTCAATTATTTTCAATTATTTTCAATTATTTTCAATTATTTTCAATTATTTATAATTATTTTCAATTATTTATCAATTATTTTCAATTATTTTCAATTATTTACAATTATTTTCAATTATTTACAATTATTTTCAATTATTTATAATTATTTTCAATTATTTATCAATTATTTTCAATTACTTATAATTATTTTCAATTATTTTCAATTATTTTCAATTATTTATAATTATTTATCAATTATTTATAATTATTTATAATTATTTTAAATTATTTTCAATTATTTATAATTATTTGCAATTATTTATCAATTATTTTCAATTACTTATAATTATTTTCAATTATTTTCAATTATTTTCAATTATTTTCAATTATTTTCAATTATTTTCCATTATTTATCAATTATTTTCAATTATTTATAATTATTTATAATTATTTTCAATTATTTATCAGTTATTTTCAATTATTTTAAATTATTTATAATTATTTTCAATTATTTTCAATTATTTATAATTATTTTCAATTATTTATCAATTATTTTCAATTATTTATAATTATTTTCAATTATTTATCAATTATTTTCAATTACTTATTATTATTTTCAATTATTTTCAATTATTTTCAATTATTTATAATTATTTTCAATTATTTATCAATTATTTATAATTATTTATAATTATTTTAAATTATTTTCAATTATTTATAATTATTTTCAATTATTTATCAATTATTTTCAATTATTTATAATTATTTTCAATTATTTTCAATTATTTTCAATTATTTATAATTATTTTCAATTATTTTCAATTATTTATCAATAATTTTCAATTATTTATAATTATGTTCAATTATTTATCAATTATTTTCAATTACTTATAATTATTTTCAATTATTTTCAATTATTTTCAATTATTTTCAATTATTTATAATTACTTTCAATTATTTTTCAATTATTTTCTATTATTTATAATTATTTTCAATTATTTTCAATTATTTTCAATTATTTTCAATTATTTATCAATTATTTTCAATTATTTATAATATTTTCAATTATTTTCAATTATTTTCAATTATTTTCTATTATTTACAATTATTTTCAATTATTTCAATTATTTTCAACTATTTTCAATTATTTTCAATTATTTATCAATTATTTTCAATCATTTAAAATTATTTTCAACTATTTTAAATTGTTTTCAATTATTTATAAATTATTTATAATTATTTTCAATTATTTATAATTATTTTCAATTATTTTCAATTATTTTCAATTATTTTCAATTATTTTCAATTATTTTCAATTATTTATCATTATTTTAAATTATTTTCAATTATTTTCAATTATTTTCAATTATTTATAATTATTTTCAATTATTTTCAATTATTTATAATTATTTTCAATTATTTAAAATTATTTTCAATTATTTTTAATTATTTGTAATTATTTTCAATTATTTATCAATTATTTTCAATTATTTATAATTATTTTCAATTATTTTCAATTATTTTCAATTATTTATAATTATTTTCAATTATTTATTAATTATTTTCAATTACTTATAATTATTTTCAATTATTTTCAATTATTTTCAATTATTTATAATTATTTTCAATTATTTATCAATTATATATAATTATTTATAATTATTTTCAATTATTTTCAATTATTTATAATTATTTTCAATTATTTATCAATTATTTTCTATTATTTATAATTATTTTCAATTATTTTCAATTATTTTCAATTATTTATAATTATTTTCAATTATTTATTAATTATTTTCAATTACTTATAATTATTTTCAATTACTTATAATTATTTTCAATTATTTTCAATTATTTTCAATTATTTATAATTATTTTCAATTATTTATCAATTATATATAATTATTTATAATTATTTTCAATTATTTTCAATTATTTATAATTATTTTCAATTATTTATCAATTATTTTCTATTATTTATAATTATTTTCAATTATTTTCAATTATTTTCAATTAATTTCAATTATTTATAATTATTTTCAATTATTTATCAATTATTTTCTATTATTTATAATTATTTTCAATTATTTTCAATTATTTTCAACTATTTTCAATTATTTCCAATTATTTATCAATTATTTTCAATCATTTAAAATGATTTTCAATTATTTTAAATTGTTTTCAATTATTTATAAATTATTTATAATTATTTTCAATTATTTATAATTATTTTCAATTATTTTCAATTATTTTCAATTATTTTCAATTATTTATCATTATTTTCATTTATTTATCAATTATTTTCTATTATTTATAATTATTTTCAATTATTTTCAATTATTTTCAATTATTTTCAATGATTTATCAATTATTTTCAACCATTTATAATTATTTTCAATTATTTTCAACTATTTTCAATTATTTATAAATTATTTATAATTATTTTCAATTATTAATAATTATTTTCAATTATTAATTAATTATTTTCTATTATTTATAATTATTTTCAATTATTTTCAATTATTTTCAATTATTTTCAATTATTTATCAATTATTTTCAATTATTTTCAATTATTTATCAATTATTTTCAATTATTTATAATTATTTTCAATTAATTTCAATTATTTTCAATTATTTATAAATTATTTTCCATTATTTTCAATTATTTATCAATTATTTTCAATTATTTATAATTATTTTCAATTATTTTCAATTATTTTCAATTATTTTCAATTATTTTCAATTATTTTCAATTATTTTCAATTATTTATAATTATTTTCAATTATTTTCAATTATTTTCAATTATTTTCAATTATTTTCAATTATTTATAATTATTTTCAATTATTTATCAATTATTTTCAATTATTTTCAATTATTTATAATTATGTTCAATTATTTTCAATTATTTTCAATTATTTTCAATTATTTACAATTATTTACAATTATTTTCAATTATTTACAATTATTTTCAATTATTATAATTATTTTCAATTATTTATCAATTATTTTCAATTACTTATAATTATTTTCAATTATTTTCAATTATTTTCAATTATTTATAATTATTTATCAATTATTTATAATTATTTATAATTATTTTAAATTATTTTCAATTATTTATAATTATTTATCAATTATTTTCAATTATTTTCAATTATTTTCAATTATTTTCAATTATTTTTATTTATTTTCCATTATTTATCAATTATTTTCAATTATTTATAATTATTTTCAATTATTTTCAATTGTTTTCAATTATTTATAAATTATTTATAATTATTTTCAATTATTTATAATTATTTTCAATTATTTTCAATTATTTTCAATTATTTTCAATTATTTTCAATTATTTTCAATTATTTATCATTATTTTCAAATATTTATCAATTATTTTCTATTATTTATAATTATTTTCAATTATTTTCAATTATTTTCAATTAGTTTTAATGATTTATCAATTATTTTCAATCATTTATAATTATTTTCAATTATTTTCAACTATTTTCAATTATTTATAAATTATTTATAATTATTTTCAATTATTTATAATTATTTTCAATTATTTATAATTATTTTCAATTATTTATAATTATTTTCAATTATTTATAATTATTTTCAAATTATTTTCAATTATTTTCAATTATTTTCAATTATTTATAATTATTTTCAATTATTTTTCAATTATTTACAATTATTTTCAATTATTTTCAATTATTTATAATTATTTTCAATTATTTATCAGTTATTTTCAATTATTTTCAATTATTTATAATTATTTTAAATTATTTTCAATTATTTTCAATTATTTTCAATTATTTACAATTATTTTCAATTATTTACAATTATTTTCAATTATTTATAATTATTTTCAATTATTTATCAATTATTTTCAATTATTTATCAATAATTTTCTATTATTTATAATTATTTTCAATTATTTTCAATTCTTTTCAATTATTTTCAATTATTTTCCATTATTTATCAATTATTTTCAATTATTTATAATTATTTTCAATTAATTTCAATTATTTTCAATTATTTATAAATTATTTTCCATTATTTTCAATTATTTATCAATTATTTTCAATTATTTATAATTATTTTCAATTATTTTCAATTATTTTCAATTATTTTCAATTATTTTCAATTATTTATAATTATTTTCAATTATTTATCAATTATTTTCAATTATTTTCAATTATTTACAATTATTTTCAATTATTTACAATTATTTTCAATTATTTATAATTATTTTCAATTATTTATCAATTATTTTCAATTACTTATAATTATTTTCAATTATTTTCAATTATTTTCAATTATTTATAATTATTTATCAATTATTTATAATTATTTATAATTATTTTAAATTATTTTCAATTATTTATAATTATTTGCAATTATTTATCAATTATTTTCAATTACTTATAATTATTTTCAATTATTTTCAATTATTTTCAATTATTTTCAATTATTTTCAATTATTTTCCATTATTTATCAATTATTTTCAATTATTTATAATTATTTATAATTATTTTCAATTATTTATCAGTTATTTTCAATTATTTTAAATTATTTATAATTATTTTCAATTATTTTCAATTATTTATAATTATTTTCAATTATTTATCAATTATTTTCAATTATTTATAATTATTTTCAATTATTTATCAATTATTTTCAATTACTTATTATTATTTTCAATTATTTTCAATTATTTTCAATTATTTATAATTATTTTCAATTATTTATCAATTATTTATAATTATTTATAATTATTTTAAATTATTTTCAATTATTTATAATTATTTTCAATTATTTATCAATTATTTTCAATTATTTATAATTATTTTCAATTATTTTCAATTATTTTCAATTATTTATAATTATTTTCAATTATTTTCAATTATTTATCAATAATTTTCAATTATTTATAATTATGTTCAATTATTTATCAATTATTTTCAATTACTTATAATTATTTTCAATTATTTTCAATTATTTTCAATTATTTTCAATTATTTATAATTACTTTCAATTATTTTTCAATTATTTTCTATTATTTATAATTATTTTCAATTATTTTCAATTATTTTCAATTATTTTCAATTATTTATCAATTATTTTCAATTATTTATAATATTTTCAATTATTTTCAATTATTTTCAATTATTTTCTATTATTTACAATTATTTTCAATTATTTCAATTATTTTCAACTATTTTCAATTATTTTCAATTATTTATCAATTATTTTCAATCATTTAAAATTATTTTCAACTATTTTAAATTGTTTTCAATTATTTATAAATTATTTATAATTATTTTCAATTATTTATAATTATTTTCAATTATTTTCAATTATTTTCAATTATTTTCAATTATTTTCAATTATTTTCAATTATTTATCATTATTTTAAATTATTTTCAATTATTTTCAATTATTTTCAATTATTTATAATTATTTTCAATTATTTTCAATTATTTATAATTATTTTCAATTATTTAAAATTATTTTCAATTATTTTTAATTATTTGTAATTATTTTCAATTATTTATCAATTATTTTCAATTATTTATAATTATTTTCAATTATTTTCAATTATTTTCAATTATTTATAATTATTTTCAATTATTTATTAATTATTTTCAATTACTTATAATTATTTTCAATTATTTTCAATTATTTTCAATTATTTATAATTATTTTCAATTATTTATCAATTATATATAATTATTTATAATTATTTTCAATTATTTTCAATTATTTATAATTATTTTCAATTATTTATCAATTATTTTCTATTATTTATAATTATTTTCAATTATTTTCAATTATTTTCAATTATTTTCAATTATTTTCCATTATTTATCAATTATTTTCAATTATTTATAATTATTTTCAATTATTTTCAATTATTTTCAATTATTTACAATTATTTTCAATTATTTACAATTATTTTCAATTATTTTCAATTATTTTCAATTATTTATAATTATTTTCTATTATTTATCAATTATTTTCTATTATTTATAATTATTTTCAATTATTTTCAATTATTTTCAACTATTTTCAATTATTTCAATTATTTATCAATTATTTTCAATCATTTAAAATTATTTTCAATTATTTTAAATTGTTTTCAATTATTTATAAATTATTTATAATTATTTTCAATTATTTATAATTATTTTCAATTATTTTCAATTATTTTCAATTATTTATCATTATTTTCAAATATTTATCAATTATTTTCTATAATTTATAATTATTTTCAATTATTTTCAATTATTTTCAATTAGTTTTAATGATTTATCAATTATTTTCAATCATTTATAATTATTTTCAATTATTTTCAACTATTTTCAATTATTTATAAATTATTTATAATTATTTTCAATTATTTATAATTATTTTCAATTATTTATAATTATTTTCAATTATTTATAATTATTTTCAAGTTATTTTCAATTATTTTCAATTATTTTCAATTATTTATAATTATTTTCAATTATTTTTCAATTATTTACAATTATTTTCAATTATTTTCAATTATTTATAATTATTTTCAATTATTTATCAGTTATTTTCAATTATTTTCAATTATTTATAATTATTTTAAATTATTTTCAATTATTTTCAATTATTTTCAATTATTTACAATTATTTTCAATTATTTACAATTATTATCAATTATTTATAATTATTTTCAATTATTTATCAATTATTTTCAATTATTTATCAATAATTTTCTATTATTTATAATTATTTTCAATTATTTTCAATTCTTTTCAATTATTTTCAATTATTTTCCATTATTTATCAATTATTTTCAATTATTTATAATTATTTTCAATTAATTTCAATTATTTTCAATTATTTATAAATTATTTTCCATTATTTTCAATTATTTATCAATTATTTTCAATTATTTATAATTATTTTCAATTATTTTCAATTATTTTCAATTATTTTCAATTATTTTCAATTATTTATAATTATTTTCAATTATTTATCAATTATTTTCAATTATTTTCAATTATTTTCAATTATTTACAATTATTTTCAATTATTTACAATTATTTTCAATTATTTATAATTATTTTCAATTATTTATCAATTATTTTCAATTACTTATAATTATTTTCAATTATTTTCAATTATTTTCAATTATTTATAATTATTTATCAATTATTTATAATTATTTATAATTATTTTAAATTATTTTCAATTATTTATAATTATTTGCAATTATTTATCAATTATTTTCAATTACTTATAATTATTTTCAATTATTTTCAATTATTTTCAATTATTTTCTATTATTTTCAATTATTTTCCATTATTTATCAATTATTTTCAATTATTTATAATTATTTATAATTATTTTCAATTATTTATCAGTTATTTTCAATTATTTTCAATTATTTATAATTATTTTCAATTATTTATCAGTTATTTTCAATTATTTTCAATTATTTATAATTATTTTCAATTATTTATCAATTATTTATCAATTATTTTCAATTATTTACAATTATTTTCAATTATTTACAATTATTTTCAATTATTTATAATTATTTTCAATTATTTATCAATTATTTTCAATTATTTATCAATAATTTTCTATTATTTATAATTATTTTCAATTATTTTCAATTCTTTTCCATTATTTTCAATTATTTTCCATTATTTATCAATTATTTTCAATTATTTATAATTATTTTCAATTAATTTCAATTATTTTCAATTATTTATAAATTATTTTCCATTATTTTCAATTATTTATCAATTATTTTCAATTATTTATAATTATTTTCAATTATTTTCAATTATTTTCAATTATTTTCAATTATTTATCAATTATTTTCTATTATTTTCAATTATTTTCAATTATTTTCAATTATTTTCAATTATTTTCAATTACTTTCAATTATTTATCAATTATTTACAATTATTTTCAATTATTTTCAATTATTTTCAATTATTTATCAATTATTTTCAATTATTTATAATTATTTTCAATTATTTTCAATTATTTTCAATTATTTATAATTGTTTTCAATTATTTATCAATTATTTTCAATTATTTATAATTAATTTAAATTATTTTCAATTATTTTCAATTATTTTCAATTATTTTCAATTATTTTCAATTATTTTCAATTATTTATAATTATTTTCAATTATTTATAAATTATTTTCAATTATTTATAATTATTTTCAATTATTTATCAATTATTTTCAATTACTTATTATTATTTTCAATTATTTTCAATTATTTTCAATTATTTATAATTATTTTCAATTATTTATCAATTATTTATAATTATTTATAATTATTTTAAATTATTTTCAATTATTTATAATTATTTTCAATTATTTATCAATTATTTTCAATTATTTATAATTATTTTCAATTATTTTCAATTATTTTCAATTATTTATAATTATTTTCAATTATTTTCAATTATTTATCAATAATTTTCAATTATTTATAATTATGTTCAATTATTTATCAATTATTTTCAATTACTTATAATTATTTTCAATTATTTTCAATTATTTTCAATTATTTTCAATTATTTTCAATTATTTTCAATTATTTATAATTACTTTCAATTATTTTTCAATTATTTTCTATTATTTATAATTATTTTCAATTATTTTCAATTATTTTCAATTATTTTCAATTATTTATCATTATTTTCAAATATTTATCAATTATTTTCTATTATTTATAATTATTTTCAATTATTTTCAATTATTTTCAATTAGTTTTAATGATTTATCAATTATTTTCAATCATTTATAATTATTTTCAATTATTTTCAACTATTTTCAATTATTTATAAATTATTTATAATTATTTTCAATTATTTATAATTATTTTCAATTATTTATAATTATTTTCAATTATTTATAATTATTTTCAAGTTATTTTCAATTATTTTCAATTATTTTCAATTATTTATAATTATTTTCAATTATTTTTCAATTATTTACAATTATTTTCAATTATTTTCAATTATTTATAATTATTTTCAATTATTTATCAGTTATTTTCAATTATTTTCAATTATTTATAATTATTTTAAATTATTTTCAATTATTTTCAATTATTTTCAATTATTTACAATTATTTTCAATTATTTACAATTATTTTCAATTATTTATAATTATTTTCAATTATTTATCAATTATTTTCAATTATTTATCAATAATTTTCTATTATTTATAATTATTTTCAATTATTTTCAATTCTTTTCAATTATTTTCAATTATTTTCCATTATTTATCAATTATTTTCAATTATTTATAATTATTTTCAATTAATTTCAATTATTTTCAATTATTTATAAATTATTTTCCATTATTTTCAATTATTTATCAATTATTTTCAATTATTTATAATTATTTTCAATTATTTTCAATTATTTTCAATTATTTTCAATTATTTTCAATTATTTATAATTATTTTCAATTATTTATCAATTATTTTCAATTATTTTCAATTATTTTCAATTATTTACAATTATTTTCAATTATTTACAATTATTTTCAATTATTTATAATTATTTTCAATTATTTATCAATTATTTTCAATTACTTATAATTATTTTCAATTATTTTCAATTATTTTCAATTATTTATAATTATTTATCAATTATTTATAATTATTTATAATTATTTTAAATTATTTTCAATTATTTATAATTATTTGCAATTATTTATCAATTATTTTCAATTACTTATAATTATTTTCAATTATTTTCAATTATTTTCAATTATTTTCAATTATTTTCAATTATTTTCCATTATTTATCAATTATTTTCAATTATTTATAATTATTTATAATTATTTTCAATTATTTATCAGTTATTTTCAATTATTTTCAATTATTTATAATTATTTTCAATTATTTATCAATTATTTATCAATTATTTTCAATTATTTATAATTATTTTCAATTATTTATCAATTATTTTCAATTATTTATAATTATTTTCAATTATTTATCAATTATTTTCAATTACTTATTATTATTTTCAATTAGTTTCAATTATTTTCAATTATTTATAATTATTTTCAATTATTTATCAATTATTTATAATTATTTATAATTATTTTAAATCATTTTCAATTATTTATAATTATTTTCAATTATTTATCAATTATTTTCAATTATTTATAATTATTTTCAATTATTTTCAATTATTTTCAATTATTTATAATTATTTTCAATTATTTTCAATTATTTATCAATAATTTTCAATTATTTATAATTATGTTCAATTATTTATCAATTATTTTCAATTACTTATAATTATTTTCAATTATTTTCAATTATTTTCAATTATTTTCAATTATTTATAATTACTTTCAATTATTTTTCAATTATTTTCTATTATTTATAATTATTTTCAATTATTTTCAATTATTTTCAATTATTTTCAATTATTTATCAATTATTTTCAATTATTTATAATATTTTCAATTATTTTCAATTATTTTCAATTATTTTCTATTATTTACAATTATTTTCAATTATTTTCAATTATTTTCAACTATTTTCAATTATTTTCAATTATTTATCAATTATTTTCAATCATTTAAAATTATTTTCAACTATTTTAAATTGTTTTCAATTATTTATAAATTATTTATAATTATTTTCAATTATTTATAATTATTTTCAATTATTTTCAATTATTTTCAATTATTTTCAATTATTTTCAATTATTTTCAATTATTTATCATTATTTTAAATTATTTTCAATTATTTTCAATTATTTTCAATTATTTATAATTATTTTCAATTATTTTCAATTATTTATAATTATTTTCAATTATTTAAAATTATTTTCAATTATTTTTAATTATTTGTAATTATTTTCAATTATTTATCAATTATTTTCAATTATTTATAATTATTTTCAATTATTTTCAATTATTTTCAATTATTTATAATTATTTTCAATTATTTATTAATTATTTTCAATTACTTATAATTATTTTCAATTATTTTCAATTATTTTCAATTATTTATAATTATTTTCAATTATTTATCAATTATATATAATTATTTATAATTAATTTCAATTATTTTCAATTATTTATAATTATTTTCAATTATTTATCAATTATTTTCTATTATTTATAATTATTTTCAATTATTTTCAATTATTTTCCATTATTTATCAATTATTTTCAATTATTTATAATTATTTTCAATTATTTTCAATTATTTTCAATTATTTATAAATTATTTTCCATTATTTTCAATTATTTTCAATTATTTATAATTATTTTCAATTATTTTCAATTATTTTCAATTATTTACAATTATTTACAATTATTTTCAATTATTTATAATTATTTTCAATTATTTATCAATTATTTGCAATTACTTATAATTATTTTCAATTATTTTCAATTATTTTCAATTATTTTCAATTATTTATAATTCTTTTCAATTATTTATCAATTATTTATAATTATTTATCAATTATTTTCAATTACATAAAATTATTTTCAATTATTTTCAATTTTTTTCAATTATTTATCAATTATTTTCAATTATTTATAATTATTTTCAATTATTTTCAATTATTTTCAATTATTTTCAATTATTTATCAATTATTTTCTATTATTTTCAATTATTTTCAATTATTTTCAATTATTTTCCATTATTTTCAATTACTTTCAATTATTTATCAATTATTTACAATTATTTTCAATTATTTTCAATTATTTTCAATTATTTATCAATTATTTTCAATTATTTTCAATTATTTTCAATTATTTTCAATTATTTATAATTGTTTTCAATTATTTATCAATTATTTTCAATTATTTATAATTAATTTAAATTATTTTCAATTATTTTAAATTATTTTCAATTATTTATCAATTATTTATCAATTATTTTCAATTATTTATAATTATTTTCAATTATTTATCAATTATTTTCAATTATTTATAATTATTTTCAATTATTTATCAATTATTTTCAATTACTTATTATTATTTTCAATTATTTTCAATTATTTTCAATTATTTATAATTATTTTCTATTATTTATCAATTATTTATAATTATTTATAATTATTTTAAATTATTTTCAATTATTTATAATTATTTTCAATTATTTATCAATTATTTTCAATTATTTATAATTATTTTCAATTATTTTCAATTATTTTCAATTATTTATAATTATTTATCAATTATTTTCAATTACTTATAATTATTTTCAATTATTTTCAATTATTTTCAATTATTTATAATTATTTTCAATTATTTATCAATTATATATAATTATTTATAATTATTTTCTATTATTTTCAATTATTTATAATTATTTTCAATTATTTATCAATTATTTTCTATTATTTATAATTATTTTCAATTATTTTCAATTATTTTCAATTATTTTCCATTATTTATCAATTATTTTCAATTATTTATAATTATTTTCAATTATTTTCAATTATTTTCAATTATTTATAAATTATTTTCCATTATTTTCAATTATTTTCAATTATTTATAATTATTTTCAATTATTTTCAATTATTTTCAATTATTTACAATTATTTACAATTATTTTCAATTATTTATAATTATTTTCAATTATTTATCAATTATTTGCAATTACTTATAATTATTTTCAATTATTTTCAATTATTTTCAATTATTTATAATTCTTTTCAATTATTTATCAATTATTTATAATTATTTATCAATTATTTTCAATTACATAAAATTATTTTCAATTATTTTCAATTTTTTTCAATTATTTATCAATTATTTTCAATTATTTTCAATTATTTTCAATTATTTTCAATTATTTTCAATTATTTATCAATTATTTTCTATTATTTTCAATTATTTTCAATTATTTTCAATTATTTTCCATTATTTTCAATTACTTTCAATTATTTATCAATTATTTACAATTATTTTCAATTATTTTCAATTATTTTCAATTATTTATCAATTATTTTCAATTATTTATAATTATTTTCAATTATTTTCAATTATTTTCAATTATTTATAATTGTTTTCAATTATTTATCAATTATTTTCAATTATTTATAATTAATTTAAATTATTTTCAATTATTTTAAATTATTTTCAATTATTTATCAATTATTTATCAATTATTTTCAATTATTTATAATTATTTTCAATTATTTATCAATTATTTTCAATTATTTATAATTATTTTCAATTATTTATCAATTATTTTCAATTACTTATTATTATTTTCAATTATTTTCAATTATTTTCAATTATTTATAATTATTTTCTATTATTTATCAATTATTTATAATTATTTATAATTATTTTAAATTATTTTCAATTATTTATAATTATTTTCAATTATTTATCAATTATTTTCAATTATTTATAATTATTTTCAATTATTTTCAATTATTTTCAATTATTTATAATTATTTATCAATTATTTTCAATTACTTATAATTATTTTCAATTATTTTCAATTATTTTCAATTATTTATAATTACCTTCAATTATTTATCAATTATTTTCTATTATTTATAATTATTTATAATTATTTTCAATTATTTTCAATTATTTTCAATTATTTTCAATTATTTATCAATTATTTTCAATTACTTATAATTATTTTCAATTATTTTCAATTATTTTCAATTATTTATAATTATTTTCAATTATTTATCAATTATTTATAATTATTTATCAATTATTTTCAATTACATAAAATTATTTTCAATTATTTTCAATTTTTTTCAATTATTTATCAATTATTTTCAATTATTTATAATTATTTTCAATTATTTTCAATTATTTTCAATTATTTTCAATTATTTTCAATTATTTATCAATTATTTTCTATTATTTTCAATTATTTTCAATTATTTTCAATTATTTTCAATTATTTTCAATTATTTTCAATTACTTTCAATTATTTATCAATTATTTACAATTATTTTCAATTATTTTCAATTATTTTCAATTATTTATCAATTATTTTCAATTATTTATAATTATTTTCAATTATTTTCAATTATTTTCAATTATTTATAATTGTTTTCAATTATTTATCAATTATTTTCAATTATTTATAATTAATTTAAATTATTTTCAATTATTTTAAATTATTTTCAATTATTTATCAATTATTTATCAATTATTTTCAATTATTTATACTTATTTGCAATTATTTATAAATTATTTTCAATTATTTATAATTATTTTCAACTATTTATCAATTATTTTCAATTACTTATTATTATTTTCAATTATTTTCAATTATTTTCAATTATTTATAATTATTTTCTATTATTTATCAATTAATTATAATTATTTATAATTATTTTAAATTATTTTCAATTATTTATAATTATTTTCAATTATTTATCAATAATTTTCAATTATTTATAATTATTTTCAATTATTTTCAATTATTTTCAATTATTTATAATTATTTTCAATTATTTATCAATTATTTATAATTATTTATCAATTATTTTCAATTACATAAAATTATTTTCAATTATTTTCAATTTTTTTCAATTATTTATCAATTATTTTCAATTATTTATAATTATTTTCAATTATTTTCAATTATTTTCAATTATTTTCAATTATTTTCAATTATTTATCAAATATTTTCTATTATTTTCAATTATTTTCAATTATTTTCAATTATTTTCAATTATTTTCAATTATTTTCAATTACTTTCAATTATTTATCAATTATTTACAATTATTTTCAATTATTTTCAATTATTTTCAATTATTTATCAATTATTTTCAATTATTTATAATTATTTTCAATTATTTTCAATTATTTTCAATTATTTATAATTGTTTTCAATTATTTATCAATTATTTTCAATTATTTATAATTATTTTCAATTATTTTCAATTATTTATAAATCATATTCCATTCTTTTCAATTATTTATCAATTATTTTCAATTATTTATAATTATTTTCAATTATTTTCAATTATTTTCAATTATTTTCAATTATTTTCAATTATTTATAATTATTTTCAATTATTTATCAATTATTTTCAATTATTTTCAATTATTTATAATTATTTTCAATTATTTTCAATTATTTTCAATTATTTACAATTATTTTCAATTATTTACAATTATTTTCAATTATTTTCAATTATTTTCAATTATTTATAATTATTTTCTATTATTTATCAATTATTTTCTATTATTTATAATTATTTTCAATTATTTTCAATTATTTTCAACTATTTTCAATTATTTCAATTATTTATCAATTATTTTCAATCATTTAAAATTATTTTCAATTATTTTAAATTGTTTTCAATTATTTATAAATTATTTATAATTATTTTCAATTATTTATAATTATTTTCAATTATTTTCAATTATTTTCAATTATTTTCAATTATTTATCATTATTTTCAAATATTTATCAATTATTTTCTATTATTTATAATTATTTTCAATTATTTTCAATTATTTTCAATTAGTTTTAATGATTTATCAATTATTTTCAATCATTTATAATTATTTTCAATTATTTTCAACTATTTTCAATTATTTATAAATTATTTATAATTATTTTCAATTATTTATAATTATTTTCAATTATTTATAATTATTTTCAATTATTTATAATTATTTTCAAATTATTTTCAATTATTTTCAATTATTTATAATTATTTTCAATTATTTTTCAATTATTTACAATTATTTTCAATTATTTTCAATTATTTATAATTATTTTCAATTATTTATCAGTTATTTTCAATTATTTTCAATTATTTATAATTATTTTAAATTATTTTCAATTATTTTCAATTATTTTCAATTATTTACAATTATTTTCAATTATTTACAATTATTTTCAATTATTTACAATTATTTTCAATTATTTATAATTATTTTCAATTATTTATCAATTATTTTCAATTATTTATCAATAATTTTCTATTATTTATAATTATTTTCAATTATTTTCAATTCTTTTCAATTATTTTCAATTATTTTCCATTATTTATCAATTATTTTCAATTATTTATAATTATTTTCAATTAATTTCAATTATTTTCAATTATTTATAATTTATTTTCCATTATTTTCAATTATTTATCAATTATTTTCAATTATTTATAATTATTTTCAATTATTTTCAATTATTTTCAATTATTTTCAATTATTTTCAATTATTTATAATTATTTTCAATTATTTTCAATTATTTATCAATTATTTTCAATTATTTTCAATTATTTACAATTATTTTCAATTATTTACAATTATTTTCAATTATTTATAATTATTTATAATTATTTATCAATTATTTTCAATTACATAAAATTATTTTCAATTATTTTCAATTTTTTTCAATTATTTATCAATTATTTTCAATTATTTATAATTATTTTCAATTATTTTCAATTATTTTCAATTATTTTCAATTATTTATCAATTATTTTCTATTATTTTCAATTATTTTCAATTATTTTCAATTATTTTCAATTATTTTCAATTACTTTCAATTATTTATCAATTATTTACAATTATTTTCAATTATTTTCAATTATTTATCAATTATTTTCAATTATTTATAATTATTTTCAATTATTTTCAATTATTTTCAATTATTTATAATTGTTTTCAATTATTTATCAATTATTTTCAATTATTTATAATTAATTTAAATTATTTTCAATTATTTTAAATTATTTTCAATTATTTATCAATTATTTATAATTATTTTCAATTATTTTCAATTATTTTCAATTATTTATAATTATTTTCAATTATTTATCAATTATTTATAATTATTTATCAATTATTTTCAATTACATAAAATTATTTTCAATTATTTTCAATTTTTTTCAATTATTTATCAATTATTTTCAATTATTTATAATTATTTTCAATTATTTTCAATTATTTTCAATTATTTTCAATTATTTATCAATTATTTTCTATTATTTTCAATTATTTTCAATTATTTTCAATTATTTTCAATTATTTTCAATTATTTTCAATTACTTTCAATTATTTATCAATTATTTACAATTATTTTCAATTATTTTCAATTATTTTCAATTATTTATCAATTATTTTCAATTATTTATAATTATTTTCAATTATTTTCAATTATTTTCAATTATTTATAATTGTTTTCAATTATTTATCAATTATTTTCAATTATTTATAATTAATTTAAATTATTTTCAATTATTTTAAATTATTTTCAATTATTTATCAATTATTTATCAATTATTTTCAATTATTTATAATTATTTTCAATTATTTATCAATTATTTTCAATTATTTATAATTATTTTCAATTATTTATCAATTATTTTCAATTACTTATTATTATTTTCAATTATTTTCAATTATTTTCAATTATTTATAATTATTTTCTATTATTTATCAATTATTTATAATTATTTATAATTATTTTAAATTATTTTCAATTATTTATAATTATTTTCAATTATTTATCAATTATTTTCAATTATTTATAATTATTTTCAATTATTTTCAATTATTTTCAATTATTTATAATTATTTATCAATTATTTTCAATTACTTATAATTATTTTCAATTATTTTCAATTATTTTCAATTATTTATAATTACTTTCAATTATTTATCAATTATTTTCTATTATTTATAATTATTTTCAATTATTTTCAATTATTTTCAATTATTTTCAATTATTTATTAATTATTTTCAATTACTTATAATTATTTTCAATTATTTTCAATTATTTTCAATTATTTATAATTATTTTCAATTATTTATCAATTATATATAATTATTTATAATTATTTTCAATTATTTTCAATTATTTATAATTATTTTCAATTATTTATCAATTATTTTCTATTATTTATAATTATTTTCAATTATTTTCAATTATTTTCAATTATTTTCAATTATTTTCCATTATTTATCAATTATTTTCAATTATTTATAATTATTTTCAATTATTTTCAATTATTTTCAATTATTTATAAATTATTTTCCATTATTTTCAATTATTTTCAATTATTTATAATTATTTTCAATTATTTTCAATTATTTTCAATTATTTACAATTATTTACAATTATTTTCAATTATTTATAATTATTTTCAATTATTTATCAATTATTTGCAATTACTTATAATTATTTTCAATTATTTTCAATTATTTTCAATTATTTATAATTCTTTTCAATTATTTATCAATTATTTATAATTATTTATCAATTATTTTCAATTACATAAAATTATTTTCAATTATTTTCAATTTTTTTCAATTATTTATCAATTATTTTCAATTATTTATAATTATTTTCAATTATTTTCAATTATTTTCAATTATTTTCAATTATTTATCAATTATTTTCTATTATTTTCAATTATTTTCAATTATTTTCAATTATTTTCAATTATTTTCAATTACTTTCAATTATTTATCAATTATTTACAATTATTTTCAATTATTTTCAATTATTTTCAATTATTTATCAATTATTTTCAATTATTTATAATTATTTTCAATTATTTTCAATTATTTTCAATTATTTATAATTGTTTTCAATTATTTATCAATTATTTTCAATTATTTATAATTAATTTAAATTATTTTCAATTATTTTAAATTATTTTCAATTATTTATCAATTATTTATCAATTATTTTCAATTATTTATAATTATTTTCAATTATTTATCAATTATTTTCAATTATTTATAATTATTTTCAATTATTTATCAATTATTTTCAATTACTTATTATTATTTTCAATTATTTTCAATTATTTTCAATTATTTATAATTATTTTCTATTATTTATCACTTATTTATAATTATTTATAATTATTTTAAATTATTTTCAATTATTTATAATTATTTTCAATTATTTATCAATTATTTTCAATTATTTATAATTATTTTCAATTATTTTCAATTATTTTCAATTATTTATAATTATTTATCAATTATTTTCAATTACTTATAATTATTTTCAATTATTTTCAATTATTTTCAATTATTTATAATTACCTTCAATTATTTATCAATTATTTTCTATTATTTATAATTATTTTCAATTATTTTCAATTATTTTCAATTATTTTCAATTATTTATCAATTATTTTCAATTACTTATAATTATTTTCAATTATTTTCAATTATTTTCAATTATTTATAATTATTTTCAATTATTTATCAATTATTTATAATTATTTATCAATTATTTTCAATTACATAAAATTATTTTCAATTATTTTCAATTTTTTTCAATTATTTTCAATTATTTTCAATTATTTATCAATTATTTTCAATTATTTATAATTATTTTCAATTATTTTCAATTATTTTCAATTATTTTCAATTATTTTCAATTATTTTCAATTACTTTCAATTATTTATCAATTATTTACAATTATTTTCAATTATTTTCAATTATTTTCAATTATTTATCAATTATTTTCAATTATTTATAATTATTTTCAATTATTTTCAATTATTTTCAATTATTTATAATTGTTTTCAATTATTTATCAATTATTTTCAATTATTTATAATTAATTTAAATTATTTTCAATTATTTTAAATTATTTTCAATTATTTATCAATTATTTATCAATTATTTTCAATTATTTATAATTATTTTCAATTATTTATAATTATTTTCAATTATTTATCAATTATTTTCAATTATTTATAATTATTTTCAACTATTTATCAATTATTTTCAATTACTTATTATTATTTTCAATTATTTTCAATTATGTTCAATTATTTATAATTATTTTCTATTATTTATCAATTAATTATAATTATTTATAATTATTTTAAATTATTTTCAATTATTTATAATTATTTTCAATTATTTATCAATAATTTTCAATTATTTATAATTATTTTCAATTATTTTCAATTATTTTCAATTATTTATAATTATTTTCAATTATTTATCAATTATTTATAATTATTTATCAATTATTTTCAATTACATAAAATTATTTTCAATTATTTTCAATTTTTTTCAATTATTTATCAATTATTTTCAATTATTTATAATTATTTTCAATTATTTTCAATTATTTTCAATTATTTATCAATTATTTTCTATTATTTTCAATTATTTTCAATTATTTTCAATTATTTTCAATTATTTTCAATTATTTTCAATTACTTTCAATTATTTATCAATTATTTACAATTATTTTCAATTATTTTCAATTATTTTCAATTATTTATCAATTATTTTCAATTATTTATAATTATTTTCAATTATTTTCAATTATTTTCAATTATTTATAATTGTTTTCAATTATTTATCAATTATTTTCAATTATTTATAATTAATTTAAATTATTTTCAATTATTTTGAATTATTTTCAATTATTTATCAATTATTTATCAATTATTTTCAATTATTTATAATTATTTTCAATTATTTATCAATTATTTTCAATTATTTATAATTATTTTCAATTATTTATCAATTATTTTCAATTACTTATTATTATTTTCAATTATTTTCAATTATTTTCAATTATTTATAATTATTTTCTATTATTTATCAATTATTTATAATTATTTATAATTATTTTAAATTATTTTCAATTATTTATAATTATTTTCAATTATTTATCAATTATTTTCAATTATTTATAATTATTTTCAATTATTTTCAATTATTTTCAATTATTTATAATTATTTATCAATTATTTTCAATTACATATAATTATTTTCAATTATTTTCAATTATTTTCAATTATTTATAATTACTTTCAATTATTTATCAATTATTTTCTATTATTTATAAATATTTTCAATTATTTTCAATTATTTTCAATTATTTTCAATTATTTATCAATTATTTTCAATTACTTATAATTATTTTCAATTATTTTCAATTATTTTCAATCATTTATAATTATTTTCAATTATTTATCAATTATTTATAATTATTTATCAATTATTTTCAATTACATAAAATTATTTTCAATTATTTTCAATTTTTTTCAATTATTTATCAATTATTTTCAATTATTTATAATTATTTTCAATTATTTTCAATTATTTTCAATTATTTTCAATTATTTATCAATTATTTTCTATTATTTTCAATTATTTTCAATTATTTTCAATTATTTTCAATTATTTTCAATTACTTTCAATTATTTATCAATTATTTACAATTATTTTCAATTATTTTCAATTATTTTCAATTATTTATCAATTATTTTCAATTATTTATAATTATTTTCAATTATTTTCAATTATTTTCAATTATTTATAATTGTTTTCAATTATTTATCAATTATTTTCAATTATTTTCAATTATTTATAATTGTTTTCAATTATTTATCAATTATTTTCAATTATTTATAATTAATTTAAATTATTTTCAATTATTTTGAATTATTTTCAATTATTTATCAATTATTTATCAATTATTTTCAATTATTTATAATTATTTTCAATTATTTATCAATTATTTTCAATTATTTATAATTATTTTCAATTATTTATCAATTATTTTCAATTACTTATTATTATTTTCAATTATTTTCAATTATTTTCAATTATTTATAATTATTTTCTATTATTTATCAATTATTTATAATTATTTATAATTATTTTAAATTATTTTCAATTATTTATAATTATTTTCAATTATTTATCAATTATTTTCAATTATTTATAATTATTTTCAATTATTTTCAATTATTTTCAATTATTTATAATTATTTATCAATTATTTTCAATTACATATAATTATTTTCAATTATTTTCAATTATTTTCAATTATTTATAATTACTTTCAATTATTTATCAATTATTTTCTATTATTTATAAATATTTTCAATTATTTTCAATTATTTTCAATTATTTTCAATTATTTATCAATTATTTTCAATTACTTATAATTATTTTCAATTATTTTCAATTATTTTCAATTATTTATAATTATTTTCAATTATTTATCAATTATTTATAATTATTTATCAATTATTTTCAATTACATAAAATTATTTTCAATTATTTTCAATTTTTTTCAATTATTTATCAATTATTTTCAATTATTTATAATTATTTTCAATTATTTTCAATTATTTTCAATTATTTTCAATTATTTATCAATTATTTTCTATTATTTTCAATTATTTTCAATTATTTTCAATTATTTTCAATTATTTTCAATTATTTTCAATTACTTTCAATTATTTATCAATTATTTACAATTATTTTCAATTATTTTCAATTATTTTCAATTATTTATCAATTATTTTCAATTATTTATAATTATTTTCAATTATTTTCAATTATTTTCAATTATTTATAATTGTTTTCAATTATTTATCAATTATTTTCAATTATTTATAATTAATTTAAATTATTTTCAATTATTTTAAATTATTTTCAATTATTTATCAATTATTTATAATTATTTTCAATTATTTTCAATTATTTTCAATTATTTATAATTATTTTCAATTATTTATCAATTATTTATAATTATTTATCAATTATTTTCAATTACATAAAATTATTTTCAATTATTTTCAATTTTTTTCAATTATTTATCAATTATTTTCAATTATTTATAATTATTTTCAATTATTTTCAATTATTTTCAATTATTTTCAATTATTTTCAATTATTTATCAATTATTTTCTATTATTTTCAATTATTTTCAATTATTTTCAATTATTTTCAATTATTTTCAATTATTTTCAATTATTTTCAATTATTTTCAATTATTTTCAATTATTTTCAATTACTTTCAATTATTTATCAATTATTTACAATTATTTTCAATTATTTTCAATTATTTTCAATTATTTATCAATTATTTTCAATTATTTATAATTATTTTCAATTATTTTCAATTATTTTCAATTATTTATAATTGTTTTCAATTATTTATCAATTATTTTCAATTATTTATAATTAATTTAAATTATTTTCAATTATTTTAAATTATTTATCAATTATTTATCAATTATTTTCAATTATTTATAATTATTTTCAATTATTTATCAATTATTTTCAATTATTTATAATTATTTTCAATTATTTATCAATTATTTTCAATTACTTATTATTATTTTCAATTATTTTCAATTATTTTCAATTATTTATAATTATTTTCTATTATTTATCAATTATTTATAATTATTTATAATTATTTTAAATTATTTTCAATTATTTATAATTATTTTCAATTATTTATCAATTATTTTCAATTATTTATAATTATTTTCAATTATTTTCAATTATTTTCAATTATTTATAATTATTTATCAATTATTTTCAATTACTTATAATTATTTTCAATTATTTTAAATTATTTTCAATTATTTATAATTACTTTCAATTATTTATCAATTATTTTCTATTATTTATAATTATTTTCAATTATTTTCAATTATTTTCAATTATTTTCCATTATTTATCAATTATTTTCAATTATTTATAATTATTTTCAATTATTTTCAATTATTTTCAATTATTTATAAATTATTTTCCATTATTTTCAATTATTTTCAATTATTTATAATTATTTTCAATTATTTTCAATTATTTTCAATTATTTACAATTATTTACAATTATTTTCAATTATTTATAATTATTTTCAATTATTTATCAATTATTTGCAATTACTTATAATTATTTTCAATTATTTTCAATTATTTTCAATTATTTATAATTCTTTTCAATTATTTATCAATTATTTATAATTATTTATCAATTATTTTCAATTACATAAAATTATTTTCAATTATTTTCAATTTTTTTCAATTATTTATCAATTATTTTCAATTATTTATAATTATTTTCAATTATTTTCAATTATTTTCAATTATTTTCAATTATTTATCAATTATTTTCTATTATTTTCAATTATTTTCAATTATTTTCAATTATTTTCCATTATTTTCAATTACTTTCAATTATTTATCAATTATTTACAATTATTTTCAATTATTTTCAATTATTTTCAATTATTTATCAATTATTTTCAATTATTTATAATTATTTTCAATTATTTTCAATTATTTTCAATTATTTATAATTGTTTTCAATTATTTATCAATTATTTTCAATTATTTATAATTAATTTAAATTATTTTCAATTATTTTAAATTATTTTCAATTATTTATCAATTATTTATCAATTATTTTCAATTATTTATAATTATTTTCAATTATTTATCAATTATTTTCAATTATTTATAATTATTTTCAATTATTTATCAATTATTTTCAATTACTTATTATTATTTTCAATTATTTTCAATTATTTTCAATTATTTATAATTATTTTCTATTATTTATCAATTATTTATAATTATTTATAATTATTTTAAATTATTTTCAATTATTTATAATTATTTTCAATTATTTATCAATTATTTTCAATTATTTATAATTATTTTCAATTATTTTCAATTATTTTCAATTATTTATAATTATTTATCAATTATTTTCAATTACTTATAATTATTTTCAATTATTTTCAATTATTTTCAATTATTTATAATTACCTTTAATTATTTATCAATTATTTTCTATTATTTATAATTATTTTCAATTATTTTCAATTATTTTCAATTATTTTCAATTATTTATCAATTATTTTCAATTACTTATAATTATTTTCAATTATTTTCAATTATTTTCAATTATTTATAATTATTTTCAATTATTTATCAATTATTTATAATTATTTATCAATTATTTTCAATTACATAAAATTATTTTCAATTATTTTCAATTTTTTTCAATTATTTATCAATTATTTTCAATTATTTATAATTATTTTCAATTATTTTCAATTATTTTCAATTATTTTCAATTATTTTCAATTATTTATCAATTATTTTCTATTATTTTCAATTATTTTCAATTATTTTCAATTATTTTCAATTATTTTCAATTATTTTCAATTACTTTCAATTATTTATCAATTATTTACAATTATTTTCAATTATTTTCAATTATTTTCAATTATTTATCAATTATTTTCAATTATTTATAATTATTTTCAATTATTTTCAATTATTTTCAATTATTTATAATTGTTTTCAATTATTTATCAATTATTTTCAATTATTTATAATTATTTTCAATTATTTTCAATTATTTATAAATCATATTCCATTCTTTTCAATTATTTATCAATTATTTTCAATTATTTATAATTATTTTCAATTATTTTCAATTATTTTCAATTATTTTCAATTATTTTCAATTATTTATAATTATTTTCAATTATTTATCAATTATTTTCAATTATTTTCAATTATTTATAATTATTTTCAATTATTTTCAATTATTATCAATTATTTACAATTATTTTCAATTATTTACAATTATTTTCAATTATTTTCAATTATTTTCAATTATTTATAATTATTTTCTATTATTTATCAATTATTTTCTATTATTTATAATTATTTTCAATTATTTTCAATTATTTTCAACTATTTTCAATTATTTCAATTATTTATCAATTATTTTCAATCATTTAAAATTATTTTCAATTATTTTAAATTGTTTTCAATTATTTATAAATTATTTATAATTATTTTCAATTATTTATAATTATTTTCAATTATTTTCAATTATTTTCAATTATTTTCAATTATTTATCATTATTTTCAAATATTTATCAATTATTTTCTATTATTTATAATTATTTTCAATTATTTTCAATTATTTTCAATTAGTTTTAATGATTTATCAATTATTTTCAATCATTTATAATTATTTTCAATTATTTTCAACTATTTTCAATTATTTATAAATTATTTATAATTATTTTCAATTATTTATAATTATTTTCAATTATTTATAATTATTTTCAATTATTTATAATTATTTTCAAATTATTTTCAATTATTTTCAATTATTTTCAATTATTTATAATTATTTTCAATTATTTTTCAATTATTTACAATTATTTTCAATTATTTTCAATTATTTATAATTATTTTCAATTATTTATCAGTTATTTTCAATTATTTTCAATTATTTATAATTATTTTAAATTATTTTCAATTATTTTCAATTATTTTCAATTATTTACAATTATTTTCAATTATTTACAATTATTTTCAATTATTTATAATTATTTTCAATTATTTATAAATTATTTTCAATTATTTATCAATAATTTTCTATTATTTATAATTATTTTCAATTATTTTCAATTCTTTTCAATTATTTTCAATTATTTTCCATTATTTATCAATTATTTTCAATTATTTATAATTATTTTCAATTAATTTCAATTATTTTCAATTATTTATAATTTATTTTCCATTATTTTCAATTATTTATCAATTATTTTCAATTATTTATAATTATTTTCAATTATTTTCAATTATTTTCAATTATTTTCAATTATTTTCAATTATTTATAATTATTTTCAATTATTTTCAATTATTTATCAATTATATTCAATTATTTTCAATTATTTACAATTATTTTCAATTATTTACAATTATTTTCAATTATTTATAATTATTTATAATTATTTATCAATTATTTTCAATTACATAAAATTATTTTCAATTATTTTCAATTTTTTTCAATTATTTATCAATTATTTTCAATTATTTATAATTATTTTCAATTATTTTCAATTATTTTCAATTATTTTCAATTATTTATCAATTATTTTCTATTATTTTCAATTATTTTCAATTATTTTCAATTATTTTCAATTATTTTCAATTACTTTCAATTATTTATCAATTATTTACAATTATTTTCAATTATTTTCAATTATTTTCAATTATTTATCAATTATTTTCAATTATTTATAATTATTTTCAATTATTTTCAATTATTTTCAATTATTTATAATTGTTTTCAATTATTTATCAATTATTTTCAATTATTTATAATTAATTTAAATTATTTTCAATTATTTTAAATTATTTTCAATTATTTATCAATTATTTATAATTATTTTCAATTATTTTCAATTATTTTCAATTATTTTCAATTATTTATAATTATTTTCAATTATTTATCAATTATTTATAATTATTTATCAATTATTTTCAATTACATAAAATTATTTTCAATTATTTTCAATTTTTTTCAATTATTTATCAATTATTTTCAATTATTTATAATTATTTTCAATTATTTTCAATTATTTTCAATTATTTTCAATTATTTATCAATTATTTTCTATTATTTTCAATTATTTTCAATTATTTTCAATTATTTTCAATTATTTTCAATTACTTTCAATTATTTATCAATTATTTACAATTATTTTCAATTATTTTCAATTATTTTCAATTATTTATCAATTATTTTCAATTATTTATAATTATTTTCAATTATTTTCAATTATTTTCAATTATTTATAATTGTTTTCAATTATTTATCAATTATTTTCAATTATTTATAATTAATTTAAATTATTTTCAATTATTTTAAATTATTTTCAATTATTTATCAATTATTTATCGATTATTTTCAATTATTTATAATTATTTTCAATTATTTATCAATTATTTTCAATTATTTATAATTATTTTCAATTATTTATCAATTATTTTCAATTACTTATTATTATTTTCAATTATTTTCAATTATTTTCAATTATTTATAATTATTTTCTATTATTTATCAATTATTTATAATTATTTATAATTATTTTAAATTATTTTCAATTATTTATAATTATTTTCAATTATTTATCAATTATTTTCAATTATTTATAATTATTTTCAATTATTTTCAATTATTTTCAATTATTTATAATTATTTATCAATTATTTTCAATTACTTATAATTATTTTCAATTATTTTCAATTATTTTCAATTATTTATAATTACTTTCAATTATTTATCAATTATTTTCTATTATTTATAATTAATTTCAATTATTTTCAATTATTTTCAATTATTTTCAATTATTTTCAATTATTTTCAATTATTTATTAATTATTTTCAATTACTTATAATTATTTTCAATTATTTTCAATTATTTTCAATTATTTATAATTATTTTCAATTATTTATCAATTATATATAATTATTTATAATTATTTTCAATTATTTTCAATTATTTATAATTATTTTCAATTATTTATCAATTATTTTCTATTATTTATAATTATTTTCAATTATTTTCAATTATTTTCAATTATTTTCAATTATTTTCCATTATTTATCAATTATTTTCAATTATTTATAATTATTTTCAATTATTTTCAATTATTTTCAATTATTTATAAATTATTTTCCATTATTTTCAATTATTTTCAATTATTTATAATTATTTTCAATTATTTTCAATTATTTTCAATTATTTACAATTATTTACAATTATTTTCAATTATTTATAATTATTTTCAATTATTTATCAATTATTTGCAATTACTTATAATTATTTTCAATTATTTTCAATTATTTTCAATTATTTATAATTCTTTTCAATTATTTATCAATTATTTATAATTATTTATCAATTATTTTCAATTACATAAAATTATTTTCAATTATTTTCAATTTTTTTCAATTATTTATCAATTATTTTCAATTATTTATAATTATTTTCAATTATTTTCAATTATTTTCAATTATTTACAATTATTTTCAATTATTTACAATTATTTTCAATTATTTTCAATTATTTATAATTATTTTCAATTATTTATCAATTATTTTCAATTATTTTCAATTATTTATAATTATTTTCTATTATTTTCAATTATTTTCAATTATTTACAATTATTTACAATTATTTTCAATTATTTTCAATTATTTTCAATTATTTATAATTACCTTCAATTATTTATCAATTATTTTCTATTATTTATAATTATTTTCAATTATTTTCAATTATTTTCAATTATTTTCAATTATTTATCAATTATTTTCAATTACTTATAATTATTTTCAATTATTTTCAATTATTTTCAATTATTTATAATTATTTTCAATTATTTATCAATTATTTATAATTATTTATCAATTATTTATAATTATTTTCAATTATTTTCAATTATTTTCAATTATTTATCAATTATTTTCAATTATTTATAATTATTTTCAATTATTTTCAATTATTTTCAATTATTTTCAATTATTTATCAATTATTTTCTATTATTTTCAATTATTTTCAATTATTTTCAATTATTTTCAATTATTTTCAATTATTTTCAATTACTTTCAATTATTTATCAATTATTTACAATTATTTTCAATTATTTTCAATTATTTTCAATTATTTATCAATTATTTTCAATTATTTACAATTATTTTCAATTATTTACAATTATTTTCAATTATTTTCAATTATTTATAATTATTTTCAATTATTTATCAATTATTTTCAATTATTTTCAATTATTTATAATTATTTTCAATTATTTTCAATTATTTTCAATTATTTACAATTATTTACAATTATTTTCAATTATTTTCAATTATTTTCAATTATTTATAATTACCTTCAATTATTTATCAATTATTTTCTATTATTTATAATTATTTTCAATTATTTTCAATTATTTTCAATTATTTTCAATTATTTATCAATTATTTTCAATTACTTATAATTATTTTCAATTATTTTCAATTATTTTCAATTATTTATAATTATTTTCAATTATTTATCAATTATTTATAATTATTTATCAATTATTTTCAATTACATAAAATTATTTTCAATTATTTTCAATTATTTATCAATTATTTTCAATTATTTATAATTATTTTCAATTATTTTCAATTATTTTCAATTATTTTCAATTATTTATCAATTATTTTCTATTATTTTCAATTATTTTCAATTATTTTCAATTATTTTCAATTATTTTCAATTATTTTCAATTACTTTCAATTATTTATCAATTATTTACAATTATTTTCAATTATTTTCAATTATTTTCAATTATTTATCAATTATTTTCAATTATTTATAATTATTTTCAATTATTTTCAATTATTTTCAATTATTTATAATTGTTTTCAATTATTTATCAATTATTTTCAATTATTTATAATTAATTTAAATTATTTTCAATTATTTTAAATTATTTTCAATTATTTATCAATTATTTATCAATTATTTTCAATTATTTATAATTATTTTCAATTATTTATCAATTATTTTCAATTATTTATAATTATTTTCAACTATTTATCAATTATTTTCAATTACTTATTATTATTTTCAATTATTTTCAATTATTTTCAATTATTTATAATTATTTTCTATTATTTATCAATTAATTATAATTATTTATAATTATTTTAAATTATTTTCAATTATTTATAATTATTTTCAATTATTTATCAATAATTTTCAATTATTTATCAATAATTTTCAATTATTTATAATTATTTTCAATTATTTTCAATTATTTTCAATTATTTATAATTATTTTCAATTATTTATCAATTATTTATAATTATTTATCAATTATTTTCAATTACATAAAATTATTTTCAATTATTTTCAATTTTTTTCAATTATTTATCAATTATTTTCAATTATTTATAATTATTTTCAATTATTTTCAATTATTTTCAATTATTTATCAATTATTTTCTATTATTTTCAATTATTTTCAATTATTTTCAATTATTTTCAATTATTTTCAATTATTTTCAATTACTTTCAATTATTTATCAATTATTTACAATTATTTTCAATTATTTTCAATTATTTTCAATTATTTATCAATTATTTTCAATTATTTATAATTATTTTCAATTATTTTCAATTATTTTCAATTATTTATAATTGTTTTCAATTATTTATCAATTATTTTCAATTATTTATAATTAATTTAAATTATTTTCAATTATTTTAAATTATTTTCAATTATTTATCAATTATTTATCAATTATTTTCAATTATTTATAATTATTTTCAATTATTTATCAATTATTTTCAATTATTTATAATTATTTTCAATTATTTATCAATTATTTTCAATTACTTATTATTATTTTCAATTATTTTCAATTATTTTCAATTATTTATAATTATTTTCTATTATTTATCAATTATTTATAATTATTTATAATTATTTTAAATTATTTTCAATTATTTATAATTATTTTCAATTATTTATCAATTATTTTCAATTATTTATAATTATTTTCAATTATTTTCAATTATTTTCAATTATTTATAATTATTTATCAATTATTTTCAATTACATATAATTATTTTCAATTATTTTCAATTATTTTCAATTATTTATAATTACTTTCAATTATTTATCAATTATTTTCTATTATTTATAAATATTTTCAATTATTTTCAATTATTTTCAATTATTTTCAATTATTTATCAATTATTTTCAATTACTTATAATTATTTTCAATTATTTTCAATTATTTTCAATTATTTATAATTATTTTCAATTATTTATCAATTATTTATAATTATTTATCAATTATTTTCAATTACATAAAATTATTTTCAATTATTTTCAATTTTTTTCAATTATTTATCAATTATTTTCAATTATTTATAATTATTTTCAATTATTTTCAATTATTTTCAATTATTTTCAATTATTTATCAATTATTTTCTATTATTTTCAATTATTTTCAATTATTTTCAATTATTTTCAATTATTTTCAATTACTTTCAATTATTTATCAATTATTTACAATTATTTTCAATTATTTTCAATTATTTTCAATTATTTATCAATTATTTTCAATTATTTATAATTATTTTCAATTATTTTCAATTATTTTCAATTATTTATAATTGTTTTCAATTATTTATCAATTATTTTCAATTATTTATAATTAATTTAAATTATTTTCAATTATTTATAATTATTTTCAATTATTTATCAATTATTTTCAATTATTTATAATTATTTTCAATTATTTATCAATTATTTTCAATTACTTATTATTATTTTCAATTATTTTCAATTATTTTCAATTATTTATAATTATTTTCTATTATTTATCAATTATTTATAATTATTTATAATTATTTTAAATTATTTTCAATTATTTATAATTATTTTCAATTATTTATCAATTATTTTCAATTATTTATAATTATTTTCAATTATTTTCAATTATTTTCAATTATTTATAATTATTTATCAATTATTTTCAATTACATATAATTATTTTCAATTACTTTCAATTATTTTCAATTATTTTCAATTATTTATAATTACTTTCAATTATTTATCAATTATTTTCTATTATTTATAAATATTTTCAATTATTTTCAATTATTTTCAATTATTTTCAATTATTTATCAATTATTTTCAATTACTTATAATTATTTTCAATTATTTTCAATTATTTTCAATTATTTATAATTATTTTCAATTATTTATCAATTATTTATAATTATTTATCAATTATTTTCAATTACATAAAATTATTTTCAATTATTTTCAATTTTTTTCAATTATTTATCAATTATTTTCAATTATTTATAATTATTTTCAATTATTTTCAATTATTTTCAATTATTTTCAATTATTTATCAATTATTTTCTATTATTTTCAATTATTTTCAATTATTTTCAATTATTTTCAATTATTTTCAATTACTTTCAATTATTTATCAATTATTTACAATTATTTTCAATTATTTTCAATTATTTTCAATTATTTATCAATTATTTTCAATTATTTATAATTATTTTCAATTATTTTCAATTATTTTCAATTATTTATAATTGTTTTCAATTATTTATCAATTATTTTCAATTATTTATAATTAATTTAAATTATTTTCAATTATTTTCAATTATTTATCAATTATTTATAATTATTTTCAATTATTTTCAATTATTTTCAATTATTTATAATTATTTTCAATTATTTATCAATTATTTATAATTATTTATCAATTATTTTCAATTACATAAAATTATTTTCAATTATTTTCAATTTTTTTCAATTATTTATCAATTATTTTCAATTATTTATAATTATTTTCAATTATTTTCAATTATTTTCAATTATTTTCAATTATTTATCAATTATTTTCTATTATTTTCAATTATTTTCAATTATTTTCAATTATTTTCAATTATTTTCAATTATTTTCAATTATTTTCAATTATTTTCAATTATTTTCAATTATTTTCAATTACTTTCAATTATTTATCAATTATTTACAATTATTTTCAATTATTTTCAATTATTTTCAATTATTTATCAATTATTTTCAATTATTTATAATTATTTTCAATTATTTTCAATTATTTATAATTGTTTTCAATTATTTATCAATTATTTTCAATTATTTATAATTAATTTAAATTATTTTCAATTATTTTAAATTATTTTCAATTATTTATCAATTATTTATCAATTATTTATCAATTATTTTCAATTATTTATAATTATTTTCAATTATTTATCAATTATTTTCAATTATTTATAATTATTTTCAATTATTTATCAATTATTTTCAATTACTTATTATTATTTTCAATTATTTTCAATTATTTTCAATTATTTATAATTATTTTCTATTATTTATCAATTATTTATAATTATTTATAATTATTTTAAATTATTTTCAATTATTTATAATTATTTTCAATTATTGACCATTATTTTCAATTATTTATAATTATTTTCAATTATTTTCAATTATTTTCAATTATTTATAATTATTTATCAATTATTTTCAATTACTTATAATTATTTTCAATTATTTTAAATTATTTTCAATTATTTATAATTACTTTCAATTATTTATCAATTATTTTCTATTATTTATAATTATTTTCAATTACTTTCAATTATTTTCAATTATTTTCAATTATTTATCCATTATTTTCAATTATTTATCAATTATTTTCAATTATTTATAATTATTTTCAATTATTTATCAATTATTTTCAATTACTTATTATTATTTTCAATTATTTTCAATTATTTTCAATTATTTATAATTATTTTCTATTATTTATCAATTAATTATAATTATTTATAATTATTTTAAATTATTTTCAATTATTTATAATTATTTTCAATTATTTATCAATAATTTTCAATTATTTATAATTATTTTCAATTATTTTCAATTATTTATAATTATTTTCAATTATTTTCAATTATTTAACAATAATTTTCAATTATTTATAATTATTTTCAATTATTTATCAATTATTTTCAATTACTTATAATTATTTTCAATTATTTTCAATTATTTTCAATTATTTATAATTACTTTCAATTATTTATCAATTATTTTCTATTATTTATAATTATTTTCAATTATTTTCAATTATTTTCAATTATTTTCAATTATTTATCAATTATTTTCAATTATTTATAATATTTTCAATTATTTTCAATTATTTTCAATTATTTTCTATTATTTATAATTATTTTCAATTATTTTCAATTATTTTCAACTATTTTCAATTATTTTCAATTATTTATCAATTATTTTCAATCATTTAAATTTATTTTCAATTATTTTAAATTGTTTTCAATTATTTATAAATTATTTATAATTATTTTCAATTATTTATAATTATTTTCAATTATTTTCAATTATTTTCAATTATTTTCAATTATTTTCAATTATTTATCAATTATTTTCTATTATTTATAATTATTTTCAATTATTTTCAATTATTTTCAATGATTTATCAATTATTTTCAATCATTTATAATTATTTTCAATTATTTTCAACTATTTTCAATTATTTATAAATTATTTATAATTATTTTCAATTATTTATAATTATTTTCAATTATTTTCAATTATTTTCAATTATTTTCAATTATTTATAATTATTTTCAATTATTTTCAATTATTTTCAATTATTTTTAATTATTTTCAATTATTTATAAATCAATTATAATTATTTTCAATTATTTATAATTATTTTCAATTATTTTCAATTATTTTCAATTATTTATAATTATTTTCAATTATTTTCAATTATTTTCAATTATTTATAATTATTTTCAATTATTTATAATTATTTTCAATTATTTATCAATTATTTTCAATTATTTATAATTATTTTCAATTATTTATCAATTATTTTCAATTACTTATTATTATTTTCAATTATTTTCAATTATTTTCAATTATTTATAATTATTTTCTATTATTTATCAATTATTTATAATTATTTATAATTATTTTAAATTATTTTCAATTATTTATAATTATTTTCAATTATTTATCAATTATTTTCAATTATTTATAATTATTTTCAATTATTTTCAATTATTTTCAATTATTTATAATTATTTATCAATTATTTTCAATTACTTATAATTATTTTCAATTATTTTCAATTATTTTCAATTATTTTCAATTATTTTCAATTATTTTCAATTATTTTCAATTATTTATAATTACTTTCAATTATTTATCAATTATTTTCTATTATTTATAATTATTTTCAATTATTTTCAATTATTTTCAATTATTTTCAATTATTTATCAATTATTTTCAATTACTTATAATTATTTTCAATTATTTTCAATTATTTTCAATTATTTATAATTATTTTCAATTATTTATCAATTATTTATAATTATTTATCAATTATTTTCAATTACATAAAATTATTTTCAATTATTTTCAATTTTTTTCAATTATTAATCAATTATTTTCAATTATTTATAATTATTTTCAATTATTTTCAATTATTTTCAATTATTTTCAATTATTTATCAATTATTTTCTATTATTTTCAATTATTTTCAATTATTTTCAATTATTTTCAATTATTTTCAATTATTTTCAATTACTTTCAATTATTTATCAATTATTTACAATTATTTTCAATTATTTTCAATTATTTTCAATTATTTATCAATTATTTTCAATTATTTATAATTATTTTCAATTATTTTCAATTATTTTCAATTATTTATAATTGTTTTCAATTATTTATCAATTATTTTCAATTATTTATAATTAATTTAAATTATTTTCAATTATTTTAAATTATTTTCAATTATTTATCAATTATTTATCAATTATTTTCAATTATTTATAATTATTTTCAATTATTTATCAATTATTTTCAATTATTTATAATTATTTTCAATTATTTATCAATTATTTTCAATTATTTATTATTATTTTCAATTATTTTCAATTATTTTCAATTATTTATAATTATTTTCTATTATTTATCAATTAATTATAATTATTTATAATTATTTTAAATTATTTTCAATTATTTATAATTATTTTCAATTATTTATCAATAATTTTCAATTATTTATAATTATTTTCAATTATTTTCAATTATTTTCAATTATTTATAATTATTTTCAATTATTTTCAATTATTTATCAATAATTTTCAATTATTTATAATTATTTTCAATTATTTATCAATTATTTTCAATTACTTATAATTATTTTCAATTATTTTCAATTATTTTCAATTATTTATAATTACTTTCAATTATTTATCAATTATTTTCTATTATTTATAATTATTTTCAATTATTTTCAATTATTTTCAATTATTTTCAATTATTTATCAATTATTTTCCATTATTTATAATATTTTCAATTATTTTCAATTATTTTCAATTATTTATAATTATTTTCAATTATTTTAAATTATTTTCAATTATTTTTAATTATTTTCAATTATTTATAAATCAATTATAATTATTTTCAATTATTTATAATTATTTTCAATTATTTTCAATTATTTTCAATTATTTTCAATTATTTATAATTATTTTCAATTATTTTCAATTATTTTCAATTATTTATAATTATTTTCAATTATTTATCAAATATTTATAATTATTTATAATTATTTTAAATTATTTTCAATTATTTTCAATTATTTTCAATTATTTTCAATTATTTTCAATTATTTTCAATTACTTTCAATTATTTATCAATTATTTACAATTATTTTCAATTATTTTCAATTATTTTCAATTATTTATCAATTATTTTCAATTATTTATAATTATTTTCAATTATTTTCAATTATTTTCAATTATTTATAATTGTTTTCAATTATTTATGAATTATTTTCAATTATTTATAATTAATTTAAATTATTTTCAATTATTTTAAATTATTTTCAATTATTTATCAATTATTTATCAATTATTTTCAATTATTTATAATTATTTTCAATTATTTATCAATTATTTTCAATTATTTATAATTATTTTCAATTATTTATCAATTATTTTCAATTACTTATTATTATTTTCAATTATTTTCAATTATTTTCAATTATTTATAATTATTTTCTATTATTTATCAATTAATTATAATTATTTATAATTATTTTAAATTATTTTCAATTATTTATAATTATTTTCAATTATTTATAATTATTTTCAATTATTTATCAATAATTTTCAATTATTTATAATTATTTTCAATTATTTTCAATTATTTTCAATTATTTATAATTATTTTCAATTATTTTCAATTATTTATCAATAATTTTCAATTATTTATAATTATTTTCAATTATTTATCAATTATTTTCAATTACTTATAATTATTTTCAATTATTTTCAATTATTTTCAATTATTTATAATTACTTTCAATTATTTATCAATTATTTTCTATTATTTATAATTATTTTCAATTATTTTCAATTATTTTCAATTATTTTCAATTATTTATCAATTATTTTCAATTATTTATAATATTTTCAATTATTTTCAATTATTTTCAATTATTTTCTATTATTTATAATTATTTTCAATTATTTTCAATTATTTTCAACTATTTTCAATTATTTTCAATTATTTATCAATTATTTTCAATCATTTAAAATTATTTTCAATTATTTTAAATTGTTTTCAATTATTTATAAATTATTTATAATTATTTTCAATTATTTATAATTATTTTCAATTATTTTCAATTATTTTCAATTATTTTCAATTATTTTCCATTATTTATCAATTATTTATAATTATTTTCTATTATTTTCAATTATTTTCAATGATTTATCAATTATTTTCAATCATTTATAATTATTTTCAATTATTTTCAACTATTTTCAATTATTTATAAATTATTTATAATTATTTATAAATTATTTATAATTATTTTCAATTATTTATAATTATTTTCAATTATTTTCAATTATTTTCAATTATTTTCAATTATTTATAATTATTTTCAATTATTTTCAATTATTTTCAATTATTTTTAATTATTTTCAATTATTTATAAATCAATTATAATTATTTTCATTTATTTATAATTATTTTCAATTATTTTCAATTATTTTCAATTATTTATAATTATTTTCAATTATTTTCAATTATTTTCAATTATTTTCAATTATTTATAATTATTTTCAATTATTTTCAATTATTTATAATTATTTTCAATTATTTATCAATAATTTTCAATTATTTATAATTATTTTCAATTATTTTCAATTATTTTCAATTATTTATAATTATTTTCAATTATTTTCAATTATTTATCAATAATTTTCAATTATTTATAATTATTTTCAATTATTTATCAATTATTTTCAATTACTTATAATTATTTTCAATTATTTTCAATTATTTTCAATTATTTATAATTACTTTCAATTATTTATCAATTATTTTCTATTATTTATAATTATTTTCAATTATTTTCAATTATTTTCAATTATTTTCAATTATTTATCAATTATTTTCCATTATTTATAATATTTTCAATTATTTTCAATTATTTTCAATTATTTATAATTATTTTCAATTATTTTAAATTATTTTCAATTATTTTTAATTATTTTCAATTATTTATAAATCAATTATAATTATTTTCAATTATTTATAATTATTTTCAATTATTTTCAATTATTTTCAATTATTTTCAATTATTTATAATTATTTTCAATTATTTTCAATTATTTTCAATTATTTATAATTATTTTCAATTATTTATCAAATATTTATAATTATTTATAATTATTTTAAATTATTTTCAATTATTTTCAATTATTTTCAATTATTTTCAATTATTTTCAATTATTTTCAATTACTTTCAATTATTTATCAATTATTTACAATTATTTTCAATTATTTTCAATTATTTTCAATTATTTATCAATTATTTTCAATTATTTATAATTATTTTCAATTATTTTCAATTATTTTCAATTATTTATAATTGTTTTCAATTATTTATCAATTATTTTCAATTATTTATAATTAATTTAAATTATTTTCAATTATTTTAAATTATTTTCAATTATTTATCAATTATTTATCAATTATTTTCAATTATTTATAATTATTTTCAATTATTTATCAATTATTTTCAATTATTTATAATTATTTTCAATTATTTATCAATTATTTTCAATTACTTATTATTATTTTCAATTATTTTCAATTATTTTCAATTATTTATAATTATTTTCTATTATTTATCAATTAATTATAATTATTTATAATTATTTTAAATTATTTTCAATTATTTATAATTATTTTCAATTATTTATAATTATTTTCAATTATTTATCAATAATTTTCAATTATTTATAATTATTTTCAATTATTTTCAATTATTTTCAATTATTTATAATTATTTTCAATTATTTTCAATTATTTATCAATAATTTTCAATTATTTATAATTATTTTCAATTATTTATCAATTATTTTCAATTACTTATAATTATTTTCAATTATTTTCAATTATTTTCAATTATTTATAATTACTTTCAATTATTTATCAATTATTTTCTATTATTTATAATTATTTTCAATTATTTTCAATTATTTTCAATTATTTTCAATTATTTATCAATTATTTTCAATTATTTATAATATTTTCAATTATTTTCAATTATTTTCAATTATTTTCTATTATTTATAATTATTTTCAATTATTTTCAATTATTTTCAACTATTTTCAATTATTTTCAATTATTTATCAATTATTTTCAATCATTTAAAATTATTTTCAATTATTTTAAATTGTTTTCAATTATTTATAAATTATTTATAATTATTTTCAATTATTTATAATTATTTTCAATTATTTTCAATTATTTTCAATTATTTTCAATTATTTTCCATTATTTATCAATTATTTATAATTATTTTCTATTATTTTCAATTATTTTCAATGATTTATCAATTATTTTCAATCATTTATAATTATTTTCAATTATTTTCAACTATTTTCAATTATTTATAAATTATTTATAATTATTTTCAATTATTTATAATTATTTTCAATTATTTTCAATTATTTTCAATTATTTTCAATTATTTATAATTATTTTCAATTATTTTCAATTATTTTCAATTATTTTTAATTATTTTCAATTATTTATAAATCAATTATAATTATTTTCATTTATTTATAATTATTTTCAATTATTTTCAATTATTTTCAATTATTTATAATTATTTTCAATTATTTTCAATTATTTTCAATTATTTTCAATTATTTATAATTATTTTCAATTATTTTCAATTATTTATAATTATTTTCAATTATTTATCAAATATTTATAATTATTTATAATTATTTTAAATTATTTTCAATTATATATAATTATTTTCAATTATTTATCAATTATTTTCAATTATTTATAATTATTTTCAATTATTTTCAATTATTTTCAATTATTTATAATTATTTTCAATTATTTTCAATTATTTATGAATTATTTTCAATTATTTATAATTATTTTCAATTATTTATCAATTATTTTCAATTACTTATAATTATTTTCAATTAATTTCAATTATTTTCAATTATTTATAATTTATTTTCCATTATTTTCAATTATTTATCAATTATTTTCAATTATTTATAATTATTTTCAATTATTTTCAATTATTTTCAATTATTTTCAATTATTTTCAATTATTTATAATTATTTTCAATTATTTTCAATTATTTATCAATTATTTTCAATTATTTTCAATTATTTACAATTATTTTCAATTATTTACAATTATTTTCAATTATTTATAATTATTTATCAATTATTTTCAATTACATAAAATTATTTTCAATTATTTTCAATTTTTTTCAATTATTTATCAATTATTTTCAATTATTTATAATTATTTTCAATTATTTTCAATTATTTTCAATTATTTTCAATTATTTATCAATTATTTTCTATTATTTTCAATTATTTTCAATTATTTTCAATTATTTTCAATTATTTTCAATTACTTTCAATTATTTATCAATTATTTACAATTATTTTCAATTATTTTCAATTATTTTCAATTATTTATCAATTATTTTCAATTATTTATAATTATTTTCAATTATTTTCAATTATTTTCAATTATTTATAATTGTTTTCAATTATTTATCAATTATTTTCAATTATTTATAATTAATTTAAATTATTTTCAATTATTTTAAATTATTTTCAATTATTTATCAATTATTTATAATTATTTTCAATTATTTTCAATTATTTTCAATTATTTTCAATTATTTATAATTATTTTCAATTATTTATCAATTATTTATAATTATTTATCAATTATTTTCAATTACATAAAATTATTTTCAATTATTTTCAATTTTTTTCAATTATTTATCAATTATTTTCAATTATTTATAATTATTTTCAATTATTTTCAATTATTTTCAATTATTTTCAATTATTTATCAATTATTTTCTATTATTTTCAATTATTTTCAATTATTTTCAATTATTTATAATTGTTTTCAATTATTTATCAATTATTTTCAATTATTTATAATTAATTTAAATTATTTTCAATTATTTTAAATTATTTTCAATTATTTATCAATTATTTATAATTATTTTCAATTATTTTCAATTATTTTCAATTATTTTCAATTATTTATAATTATTTTCAATTATTTATCAATTATTTATAATTATTTATCAATTATTTTCAATTACATAAAATTATTTTCAATTATTTTCAATTTTTTTCAATTATTTATCAATTATTTACAATTATTTTCAATTATTTTCAATTATTTTCAATTATTTATCAATTATTTTCAATTATTTATAATTATTTTCAATTATTTTCAATTATTTTCAATTATTTATAATTGTTTTCAATTATTTATCAATTATTTTCAATTATTTATAATTAATTTAAATTATTTTCAATTATTTTAAATTATTTTCAATTATTTATCAATTATTTATCAATTATTTTCAATTATTTATAATTATTTTCAATTATTTATCAATTATTTTCAATTATTTATAATTATTTTCAATTATTTATCAATTATTTTCAATTACTTATTATTATTTTCAATTATTTTCAATTATTTTCAATTATTTATAATTATTTTCTATTATTTATCAATTAATTATAATTATTTATAATTATTTTAAATTATTTTCAATTATTTATAATTATTTTCAATTATTTATAATTATTTTCAATTATTTATCAATAATTTTCAATTATTTATAATTATTTTCAATTATTTTCAATTATTTTCAATTATTTATAATTATTTTCAATTATTTTCAATTATTTATCAATAATTTTCAATTATTTATAATTATTTTCAATTATTTATCAATTATTTTCAATTACTTATAATTATTTTCAATTATTTTCAATTATTTTCAATTATTTATAATTACTTTCAATTATTTATCAATTATTTTCTATTATTTATAATTATTTTCAATTATTTTCAATTATTTTCAATTATTTTCAATTATTTATCAATTATTTTCAATTATTTATAATATTTTCAATTATTTTCAATTATTTTCAATTATTTTCTATTATTTATAATTATTTTCAATTATTTTCAATTATTTTCAACTATTTTCAATTATTTTCAATTATTTATCAATTATTTTCAATCATTTAAAATTATTTTCAATTATTTTAAATTGTTTTCAATTATTTATAAATTATTTATAATTATTTTCAATTATTTATAATTATTTTCAATTATTTTCAATTATTTTCAATTATTTTCAATTATTTTCCATTATTTATCAATTATTTATAATTATTTTCTATTATTTTCAATTATTTTCAATGATTTATCAATTATTTTCAATCATTTATAATTATTTTCAATTATTTTCAACTATTTTCAATTATTTATAAATTATTTATAATTATTTTCAATTATTTATAATTATTTTCAATTATTTTCAATTATTTTCAATTATTTTCAATTATTTATAATTATTTTCAATTATTTTCAATTATTTTCAATTATTTTTAATTATTTTCAATTATTTATAAATCAATTATAATTATTTTCATTTATTTATAATTATTTTCAATTATTTTCAATTATTTTCAATTATTTATAATTATTTTCAATTATTTTCAATTATTTTCAATTATTTTCAATTATTTATAATTATTTTCAATTATTTTCAATTATTTATAATTATTTTCAATTATTTATCAAATATTTATAATTATTTATAATTATTTTAAATTATTTTCAATTATATATAATTATTTTCAATTATTTATCAATTATTTTCAATTATTTATAATTATTTTCAATTATTTTCAATTATTTTCAATTATTTATAATTATTTTCAATTATTTTCAATTATTTATGAATTATTTTCAATTATTTATAATTATTTTCAATTATTTATCAATTATTTTCAATTACTTATAATTATTTTCAATTAATTTCAATTATTTTCAATTATTTATAATTTATTTTCCATTATTTTCAATTATTTATCAATTATTTTCAATTATTTATAATTATTTTCAATTATTTTCAATTATTTTCAATTATTTTCAATTATTTTCAATTATTTATAATTATTTTCAATTATTTTCAATTATTTATCAATTATTTTCAATTATTTTCAATTATTTACAATTATTTTCAATTATTTACAATTATTTTCAATTATTTATAATTATTTATCAATTATTTTCAATTACATAAAATTATTTTCAATTATTTTCAATTTTTTTCAATTATTTATCAATTATTTTCAATTATTTATAATTATTTTCAATTATTTTCAATTATTTTCAATTATTTTCAATTATTTATCAATTATTTTCTATTATTTTCAATTATTTTCAATTATTTTCAATTATTTTCAATTATTTTCAATTACTTTCAATTATTTATCAATTATTTACAATTATTTTCAATTATTTTCAATTATTTTCAATTATTTATCAATTATTTTCAATTATTTATAATTATTTTCAATTATTTTCAATTATTTTCAATTATTTATAATTGTTTTCAATTATTTATCAATTATTTTCAATTATTTATAATTAATTTAAATTATTTTCAATTATTTTAAATTATTTTCAATTATTTATCAATTATTTATAATTATTTTCAATTATTTTCAATTATTTTCAATTATTTTCAATTATTTATAATTATTTTCAATTATTTATCAATTATTTATAATTATTTATCAATTATTTTCAATTACATAAAATTATTTTCAATTATTTTCAATTTTTTTCAATTATTTATCAATTATTTTCAATTATTTATAATTATTTTCAATTATTTTCAATTATTTTCAATTATTTTCAATTATTTATCAATTATTTTCTATTATTTTCAATTATTTTCAATTATTTTCAATTATTTTCAATTATTTTCAATTATTTTCAATTACTTTCAATTATTTATCAATTATTTACAATTATTTTCAATTATTTTCAATTATTTTCAATTATTTATCAATTATTTTCAATTATTTATAATTATTTTCAATTATTTTCAATTATTTTCAATTATTTATAATTGTTTTCAATTATTTATCAATTATTTTCAATTATTTATAATTAATTTAAATTATTTTCAATTATTTTAAATTATTTTCAATTATTTATCAATTATTTATCAATTATTTTCAATTATTTATAATTATTTTCAATTATTTATCAATTATTTTCAATTATTTATAATTATTTTCAATTATTTATCAATTATTTTCAATTACTTATTATTATTTTCAATTATTTTCAATTATTTTCAATTATTTATAATTATTTTCTATTATTTATCAATTATTTATAATTATTTATAATTATTTTAAATTATTTTCAATTATTTATAATTATTTTCAATTATTTATCAATTATTTTCAATTATTTATAATTATTTTCAATTATTTTCAATTATTTTCAATTATTTATAATTATTTATCAATTATTTTCAATTACTTATAATTATTTTCAATTATTTTCAATTATTTTCAATTATTTATAATTACTTTCAATTATTTATCAATTATTTTCTATTATTTATAATTATTTTCAATTATTTTCAATTATTTTCAATTATTTTCAATTATTTATTAATTATTTTCAATTACTTATAATTATTTTCAATTATTTTCAATTATTTTCAATTATTTATAATTATTTTCAATTATTTATCAATTATATATAATTATTTATAATTATTTTCAATTATTTTCAATTATTTATAATTATTTTCAATTATTTATCAATTATTTTCTATTATTTATAATTATTTTCAATTATTTTCAATTATTTTCAATTATTTTCAATTATTTTCCATTATTTATCAATTATTTTCAATTATTTATAATTATTTTCAATTATTTTCAATTATTTTCAATTATTTATAAATTATTTTCCATTATTTTCAATTATTTTCAATTATTTATAATTATTTTCAATTATTTTCAATTATTTTCAATTATTTACAATTATTTACAATTATTTTCAATTATTTATAATTATTTTCAATTATTTATCAATTATTTGCAATTACTTATAATTATTTTCAATTATTTTCAATTATTTTCAATTATTTATAATTCTTTTCAATTATTTATCAATTATTTATAATTATTTATCAATTATTTTCAATTACATAAAATTATTTTCAATTATTTTCAATTTTTTTCAATTATTTATCAATTATTTTCAATTATTTATAATTATTTTCAATTATTTTCAATTATTTTCAATTATTTTCAATTATTTATCAATTATTTTCTATTATTTTCAATTATTTTCAATTATTTTCAATTATTTTCAATTATTTTCAATTACTTTCAATTATTTATCAATTATTTACAATTATTTTCAATTATTTTCAATTATTTTCAATTATTTATCAATTATTTTCAATTATTTATAATTATTTTCAATTATTTTCAATTATTTTCAATTATTTATAATTGTTTTCAATTATTTATCAATTATTTTCAATTATTTATAATTAATTTAAATTATTTTCAATTATTTTAAATTATTTTCAATTATTTATCAATTATTTATCAATTATTTTCAATTATTTATAATTATTTTCAATTATTTATCAATTATTTTCAATTATTTATAATTATTTTCAATTATTTATCAATTATTTTCAATTACTTATTATTATTTTCAATTATTTTCAATTATTTTCAATTATTTATAATTATTTTCTATTATTTATCACTTATTTATAATTATTTATAATTATTTTAAATTATTTTCAATTATTTATAATTATTTTCAATTATTTATCAATTATTTTCAATTATTTTTAATTATTTTCAATTATTTTCAATTATTTTCAATTATTTATAATTATTTATCAATTATTTTCAATTACTTATAATTATTTTCAATTATTTTCAATTATTTTCAATTATTTATAATTACCTTCAATTATTTATCAATTATTTTCTATTATTTATAATTATTTTCAATTATTTTCAATTATTTTCAATTATTTTCAATTATTTATCAATTATTTTCAATTACTTATAATTATTTTCAATTATTTTCAATTATTTTCAATTATTTATAATTATTTTCAATTATTTATCAATTATTTATAATTATTTATCAATTATTTTCAATTACATAAAATTATTTTCAATTATTTTCAATTTTTTCAATTATTTATCAATTATTTTCAATTATTTATAATTATTTTCAATTATTTTCAATTATTTTCAATTATTTTCAATTATTTATCAATTATTTTCTATTATTTTCAATTATTTTCAATTATTTTCAATTATTTTCAATTATTTTCAATTATTTTCAATTACTTTCAATTATTTATCAATTATTTACAATTATTTTCAATTATTTTCAATTATTTTCAATTATTTATCAATTATTTTCAATTATTTATAATTATTTTCAATTATTTTCAATTATTTTCAATTATTTATAATTGTTTTCAATTATTTATCAATTATTTTCAATTATTTATAATTAATTTAAATTATTTTCAATTATTTTAAATTATTTTCAATTATTTATCAATTATTTATCAATTATTTTCAATTATTTATAATTATTTTCAATTATTTATCAATTATTTTCAATTATTTATAATTATTTTCAACTATTTATCAATTATTTTCAATTACTTATTATTATTTTCAATTATTTTCAATTATTTTCAATTATTTATAATTATTTTCTATTATTTATCAATTAATTATAATTATTTATAATTATTTTTAATTATTTTCAATTATTTATAATTATTTTCAATTATTTATCAATAATTTTCAATTATTTATAATTATTTTCAATTATTTTCAATTATTTTCAATTATTTATAATTATTTTCAATTATTTATCAATTATTTATAATTATTTATCAATTATTTTCAATTACATAAAATTATTTTCAATTATTTTCAATTTTTTTCAATTATTTATCAATTATTTTCAATTATTTATAATTATTTTCAATTATTTTCAATTATTTTCAATTATTTTCAATTATTTATCAATTATTTTCTATTATTTTCAATTATTTTCAATTATTTTCAATTATTTTCAATTATTTTCAATTATTTTCAATTATTTTCAATTACTTTCAATTATTTATCAATTATTTACAATTATTTTCAATTATTTTCAATTATTTTCAATTATTTATCAATTATTTTCAATTATTTATAATTATTTTCAATTATTTTCAATTATTTTCAATTATTTATAATTGTTTTCAATTATTTATCAATTATTTTCAATTATTTATAATTAATTTAAATTATTTTCAATTATTTTAAATTATTTTCAATTATTTATCAATTATTTATCAATTATTTTCAATTATTTATAATTATTTTCAATTATTTATCAATTATTTTCAATTATTTATAATTATTTTCAATTATTTATCAATTATTTTCAATTACTTATTATTATTTTCAATTATTTTCAATTATTTTCAATTATTTATAATTATTTTCTATTATTTATCAATTATTTATAATTATTTATAATTATTTTAAATTATTTTCAATTATTTATAATTATTTTCAATTATTTATCAATTATTTTCAATTATTTATAATTATTTTCAATTATTTTCAATTATTTTCAATTATTTATAATTATTTATCAATTATTTTCAATTACATATAATTATTTTCAATTATTTTCAATTATTTTCAATTATTTATAATTACTTTCAATTATTTATCAATTATTTTCTATTATTTATAAATATTTTCAATTATTTTCAATTATTTTCAATTATTTATCAATTATTTTCAATTACTTATAATTATTTTCAATTATTTTCAATTATTTATAATTATTTTCAATTATTTATCAATTATTTATAATTATTTATCAATTATTTTCAATTACATAAAATTATTTTCAATTATTTTCAATTTTTTTCAATTATTTATCAATTATTTTCAATTATTTATAATTATTTTCAATTATTTTCAATTATTTTCAATTATTTTCAATTATTTATCAATTATTTTCTATTATTTTCAATTATTTTCAATTATTTTCAATTATTTTCAATTATTTTCAATTACTTTCAATTATTTATCAATTATTTACAATTATTTTCAATTATTTTCAATTATTTTCAATTATTTATCAATTATTTTCAATTATTTATAATTATTTTCAATTATTTTCAATTATTTTCAATTATTTTCAATTATTTATCAATTATTTTCTATTATTTTCAATTATTTTCAATTATTTTCAATTATTTTCAATTATTTTCAATTACTTTCAATTATTTATCAATTATTTACAATTATTTTCAATTATTTTCAATTATTTTCAATTATTTATCAATTATTTTCAATTATTTATAATTATTTTCAATTATTTATCAATTATTTATAATTATTTATCAATTATTTTCAATTACATAAAATTATTTTCAATTATTTTCAATTTTTTTCAATTATTTATCAATTATTTTCAATTATTTATAATTATTTTCAATTATTTTCAATTATTTTCAATTATTTTCAATTATTTATCAATTATTTTCTATTATTTTCAATTATTTTCAATTATTTTCAATTATTTTCAATTATTTTCAATTATTTTCAATTATTTTCAATTACTTTCAATTATTTATCAATTATTTACAATTATTTTCAATTATTTTCAATTATTTTCAATTATTTATCAATTATTTTCAATTATTTATAATTATTTTCAATTATTTTCAATTATTTTCAATTATTTATAATTGTTTTCAATTATTTATCAATTATTTTCAATTATTTATAATTAATTTAAATTATTTTCAATTATTTTAAATTATTTTCAATTATTTATCAATTATTTATCAATTATTTTCAATTATTTATAATTATTTTCAATTATTTATCAATTATTTTCAATTATTTATAATTATTTTCAATTATTTATCAATTATTTTCAATTACTTATTATTATTTTCAATTATTTTCAATTATTTTCAATTATTTATAATTATTTTCTATTATTTATCAATTATTTATAATTATTTATAATTATTTTAAATTATTTTCAATTATTTATAATTGTTTTCAATTATTTATCAATTATTTTCAATTATTTATAATTAATTTAAATTATTTTCAATTATTTTAAATTATTTTCAATTATTTATCAATTATTTATAATTATTTTCAATTATTTTCAATTATTTTCAATTATTTTCAATTATTTATAATTATTTTCAATTATTTATCAATTATTTATAATTATTTATCAATTATTTTCAATTACATAAAATTATTTTCAATTATTTTCAATTTTTTTCAATTATTTATCAATTATTTTCAATTATTTATAATTATTTTCAATTATTTTCAATTATTTTCAATTATTTTCAATTATTTATCAATTATTTTCTATTATTTTCAATTATTTTCAATTATTTTCAATTATTTATAATTGTTTTCAATTATTTATCAATTATTTTCAATTATTTATAATTAATTTAAATTATTTTCAATTATTTTAAATTATTTTCAATTATTTATCAATTATTTATAATTATTTTCAATTATTTTCAATTATTTTCAATTATTTTCAATTATTTATAATTATTTTCAATTATTTATCAATTATTTATAATTATTTATCAATTATTTTCAATTACATAAAATTATTTTCAATTATTTTCAATTTTTTTCAATTATTTATCAATTATTTACAATTATTTTCAATTATTTTCAATTATTTTCAATTATTTATCAATTATTTTCAATTATTTATAATTATTTTCAATTATTTTCAATTATTTTCAATTATTTATAATTGTTTTCAATTATTTATCAATTATTTTCAATTATTTATAATTAATTTAAATTATTTTCAATTATTTTAAATTATTTTCAATTATTTATCAATTATTTATCAATTATTTTCAATTATTTATAATTATTTTCAATTATTTATCAATTATTTTCAATTATTTATAATTATTTTCAATTATTTATCAATTATTTTCAATTACTTATTATTATTTTCAATTATTTTCAATTATTTTCAATTATTTATAATTATTTTCTATTATTTATCAATTAATTATAATTATTTATAATTATTTTAAATTATTTTCAATTATTTATAATTATTTTCAATTATTTATAATTATTTTCAATTATTTATCAATAATTTTCAATTATTTATAATTATTTTCAATTATTTTCAATTATTTTCAATTATTTATAATTATTTTCAATTATTTTCAATTATTTATCAATAATTTTCAATTATTTATAATTATTTTCAATTATTTATCAATTATTTTCAATTACTTATAATTATTTTCAATTATTTTCAATTATTTTCAATTATTTATAATTACTTTCAATTATTTATCAATTATTTTCTATTATTTATAATTATTTTCAATTATTTTCAATTATTTTCAATTATTTTCAATTATTTATCAATTATTTTCAATTATTTATAATATTTTCAATTATTTTCAATTATTTTCAATTATTTTCTATTATTTATAATTATTTTCAATTATTTTCAATTATTTTCAACTATTTTCAATTATTTTCAATTATTTATCAATTATTTTCAATCATTTAAAATTATTTTCAATTATTTTAAATTGTTTTCAATTATTTATAAATTATTTATAATTATTTTCAATTATTTATAATTATTTTCAATTATTTTCAATTATTTTCAATTATTTTCAATTATTTTCCATTATTTATCAATTATTTATAATTATTTTCTATTATTTTCAATTATTTTCAATGATTTATCAATTATTTTCAATCATTTATAATTATTTTCAATTATTTTCAACTATTTTCAATTATTTATAAATTATTTATAATTATTTTCAATTATTTATAATTATTTTCAATTATTTTCAATTATTTTCAATTATTTTCAATTATTTATAATTATTTTCAATTATTTTCAATTATTTTCAATTATTTTTAATTATTTTCAATTATTTATAAATCAATTATAATTATTTTCATTTATTTATAATTATTTTCAATTATTTTCAATTATTTTCAATTATTTATAATTATTTTCAATTATTTTCAATTATTTTCAATTATTTTCAATTATTTATAATTATTTTCAATTATTTTCAATTATTTATAATTATTTTCAATTATTTATCAAATATTTATAATTATTTATAATTATTTTAAATTATTTTCAATTATATATAATTATTTTCAATTATTTATCAATTATTTTCAATTATTTATAATTATTTTCAATTATTTTCAATTATTTTCAATTATTTATAATTATTTTCAATTATTTTCAATTATTTATGAATTATTTTCAATTATTTATAATTATTTTCAATTATTTATCAATTATTTTCAATTACTTATAATTATTTTCAATTAATTTCAATTATTTTCAATTATTTATAATTTATTTTCCATTATTTTCAATTATTTATCAATTATTTTCAATTATTTATAATTATTTTCAATTATTTTCAATTATTTTCAATTATTTTCAATTATTTTCAATTATTTATAATTATTTTCAATTATTTTCAATTATTTATCAATTATTTTCAATTATTTTCAATTATTTACAATTATTTTCAATTATTTACAATTATTTTCAATTATTTATAATTATTTATCAATTATTTTCAATTACATAAAATTATTTTCAATTATTTTCAATTTTTTTCAATTATTTATCAATTATTTTCAATTATTTATAATTATTTTCAATTATTTTCAATTATTTTCAATTATTTTCAATTATTTATCAATTATTTTCTATTATTTTCAATTATTTTCAATTATTTTCAATTATTTTCAATTATTTTCAATTACTTTCAATTATTTATCAATTATTTACAATTATTTTCAATTATTTTCAATTATTTTCAATTATTTATCAATTATTTTCAATTATTTATAATTATTTTCAATTATTTTCAATTATTTTCAATTATTTATAATTGTTTTCAATTATTTATCAATTATTTTCAATTATTTATAATTAATTTAAATTATTTTCAATTATTTTAAATTATTTTCAATTATTTATCAATTATTTATAATTATTTTCAATTATTTTCAATTATTTTCAATTATTTTCAATTATTTATAATTATTTTCAATTATTTATCAATTATTTATAATTATTTATCAATTATTTTCAATTACATAAAATTATTTTCAATTATTTTCAATTTTTTTCAATTATTTATCAATTATTTTCAATTATTTATAATTATTTTCAATTATTTTCAATTATTTTCAATTATTTTCAATTATTTATCAATTATTTTCTATTATTTTCAATTATTTTCAATTATTTTCAATTATTTTCAATTATTTTCAATTATTTTCAATTACTTTCAATTATTTATCAATTATTTACAATTATTTTCAATTATTTTCAATTATTTTCAATTATTTATCAATTATTTTCAATTATTTATAATTATTTTCAATTATTTTCAATTATTTTCAATTATTTATAATTGTTTTCAATTATTTATCAATTATTTTCAATTATTTATAATTAATTTAAATTATTTTCAATTATTTTAAATTATTTTCAATTATTTATCAATTATTTATCAATTATTTTCAATTATTTATAATTATTTTCAATTATTTATCAATTATTTTCAATTATTTATAATTATTTTCAATTATTTATCAATTATTTTCAATTACTTATTATTATTTTCAATTATTTTCAATTATTTTCAATTATTTATAATTATTTTCTATTATTTATCAATTATTTATAATTATTTATAATTATTTTAAATTATTTTCAATTATTTATAATTATTTTCAATTATTTATCAATTATTTTCAATTATTTATAATTATTTTCAATTATTTTCAATTATTTTCAATTATTTATAATTATTTATCAATTATTTTCAATTACTTATAATTATTTTCAATTATTTTCAATTATTTTCAATTATTTATAATTACTTTCAATTATTTATCAATTATTTTCTATTATTTATAATTATTTTCAATTATTTTCAATTATTTTCAATTATTTTCAATTATTTATTAATTATTTTCAATTACTTATAATTATTTTCAATTATTTTCAATTATTTTCAATTATTTATAATTATTTTCAATTATTTATCAATTATATATAATTATTTATAATTATTTTCAATTATTTTCAATTATTTATAATTATTTTCAATTATTTATCAATTATTTTCTATTATTTATAATTATTTTCAATTATTTTCAATTATTTTCAATTATTTTCAATTATTTTCCATTATTTATCAATTATTTTCAATTATTTATAATTATTTTCAATTATTTTCAATTATTTTCAATTATTTATAAATTATTTTCCATTATTTTCAATTATTTTCAATTATTTATAATTATTTTCAATTATTTTCAATTATTTTCAATTATTTACAATTATTTACAATTATTTTCAATTATTTATAATTATTTTCAATTATTTATCAATTATTTGCAATTACTTATAATTATTTTCAATTATTTTCAATTATTTTCAATTATTTATAATTCTTTTCAATTATTTATCAATTATTTATAATTATTTATCAATTATTTTCAATTACATAAAATTATTTTCAATTATTTTCAATTTTTTTCAATTATTTATCAATTATTTTCAATTATTTATAATTATTTTCAATTATTTTCAATTATTTTCAATTATTTTCAATTATTTATCAATTATTTTCTATTATTTTCGATTATTTTCAATTATTTTCAATTATTTTCAATTATTTTCAATTACTTTCAATTATTTATCAATTATTTACAATTATTTTCAATTATTTTCAATTATTTTCAATTATTTATCAATTATTTTCAATTATTTATAATTATTTTCAATTATTTTCAATTATTTTCAATTATTTATAATTGTTTTCAATTATTTATCAATTATTTTCAATTATTTATAATTAATTTAAATTATTTTCAATTATTTTAAATTATTTTCAATTATTTATCAATTATTTATCAATTATTTTCAATTATTTATAATTATTTTCAATTATTTATCAATTATTTTCAATTATTTATAATTATTTTCAATTATTTATCAATTATTTTCAATTACTTATTATTATTTTCAATTATTTTCAATTATTTTCAATTATTTATAATTATTTTCTATTATTTATCACTTATTTATAATTATTTATAATTATTTTAAATTATTTTCAATTATTTATAATTATTTTCAATTATTTATCAATTATTTTCAATTATTTTTAATTATTTTCAATTATTTTCAATTATTTTCAATTATTTATAATTATTTATCAATTATTTTCAATTACTTATAATTATTTTCAATTATTTTCAATTATTTTCAATTATTTATAATTACCTTCAATTATTTATCAATTATTTTCTATTATTTATAATTATTTTCAATTATTTTCAATTATTTTCAATTATTTTCAATTATTTATCAATTATTTTCAATTACTTATAATTATTTTCAATTATTTTCAATTATTTTCAATTATTTATAATTATTTTCAATTATTTATCAATTATTTATAATTATTTATCAATTATTTTCAATTACATAAAATTATTTTCAATTATTTTCAATTTTTTCAATTATTTATCAATTATTTTCAATTATTTATAATTATTTTCAATTATTTTCAATTATTTTCAATTATTTTCAATTATTTATCAATTATTTTCTATTATTTTCAATTATTTTCAATTATTTTCAATTATTTTCAATTATTTTCAATTATTTTCAATTACTTTCAATTATTTATCAATTATTTACAATTATTTTCAATTATTTTCAATTATTTTCAATTATTTATCAATTATTTTCAATTATTTATAATTATTTTCAATTATTTTCAATTATTTTCAATTATTTATAATTGTTTTCAATTATTTATCAATTATTTTCAATTATTTATAATTAATTTAAATTATTTTCAATTATTTTAAATTATTTTCAATTATTTATCAATTATTTATCAATTATTTTCAATTATTTATAATTATTTTCAATTATTTATCAATTATTTTCAATTATTTATAATTATTTTCAACTATTTATCAATTATTTTCAATTACTTATTATTATTTTCAATTATTTTCAATTATTTTCAATTATTTATAATTATTTTCTATTATTTATCAATTAATTATAATTATTTATAATTATTTTTAATTATTTTCAATTATTTATAATTATTTTCAATTATTTATCAATAATTTTCAATTATTTATAATTATTTTCAATTATTTTCAATTATTTTCAATTATTTATAATTATTTTCAATTATTTATCAATTATTTATAATTATTTATCAATTATTTTCAATTACATAAAATTATTTTCAATTATTTTCAATTTTTTTCAATTATTTATCAATTATTTTCAATTATTTATAATTATTTTCAATTATTTTCAATTATTTTCAATTATTTTCAATTATTTATCAATTATTTTCTATTATTTTCAATTATTTTCAATTATTTTCAATTATTTTCAATTATTTTCAATTATTTTCAATTATTTTCAATTACTTTCAATTATTTATCAATTATTTACAATTATTTTCAATTATTTTCAATTATTTTCAATTATTTATCAATTATTTTCAATTATTTATAATTATTTTCAATTATTTTCAATTATTTTCAATTATTTATAATTGTTTTCAATTATTTATCAATTATTTTCAATTATTTATAATTAATTTAAATTATTTTCAATTATTTTAAATTATTTTCAATTATTTATCAATTATTTATCAATTATTTTCAATTATTTATAATTATTTTCAATTATTTATCAATTATTTTCAATTATTTATAATTATTTTCAATTATTTATCAATTATTTTCAATTACTTATTATTATTTTCAATTATTTTCAATTATTTTCAATTATTTATAATTATTTTCTATTATTTATCAATTATTTATAATTATTTATAATTATTTTAAATTATTTTCAATTATTTATAATTATTTTCAATTATTTATCAATTATTTTCAATTATTTATAATTATTTTCAATTATTTTCAATTATTTTCAATTATTTATAATTATTTATCAATTATTTTCAATTACATATAATTATTTTCAATTATTTTCAATTATTTTCAATTATTTATAATTACTTTCAATTATTTATCAATTATTTTCTATTATTTATAAATATTTTCAATTATTTTCAATTATTTTCAATTATTTATCAATTATTTTCAATTACTTATAATTATTTTCAATTATTTTCAATTATTTATAATTATTTTCAATTATTTATCAATTATTTATAATTATTTATCAATTATTTTCAATTACATAAAATTATTTTCAATTATTTTCAATTTTTTTCAATTATTTATCAATTATTTTCAATTATTTATAATTATTTTCAATTATTTTCAATTATTTTCAATTATTTTCAATTATTTATCAATTATTTTCTATTATTTTCAATTATTTTCAATTATTTTCAATTATTTTCAATTATTTTCAATTACTTTCAATTATTTATCAATTATTTACAATTATTTTCAATTATTTTCAATTATTTTCAATTATTTATCAATTATTTTCAATTATTTATAATTATTTTCAATTATTTTCAATTATTTTCAATTATTTATAATTGTTTTCAATTATTTATCAATTATTTTCAATTATTTATAATTAATTTAAATTATTTTCAATTATTTTAAATTATTTTCAATTATTTATCAATTATTTATAATTATTTTCAATTATTTTCAATTATTTTCAATTATTTATAATTATTTTCAATTATTTATCAATTATTTATAATTATTTATCAATTATTTTCAATTACATAAAATTATTTTCAATTATTTTCAATTTTTTTCAATTATTTATCAATTATTTTCAATTATTTATAATTATTTTCAATTATTTTCAATTATTTTCAATTATTTTCAATTATTTATCAATTATTTTCTATTATTTTCAATTATTTTCAATTATTTTCAATTATTTTCAATTATTTTCAATTATTTTCAATTATTTTCAATTATTTTCAATTATTTTCAATTATTTTCAATTACTTTCAATTATTTATCAATTATTTACAATTATTTTCAATTATTTTCAATTATTTTCAATTATTTATCAATTATTTTCAATTATTTATAATTTTTTTAAATTATTTTCAATTATTTTCAATTATTTATAATTGTTTTCAATTATTTATCAATTATTTTCAATTATTTATAATTAATTTAAATTATTTTCAATTATTATAAATTATTTTCAATTATTTATCAATTATTTATCAATTATTTTCAATTATTTATAATTATTTTCAATTATTTATCAATTATTTTCAATTATTTATAATTATTTTCAATTATTTATCAATTATTTTCAATTACTTATTATTATTTTCAATTATTTTTAATTATTTATAATTATTTTCTATTATTTATCAATTAATTATAATTATTTATAATTATTTAAATTATTTTCAATTATTTATAATTATTTTCAATTATTTATCAATAATTTTCAATTATTTATAATTATTTTCAATTATTTTCAATTATTTTCAATTATTTATAATTATTTTCAATTATTTTCAATTATTTAACAATAATTTTCAATTATTTATAATTATTTTCAATTATTTATCAATTATTTTCAATTACTTATAATTATTTTCAATTATTTTCAATTATTTTCAATTATTTATAATTACTTTCAATTATTTATCAATTATTTTCTATTATTTATAATTATTTTCAATTATTTTCAATTATTTTCAATTATTTTCAATTATTTATCAATTATTTTCAATTATTTATAATATTTTCAATTATTTTCAATTATTTTCAATTATTTTCTATTATTTATAATTATTTTCAATTATTTTCAATTATTTTCAACTATTTTCAATTATTTTCAATTATTTATCAATTATTTTCAATCATTTAAATTTATTTTCAATTATTTTAAATTGTTTTCAATTATTTATAAATTATTTATAATTATTTTCAATTATTTATAATTATTTTCAATTATTTTCAATTATTTTCAATTATTTTCAATTATTTTCAATTATTTATCAATTATTTTCTATTATTTATAATTATTTTCAATTATTTTCAATTATTTTCAATGATTTATCAATTATTTTCAATCATTTATAATTATTTTCAATTATTTTCAACTATTTTCAATTATTTATAAATTATTTATAATTATTTTCAATTATTTATAATTATTTTCAATTATTTTCAATTATTTTCAATTATTTTCAATTATTTATAATTATTTTCAATTATTTTCAATTATTTTCAATTATTTTTAATTATTTTCAATTATTTATAAATCAATTATAATTATTTTCAATTATTTATAATTATTTTCAATTATTTTCAATTATTTTCAATTATTTTCAATTATTTATAATTATTTTCAATTATTTTCAATTATTTTCAATTATTTATAATTATTTTCAATTATTTTCAATTATTTTCAATTATTTATAATTGTTTTCAATTATTTATCAATTATTTTCAATTATTTATAATTATTTTAAATTATTTTCAATTATTTTAAATTATTTTCAATTATTTATCAATTATTTTAAATTATTTTCAATTATTTATCAATTATTTATCAATTATTTTCAATTATTTATAATTATTTTCAATTATTTATCAATTATTTTCAATTATTTATAATTATTTTCAATTATTTATCAATTATTTTCAATTACTTATTATTATTTTCAATTATTTTCAATTATTTTCAATTATTTATAATTATTTTCTATTATTTATCAATTATTTATAATTATTTATAATTATTTTAAATTATTTTCAATTATTTATAATTATTTTCAATTATTTATCAATTATTTTCAATTATTTATAATTATTTTCAATTATTTTCAATTATTTTCAATTATTTATAATTATTTATCAATTATTTTCAATTACTTATAATTATTTTCAATTATTTTCAATTATTTTCAATTATTTTCAATTATTTATAATTACTTTCAATTATTTATCAATTATTTTCTATTATTTATAATTATTTTCAATTATTTTCAATTATTTTCAATTATTTTCAATTATTTATCAATTATTTTCAATTACTTATAATTATTTTCAATTATTTTCAATTATTTTCAATTATTTATAATTATTTTCAATTATTTATCAATTATTTATAATTATTTATCAATTATTTTCAATTACATAAAATTATTTTCAATTATTTTCAATTTTTTTCAATTATTAATCAATTATTTTCAATTATTTATAATTATTTTCAATTATTTTCAATTATTTTCAATTATTTTCAATTATTTATCAATTATTTTCTATTATTTTCAATTATTTTCAATTATTTTCAATTATTTTCAATTATTTTCAATTATTTTCAATTACTTTCAATTATTTATCAATTATTTACAATTATTTTCAATTATTTTCAATTATTTTCAATTATTTATCAATTATTTTCAATTATTTATAATTATTTTCAATTATTTTCAATTATTTTCAATTATTTATAATTGTTTTCAATTATTTATCAATTATTTTCAATTATTTATAATTAATTTAAATTATTTTCAATTATTTTAAATTATTTTCAATTATTTATCAATTATTTATCAATTATTTTCAATTATTTATAATTATTTTCAATTATTTATCAATTATTTTCAATTATTTATAATTATTTTCAATTATTTATCAATTATTTTCAATTACTTATTATTATTTTCAATTATTTTCAATTATTTTCAATTATTTATAATTATTTTCTATTATTTATCAATTAATTATAATTATTTATAATTATTTTAAATTATTTTCAATTATTTATAATTATTTTCAATTATTTATCAATAATTTTCAATTATTTATAATTATTTTCAATTATTTTCAATTATTTTCAATTATTTATAATTATTTTCAATTATTTTCAATTATTTATCAATAATTTTCAATTATTTATAATTATTTTCAATTATTTATCAATTATTTTCAATTACTTATAATTATTTTCAATTATTTTCAATTATTTTCAATTATTTATAATTACTTTCAATTATTTATCAATTATTTTCTATTATTTATAATTATTTTCAATTATTTTCAATTATTTTCAATTATTTTCAATTATTTATCAATTATTTTCCATTATTTATAATATTTTCAATTATTTTCAATTATTTTCAATTATTTATAATTATTTTCAATTATTTTCAATTATTTTCAATTATTTTTAATTATTTTCAATTATTTATAAATCAATTATAATTATTTTCAATTATTTATAATTATTTTCAATTATTTTCAATTATTTTCAATTATTTTCAATTATTTATAATTATTTTCAATTATTTTCAATTATTTTCAATTATTTATAATTATTTTCAATTATTTATCAAATATTTATAATTATTTATAATTATTTTCAATTATTTTCAATTATTTTCAATTATTTTCAATTATTTTCAATTATTTTCAATTATTTTCAATTACTTTCAATTATTTATCAATTATTTACAATTATTTTCAATTATTTTCAATTATTTTCAATTATTTATCAATTATTTTCAATTATTTATAATTATTTTCAATTATTTTCAATTATTTTCAATTATTTATAATTGTTTTCAATTATTTATCAATTATTTTCAATTATTTATAATTAATTTAAATTATTTTCAATTATTTTAAATTATTTTCAATTATTTATCAATTATTTATCAATTATTTTCAATTATTTATAATTATTTTCAATTATTTATCAATTATTTTCAATTATTTATAATTATTTTCAATTATTTATCAATTATTTTCAATTACTTATTATTATTTTCAATTATTTTCAATTATTTTCAATTATTTATAATTATTTTCTATTATTTATCAATTAATTATAATTATTTATAATTATTTTAAATTATTTTCAATTATTTATAATTATTTTCAATTATTTATAATTATTTTCAATTATTTATCAATAATTTTCAATTATTTATAATTATTTTCAATTATTTTCAATTATTTTCAATTATTTATAATTATTTTCAATTATTTTCAATTATTTATCAATAATTTTCAATTATTTATAATTATTTTCAATTATTTATCAATTATTTTCAATTACTTATAATTATTTTCAATTATTTTCAATTATTTTCAATTATTTATAATTACTTTCAATTATTTATCAATTATTTTCTATTATTTATAATTATTTTCAATTATTTTCAATTATTTTCAATTATTTTCAATTATTTATCAATTATTTTCAATTATTTATAATATTTTCAATTATTTTCAATTATTTTCAATTATTTTCTATTATTTATAATTATTTTCAATTATTTTCAATTATTTTCAACTATTTTCAATTATTTTCAATTATTTATCAATTATTTTCAATCATTTAAAATTATTTTCAATTATTTTAAATTGTTTTCAATTATTTATAAATTATTTATAATTATTTTCAATTATTTATAATTATTTTCAATTATTTTCAATTATTTTCAATTATTTTCAATTATTTTCAATTATTTATCAATTATTTATAATTATTTTCTATTATTTTCAATTATTTTCAATGATTTATCAATTATTTTCAATCATTTATAATTATTTTCAATTATTTTCAACTATTTTCAATTATTTATAAATTATTTATAATTATTTTCAATTATTTATAATTATTTTCAATTATTTTCAATTATTTTCAATTATTTTCAATTATTTATAATTATTTTCAATTATTTTCAATTATTTTCAATTATTTTTAATTATTTTCAATTATTTATAAATCAATTATAATTATTTTCATTTATTTATAATTATTTTCAATTATTTTCAATTATTTTCAATTATTTATAATTATTTTCAATTATTTTCAATTATTTTCAATTATTTTCAATTATTTATAATTATTTTCAATTATTTTCAATTATTTATAATTATTTTCAATTATTTATCAAATATTTATAATTATTTATAATTATTTTAAATTATTTTCAATTATATATAATTATTTTCAATTATTTATCAATTATTTTCAATTATTTATAATTATTTTCAATTATTTTCAATTATTTTCAATTATTTATAATTATTTTCAATTATTTTCAATTATTTATGAATTATTTTCAATTATTTATAATTATTTTCAATTATTTATCAATTATTTTCAATTACTTATAATTATTTTCAATTATTTTCAATTATTTATAATTATTTTCAATTATTTATCAATTATTTATCAATTATTTATAATTATTTCTAATTATTTTAAATTATTTTCAATTATTTATAATTATTTTCAATTATTTATCAATTATTTTCAATTACTTATAATTATTTTCAATTATTTTCAATTATTTTCAATTATTTTCAATTATTTATAATTATTTTCAATTATTTTCAATTATTTATAATTATTTTCAATTATTTTAAATTATTTTCAATTATTTTTAATTAATTATAATTATTTTCAGTTATTTATCAATTATTTTCAATTATTTATAATTATTTTCAATTATTTATTAATTATTTTCAATTACTTATACTTATTTTCAATTATTTTTAATTATTTTCAATTATTTATAATTATTTTCAATTATTTATCAATTATTTATAATTATTTATAATTATTTTCAATTATTTTCAATTATTTATAATTATTTTCAATTATTTATCAATTATTTTCTATTATTTATAATTATTTTCAATTATTTTCAATTATTTTCAATTATTTTCAATTATTTTCCATTATTTATCAATTATTTATAATTATTTTCAATTATTTTCAATTATTTTCAATTATTTATAAATTATTTTCCATTATTTTCAATTATTTATCAATTATTTTCAATTATTTATAATTATTTTCAATTATTTTCAATTATTTTCAATTATTTATAATTATTTTCAATTATTTATCAATTATTTTCAATTATTTTCAATTATTTATAATTATTTTCAATTATTTTCAATTATTTTCAATTATTTACAATTATTTTCAATTATTTACAATTATTTTCAATTATTTATAATTATTTTCAATTATTTTCAATTATTTTCAATTATTTTCAATTATTTTCAATTATTTATAACTATTTTCAATTATTTTCAATTACTTTCAATTATTTATCAATTATTTACAATTATATTCAATTATTTTCAATTATTTTCAATTATTTATCAATTATTTTCAATTATTTATCAATTATTTTCAATTATTTTCAATTATTTTCAATTATTTATAATTGTTTTCAATTATTTATCAATTATTTTCAATTATTTATAATTAATTTAAATTATTTTCAATTATTTTAAATTATTTTCAATTATTTATCAATTATTTATAATTATTTTCAATTATTTTCAATTATTTTCAATTATTTATAATTATTTTCAATTATTTATCAATTATTTATAATTATTTATCAATTATTTTCAATTACATAAAATTATTTTCAATTTTTTTCAATTTTTTTCAATTATTTATCAATTATTTTCAATTATTTATAATTATTTTCAATTATTTTCAATTATTTTCAATTATTTTCAATTATTTATCAATTATTTTCTATTATTTTCAATTATTTTCAATTATTTTCAATTATTTTCAATTATTTTCAATTATTTATCAATTATTTACAATTATTTTCAATTATTTTCAATTATTTTCAATTATTTATCAATTATTTTCAATTATTTATAATTATTTTCAATTATTTTCAATTATTTTCAATTATTTATAATTGTTTTCAATTATTTATCAATTATTTTCAATTATTTATAATTAATTTAAATTATTTTCAATTATTTTAAATTATTTTCAATTATTTATTAATTATTTATCAATTATTTTCAATTATTTATAATTATTTTCAATTATTTATCAATTATTTTCAATTATTTATAATTATTTTCAATTATTTATCAATTATTTTCAATTACTTATTATTATTTTCAATTATTTTCAATTATTTTCAATTATTTATAATTATTTTCTATTATTTATCAATTAATTATAATTATTTATAATTATTTTAAATTATTTTCAATTATTTATAATTATTTTCAATTATTTTCAATTATTTTCAATTATTTTCAATTATTTTCAATTATTTATCAATTATTTTCTATTATTTATAATTATTTTCTATTATTTTCAATTATTTTCAATGATTTATCAATTATTTTCAATCATTTATAATTATTTTCAATTATTTTCAATTATTTTCAATTATTTATAATTATTTTCAATTATTTTCAATTATTTATGAATTATTTTCAATTATTTATAATTATTTTCTATTATTTATCAATTATTTTCAATTACTTATAATTATTTTCAATTATTTTCAATTATTTATAATTATTTTCAATTATTTATCAATTATTTATCAATTATTTCTAATTATTTCTAATTATTTTAAATTATTTTCAATTATTTATAATTATTTTCAATTATTTATCAATTATTTTCAATTATTTTCAATTATTTTCAATTATTTTCAATTATTTTCAATTATTTTCAATTACTTTCAATTATTTATCAATTATTTACAATTATATTCAATTATTTTCAATTATTTTCAATTATTTATCAATTATTTTCAATTATTTATAATTATTTTCAATTATTTTCAATTATTTTCAATTATTTATAATTGTTTTCAATTATTTATCAATTATTTTCAATTATTTATAATTAATTTAAATTATTTTCAATTATTTTAAATTATTTTCAATTATTTATCAATTATTTATAATTATTTTCAATTATTTTCAATTATTTTCAATTATTTATAATTATTTTCAATTATTTATCAATTATTTATAATTATTTATCAATTATTTTCAATTACATAAAATTATTTTCAATTTTTTTCAATTTTTTTCAATTATTTATCAATTATTTTCAATTATTTATAATTATTTTCAATTATTTTCAATTATTTTCAATTATTTTCAATTATTTATCAATTATTTTCTATTATTTTCAATTATTTTCAATTATTTTCAATTATTTTCAATTATTTTCAATTATTTATCAATTATTTACAATTATTTTCAATTATTTTCAATTATTTTCAATTATTTATCAATTATTTTCAATTATTTATAATTATTTTCAATTATTTTCAATTATTTTCAATTATTTATAATTGTTTTCAATTATTTATCAATTATTTTCAATTATTTATAATTAATTTAAATTATTTTCAATTATTTTAAATTATTTTCAATTATTTATCAATTATTTATCAATTATTTTCAATTATTTATAATTATTTTCAATTATTTATCAATTATTTTCAATTATTTATAATTATTTTCAATTATTTATCAATTATTTTCAATTACTTATTATTATTTTCAATTATTTTCAATTATTTTCAATTATTTATAATTATTTTCTATTATTTATCAATTAATTATAATTATTTATAATTATTTTAAATTATTTTCAATTATTTATAATTATTTTCAATTATTTTCAATTATTTTCAATTATTTTCAATTATTTTCAATTATTTATCAATTATTTTCTATTATTTATAATTATTTTCTATTATTTTCAATTATTTTCAATGATTTATCAATTATTTTCAATCATTTATAATTATTTTCAATTATTTTCAATTATTTTCAATTATTTATAATTATTTTCAATTATTTTCAAATATTTATGAATTATTTTCAATTATTTATAATTATTTTCAATTATTTATCAATTATTTTCAATTACTTATAATTATTTTCAATTATTTTCAATTATTTATAATTATTTTCAATTATTTATCAATTATTTATCAATTATTTATAATTATTTCTAATTATTTTAAATTATTTTCAATTATTTATAATTATTTTCAATTATTTATCAATTATTTTCAATTATTTTCAATTATTTTCAATTATTTTCAATTATTTTCCATTATTTATCAATTATTTTCAATTATTTATCAATTATTTTCAATTATTTTCAATTATTTATAATTATTTTCAATTATTTTCAATTATTTTCAATTATTTATAATTATTTTCAATTATTTTCAATTATTTTCAATTATTTACAATTATTTACAATTATTTACAATTATTTTCAATTATTTTCAATTATTTTCCATTATTTATAATTATTTTCAATTATTTATCAATTATTTTCAATTATTTTCAATTATTTACAATTATTTTCAATTATTTACAATTATTTTCAATTATTTACAATTATTTTCAATTATTTATAATTATTTATAATTATTTATCAATTATTTTCAATTACATAAAATTATTTTCAATTATTTTCAATTTTTTTCAATTATTTATCAATTATTTTCAATTATTTATAATTATTTTCAATTATTTTCAATTATTTTCAATTATTTTCAATTATTTATCAATTATTTTCTATTATTTTCAATTATTTTCAATTATTTTCAATTATTTTCAATTACTTTCAATTATTTATCAATTATTTACAATTATTTTCAATTATTTTCAATTATTTATCAATTATTTTCAATTATTTATAATTATTTTCAATTATTTTCAATTATTTTCAATTATTTATAATTGTTTTCAATTATTTATCAATTATTTTCAATTATTTATAATTAATTTAAATTATTTTCAATTATTTTAAATTATTTTCAATTATTTATCAATTATTTATAATTATTTTCAATTATATTCAATTATTTTCAATTATTTATAATTATTTTCAATTATTTATCAATTATTTATAATTATTTATCAATTATTTTCAATTACATAAAATTATTTTCAATTTTTTTCAATTTTTTTCAATTATTTATCAATTATTTTCAATTATTTATAATTATTTTCAATTATTTTCAATTATTTTCAATTATTTTCAATTATTTATCAATTATTTTCTATTATTTTCAATTATTTTCAATTATTTTCAATTATTTATAATTATTTTCAATTATTTATCAAATATTTATAATTATTTATAATTATTTTAAATTATTTTCAATTATATATAATTATTTTCAATTATTTATCAATTATTTTCAATTACTTATAATTATTTTCAATTATTTTCAATTATTTTCAATTATTTATAATTATTTTCAATTATTTATCAATTATTTATAATTATTTATCAATTATTTTCAATTACATAAAATTATTTTCAATTTTTTTCAATTTTTTTCAATTATTTATCAATTATTTTCAATTATTTATAATTATTTTCAATTATTTTCAATTATTTTCAATTATTTTCAATTATTTATCAATTATTTTCTATTATTTTCAATTATTTTCAATTATTTTCAATTATTTTCAATTATTTTCAATTATTTATCAATTATTTACAATTATTTTCAATTATTTTCAATTATTTTCAATTATTTATCAATTATTTTCAATTATTTATAATTATTTTCAATTATTTTCAATTATTTTCAATTATTTATAATTGTTTTCAATTATTTATCAATTATTTTCAATTATTTATAATTAATTTAAATTATTTTCAATTATTTTAAATTATTTTCAATTATTTATTAATTATTTATCAATTATTTTCAATTATTTATAATTATTTTCAATTATTTATCAATTATTTTCAATTATTTATAATTATTTTCAATTATTTATCAATTATTTTCAATTACTTATTATTATTTTCAATTATTTTCAATTATTTTCAATTATTTATAATTATTTTCTATTATTTATCAATTAATTATAATTATTTATAATTATTTTAAATTATTTTCAATTATTTATAATTATTTTCAATTATTTTCAATTATTTTCAATTATTTTCAATTATTTTCAATTATTTATCAATTATTTTCTATTATTTATAATTATTTTCTATTATTTTCAATTATTTTCAATGATTTATCAATTATTTTCAATCATTTATAATTATTTTCAATTATTTTCAATTATTTTCAATTATTTATAATTATTTTCAATTATTTTCAATTATTTATGAATTATTTTCAATTATTTATAATTATTTTCTATTATTTATCAATTATTTTCAATTACTTATAATTATTTTCAATTATTTTCAATTATTTATAATTATTTTCAATTATTTATCAATTATTTATCAATTATTTCTAATTATTTCTAATTATTTTAAATTATTTTCAATTATTTATAATTATTTTCAATTATTTATCAATTATTTTCAATTATTTTCAATTATTTTCAATTATTTTCAATTATTTTCAATTATTTTCAATTACTTTCAATTATTTATCAATTATTTACAATTATATTCAATTATTTTCAATTATTTTCAATTATTTATCAATTATTTTCAATTATTTATAATTATTTTCAATTATTTTCAATTATTTTCAATTATTTATAATTGTTTTCAATTATTTATCAATTATTTTCAATTATTTATAATTAATTTAAATTATTTTCAATTATTTTAAATTATTTTCAATTATTTATCAATTATTTATAATTATTTTCAATTATTTTCAATTATTTTCAATTATTTATAATTATTTTCAATTATTTATCAATTATTTATAATTATTTATCAATTATTTTCAATTACATAAAATTATTTTCAATTTTTTTCAATTTTTTTCAATTATTTATCAATTATTTTCAATTATTTATAATTATTTTCAATTATTTTCAATTATTTTCAATTATTTTCAATTATTTATCAATTATTTTCTATTATTTTCAATTATTTTCAATTATTTTCAATTATTTTCAATTATTTTCAATTATTTATCAATTATTTACAATTATTTTCAATTATTTTCAATTATTTTCAATTATTTATCAATTATTTTCAATTATTTATAATTATTTTCAATTATTTTCAATTATTTTCAATTATTTATAATTGTTTTCAATTATTTATCAATTATTTTCAATTATTTATAATTAATTTAAATTATTTTCAATTATTTTAAATTATTTTCAATTATTTATCAATTATTTATCAATTATTTTCAATTATTTATAATTATTTTCAATTATTTATCAATTATTTTCAATTATTTATAATTATTTTCAATTATTTATCAATTATTTTCAATTACTTATTATTATTTTCAATTATTTTCAATTATTTTCAATTATTTATAATTATTTTCTATTATTTATCAATTAATTATAATTATTTATAATTATTTTAAATTATTTTCAATTATTTATAATTATTTTCAATTATTTTCAATTATTTTCAATTATTTTCAATTATTTATCAATTATTTTCTATTATTTATAATTATTTTCTATTATTTTCAATTATTTTCAATGATTTATCAATTATTTTCAATCATTTATAATTATTTTCAATTATTTTCAATTATTTTCAATTATTTATAATTATTTTCAATTATTTTCAATTATTTATGAATTATTTTCAATTATTTATAATTATTTTCAATTATTTATCAATTATTTTCAATTACTTATAATTATTTTCAATTATTTTCAATTATTTATAATTATTTTCAATTATTTATCAATTATTTATCAATTATTTATAATTATTTCTAATTATTTTAAATTATTTTCAATTATTTATAATTATTTTCAATTATTTATCAATTATTTTCAATTATTTTCAATTATTTTCAATTATTTTCAATTATTTTCCATTATTTATCAATTATTTTCAATTATTTATCAATTATTTTCAATTATTTTCAATTATTTATAATTATTTTCAATTATTTTCAATTATTTTCAATTATTTATAATTATTTTCAATTATTTTCAATTATTTTCAATTATTTACAATTATTTACAATTATTTACAATTATTTTCAATTATTTTCAATTATTTTCCATTATTTATAATTATTTTCAATTATTTATCAATTATTTTCAATTATTTTCAATTATTTACAATTATTTTCAATTATTTACAATTATTTTCAATTATTTACAATTATTTTCAATTATTTATAATTATTTATAATTATTTATCAATTATTTTCAATTACATAAAATTATTTTCAATTATTTTCAATTTTTTTCAATTATTTATCAATTATTTTCAATTATTTATAATTATTTTCAATTATTTTCAATTATTTTCAATTATTTTCAATTATTTATCAATTATTTTCTATTATTTTCAATTATTTTCAATTATTTTCAATTATTTTCAATTACTTTCAATTATTTATCAATTATTTACAATTATTTTCAATTATTTTCAATTATTTATCAATTATTTTCAATTATTTATAATTATTTTCAATTATTTTCAATTATTTTCAATTATTTATAATTGTTTTCAATTATTTATCAATTATTTTCAATTATTTATAATTAATTTAAATTATTTTCAATTATTTTCAATTATATTCAATTATTTTCAATTATTTATAATTATTTTCAATTATTTATCAATTATTTATAATTATTTATCAATTATTTTCAATTACATAAAATTATTTTCAATTTTTTTCAATTTTTTTCAATTATTTATCAATTATTTTCAATTATTTATAATTATTTTCAATTATTTTCAATTATTTTCAATTATTTTCAATTATTTATCAATTATTTTCTATTATTTTCAATTATTTTCAATTATTTTCAATTATTTATAATTATTTTCAATTATTTATCAAATATTTATAATTATTTATAATTATTTTAAATTATTTTCAATTATATATAATTATTTTCAATTATTTATCAATTATTTTCAATTATTTATAATTATTTTCAATTATTTTCAATTATTTTCAATTATTTTCAATTATTTATAATTATTTTCAATTATTTTCAATTATTTATGAATTATTTTCAATTATTTATAATTATTTTCAATTATTTATCAATTATTTTCAATTACTTATAATTATTTTCAATTATTTTCAATTATTTATAATTATTTTCAATTATTTTCAATTATTTTCAATTATTTATAATTATTTTCAATTATTTTCAATTATTTTCAATTATTTATAATTATTTTCAATTATTTTCAATTATTTATGAATTATTTTCAATTATTTATAATTATTTTCAATTATTTATCAATTATTTTCAATTACTTATAATTATTTTCAATTATTTTCAATTATTTTCAATTATTTATAATTATTTTCAATTATTTTCAATTATTTTCAATTATTTTCAATTATTTTTAATTATTTTCAATTATTTATAAATCAATTATAATTATTTTCAATTATTTATCAATTATTTTCAATTACTTATAATTATTTTCAATTATTTTCAATTATTTTCAATTATTTATAATTACTTTCAATTATTTATCAATTATTTTCTATTATTTATAATTATTTTCAATTATTTTCAATTATTTATAATTATTTTCAATTATTTTCAATTATTTTCAATTATTTATAATTATTTTCAATTATTTATCAAATATTTATAATTATTTATAATTATTTTAAATTATTTTCAATTATATATAATTATTTTCAATTATTTATCAATTATTTTCAATTATTTATAATTATTTTCAATTATTTTCAATTATTTTCAATTATTTATAATTATTTTCAATTATTTTCAATTATTTATTAATTATTTTCAATTATTTATAATTATTTTCAATTATTTATCAATTATTTTCAATTACTTATAATTATTTTCAATTATTTTCAATTATTTATAATTATTTTCAATTATTTATCAATTATTTATCAATTATTTATAATTATTTCTAATTATTTTAAATTATTTTCAATTATTTATAATTATTTTCAATTATTTATCAATTATTTTCAATTACTTATAATTATTTTCAATTATATTCAATTATTTTCAATTATTTTCAATTATTTATAATTATTTTCAATTATTTTCAATTATTTATAATTATTTTCAATTATTTTAAATTATTTTCAATTATTTTTAATTAATTATAATTATTTTCAATTATTTATCAATTATTTTCAATTATTTATAATTATTTTCAATTATTTATTAATTATTTTCAATTACTTATACTTATTTTCAATTATTTTTAATTATTTTCAATTATTTATAATTATTTTCAATTATTTATCAATTATTTATAATTATTTATAATTATTTTCAATTATTTTCAATTATTTATAATTATTTTCAATTATTTATCAATTATTTTCTATTATTTATAATTATTTTCAATTATTTTCAATTATTTTCAATTATTTTCAATTATTTTCCATTATTTATCAATTATTTTCAATTATTTATAATTATTTTCAATTATTTTCAATTATTTTCAATTATTTATAAATTATTTTCCATTATTTTCAATTATTTATCAATTATTTTCAATTATTTATAATTATTTTCAATTATTTTCAATTATTTTCAATTATTTTCAATTATTTTCAATTATTTTCAATTATTTATAATTATTTTCAATTATTTATCAATTATTTTCAATTATTTTCAATTATTTATAATTATTTTCAATTATTTATCAATTATTTTCAATTATTTTCAATTATTTATAATTATTTTCAATTATTTTCAATTATTTTCAATTATTTACAATTATTTTCAATTATTTACAATTATTTTCAATTATTTATAATTATTTTCAATTATTTTCAATTATTTTCAATTATTTTCAATTATTTTCAATTATTTATAACTATTTTCAATTATTTATCAATTATTTTCAATTATTTTCAATTATTTATAATTATTTTCAATTATTTTCAATTATTTTCAATTATTTACAATTATTTACAATTATTTTCAATTATTTACAATTATTTTCAATTATTTTCAATTATTTTCAATTATTTTCAATTATTTATCAATTATTTTCTATTATTTTCAATTATTTTCAATTATTTTCAATTATTTTCAATTATTTTCAATTACTTTCAATTATTTATCAATTATTTACAATTATTTTCAATTATTTTCAATTATTTTCAATTATTTTCAATTATTTTCAATTATTTATCAATTATTTTCAATTATTTATAATTATTTTCAATTATTTTCAATTATTTTCAATTATTTATAATTGTTTTCAATTATTTATCAATTATTTTCAATTATTTATAATTAATTTAAATTATTTTCAATTATTTTAAATTATTTTCAATTATTTATCAATTATTTATAATTATTTTCAATTATTTTCAATTATTTTCAATTATTTATAATTATTTTCAATTATTTATCAATTATTTATAATTATTTATCAATTATTTTCAATTACATAAAATTATTTTCAATTTTTTTCAATTTTTTTCAATTATTTATCAATTATTTTCAATTATTTATAATTATTTTCAATTATTTTCAATTATTTTCAATTATTTTCAATTATTTTCTATTATTTTCAATTATTTTCAATTATTTTCAATTATTTTCAATTATTTTCAATTATTTTCAATTACTTTCAATTATTTATCAATTATTTACAATTATTTTCAATTATTTTCAATTATTTTCAATTATTTATCAATTATTTTCAATTATTTATAATTATTTTCAATTATTTTCAATTATTTTCAATTATTTATAATTGTTTTCAATTATTTATCAATTATTTTCAATTATTTATAATTAATTTAAATTATTTTAAATTATTTTAAATTATTTTCAATTATTTATCAATTATTTATCAATTATTTTCAATTATTTATAATTATTTTCAATTATTTATCAATTATTTTCAATTATTTATAGTTATTTTCAATTATTTATCAATTATTTTCAATTACTTATTATTATTTTCAATTATATTCAATTATTTTCAATTATTTATAATTATTTTCTATTATTTATCAATTATTTATAATTATTTATAATTATTTTAAATTATTTTTAATTATTTATAATTATTTTCAATTATTTATCAATTATTTTCAATTATTTATAATTATTTTCAATTATTTTCAATTATTTTCAATTATTTATAATTATTTATCAATTATTTTCAATTACTTATAATTATTTTCAATTATTTTCAATTATTTTCAATTATTTATAATTACTTTCAATTATTTATCAATTATTTTCTATTATTTATAATTATTTTCAATTATTTTCAATTATTTTCAATTATTTTCAATTATTTATTAATTATTTTCAATTACTTATAATTATTTTCAATTATTTTCAATTATTTTCAATTATTTATAATTATTTTCAATTATTTATCAATTATATATAATTATTTATAATTATTTTCAATTATTTTCAATTATTTATAATTATTTTCAATTATTTATCAATTATTTTCTATTATTTATAATTATTTTCAATTATTTTCAATTATTTTCAATTATTTTCAATTATTTTCCATTATTTATCAATTATTTTCAATTATTTATAATTATTTTCAATTATTTTCAATTATTTTCAATTATTTATAAATTATTTTCCATTATTTTCAATTATTTTCAATTATTTATAATTATTTTCAATTATTTTCAATTATTTTCAATTATTTACAATTATTTACAATTATTTTCAATTATTTATAATTATTTTCAATTATTTATCAATTATTTGCAATTACTTATAATTATTTTCAATTATTTTCAATTATTTTCAATTATTTATAATTCTTTTCAATTATTTATCAATTATTTATAATTATTTATCAATTATTTTCAATTACATAAAATTATTTTCAATTATTTTCAATTTTTTTCAATTATTTATCAATTATTTTCAATTATTTATAATTATTTTCAATTATTTTCAATTATTTTCAATTATTTTCAATTATTTATCAATTATTTTCTATTATTTTCAATTATTTTCAATTATTTTCAATTATTTTCAATTATTTTCAATTACTTTCAATTATTTATCAATTATTTACAATTATTTTCAATTATTTTCAATTATTTTCAATTATTTATCAATTATTTTCAATTATTTATAATTATTTTCAATTATTTTCAATTATTTTCAATTATTTATAATTGTTTTCAATTATTTATCAATTATTTTCAATTATTTATAATTAATTTAAATTATTTTCAATTATTTTAAATTATTTTCAATTATTTATCAATTATTTATCAATTATTTTCAATTATTTATAATTATTTTCAATTATTTATCAATTATTTTCAATTATTTATAATTATTTTCAATTATTTATCAATTATTTTCAATTACTTATTATTATTTTCAATTATTTTCAATTATTTTCAATTATTTATAATTATTTTCTATTATTTATCAATTATTTATAATTATTTATAATTGTTTTAAATTATTTTCAATTATTTATAATTATTTTCAATTATTTATCAATTATTTTCAATTATTTATAATTATTTTCAATTATTTTCAATTATTTTCAATTATTTATAATTATTTATCAATTATTTTCAATTACTTATAATTATTTTCAATTATTTTCAATTATTTTCAATTATTTATAATTACCTTCAATTATTTATCAATTATTTTCTATTATTTATAATTATTTTCAATTATTTTCAATTATTTTCAATTATTTTCAATTATTTATCAATTATTTTCAATTACTTATAATTATTTTCAATTATTTTCAATTATTTTCAATTATTTATAATTATTTTCAATTATTTATCAATTATTTATAATTATTTATCAATTATTTTCAATTACATAAAATTATTTTCAATTATTTTCAATTTTTTTCAATTATTTATCAATTATTTTCAATTACTTATAATTATTTTCAATTATTTTCAATTATTTTCAATTATTTTCAATTATTTTCAATTATTTATAATTGTTTTCAATTATTTATCAATTATTTTCAATTATTTATAATTAATTTAAATTATTTTCAATTATTTTAAATTATTTTCAATTATTTATCAATAATTTATCAATTATTTTCAATTATTTATAATTATTTTCAATTATTTATCAATTATTTTCAATTATTTATAATTATTTTCAACTATTTATCAATTATTTTCAATTACTTATTATTATTTTCAATTATTTTCAATTATTTTCAATTATTTATAATTATTTTCTATTATTTATCAATTAATTATAATTGTTTATAATTATTTTAAATTATTTTCAATTATTTATAATTATTTTCAATTATTTATCAATAATTTTCAATTATTTATAATTATTTTCAATTATTTTCAATTATTTTCAATTATTTATAATTATTTTCAATTATTTATCAATTATTTATAATTATTTATCAATTATTTTCAATTACATAAAATTATTTTCAATTATTTTCAATTTTTTTCAATTATTTATCAATTATTTTCAATTATTTATAATTATTTTCAATTATTTTCAATTATTTTCAATTATTTTCAATTATTTTCAATTATTTTCAATTATTTTCAATTATTTTCAATTATTTTCAATTACTTTCAATTATTTATCAATTATTTACAATTATTTTCAATTATTTTCAATTATTTTCAATTATTTATCAATTATTTTCAATTATTTATAATTATTTTCAATTATTTTCAATTATTTTCAATTATTTATAATTGTTTTCAATTATTTATCAATTATTTTCAATTATTTATAATTAATTTAAATTATTTTCAATTATTTTAAATTATTTTCAATTATTTATCAATTATTTATCAATTATTTTCAATTATTTATAATTATTTTCAATTATTTATCAATTATTTTCAATTATTTATAATTATTTTCAACTATTTATCAATTATTTTCAATTACTTATTATTATTTTCAATTATTTTCAATTATTTTCAATTATTTATAATTATTTTCTATTATTTATCAATTAATTATAATTGTTTATAATTATTTTAAATTATTTTCAATTATTTATAATTATTTTCAATTATTTATCAATAATTTTCAATTATTTATAATTATTTTCAATTATTTTCAATTATTTTCAATTATTTATAATTATTTTCAATTATTTATCAATTATTTATAATTATTTATCAATTATTTTCAATTACATAAAATTATTTTCAATTATTTTCAATTTTTTTCAATTATTTATCAATTATTTTCAATTATTTATAATTATTTTCAATTATTTTCAATTATTTTCAATTATTTTCAATTATTTATCAATTATTTTCTATTATTTTCAATTATTTTCAATTATTTTCAATTATTTTCAATTATTTTCAATTATTTTCAATTACTTTCAATTATTTATCAATTATTTACAATTATTTTCAATTATTTTCAATTATTTTCAATTATTTATCAATTATTTTCAATTATTTATAATTATTTTCAATTATTTTCAATTATTTTCAATTATTTATTATTGTTTTCAATTATTTATCAATTATTTTCAATTATTTATAATTAATTTAAATTATTTTCAATTATTTTAAATTATTTTCAATTATTTATCAATTATTTATCAATTATTTTCAATTATTTATAATTATTTTCAATTATTTATCAATTATTTTCAATTATTTATAATTATTTTCAATTATTTATCAATTATTTTCAATTACTTATTATTATTTTCAATTATTTTCAATTATTTTCAATTATTTATAATTATTTTCTATTATTTATCAATTATTTATAATTATTTATAATTATTTTAAATTATTTTCAATTATTTATAATTATTTTCAATTATTTATCAATTATTTTCAATTATTTATAATTATTTTCAATTATTTTCAATTATTTTCAATTATTTATAATTATTTATCAATTATTTTCACTTACATATAATTATTTTCAATTATTTTCAATTATTTTCAATTATTTATAATTACTTTCAATTATTTATCAATTATTTTCTATTATTTATAAATATTTTCAATTATTTTCAATTATTTTCAATTATTTATCAATTATTTTCAATTACTTATAATTATTTTCAATTATTTTCAATTATTTTCAATTATTTATAATTATTTTCAATCATTTATCAATTATTTATAATTATTTATCAATTATTTTCAATTACATAAAATTATTTTCAATTATTTTCAATTTTTTTCAATTATTTATCAATTATTATCAATTATTTATAATTATTTTCAATTATTTTCAATTATTTTCAATTATTTTCAATTATTTTCAATTATTTATCAATTATTTTCTATTATTTTCAATTATTTTCAATTATTTTCAATTATTTTCAATTATTTTCAATTACTTTCAATTATTTATCAATTATTTACAATTATTTTCAATTATTTTCAATTATTTTCAATTATTTATCAATTATTTTCAATTATTTATAATTATTTTCAATTATTTTCAATTATTTTCAATTATTTATAATTGTTTTCAATTATTTATAATTGTTTTCAATTATTTATCAATTATTTTCAATTATTTATAATTAATTTAAATTATTTTCAATTATTTTAAATTATTTTCAATTATTTATCAATTATTTATAATTATTTTCAATTATTTTCAATTATTTTCAATTATTTATAATTATTTTCAATTATTTATCAATTATTTATAATTATTTATCAATTATTTTCAATTACATAAAATTATTTTCAATTATTTTCAATTTTTTTCAATTATTTATCAATTATTTTCAATTATTTATAATTATTTTCAATTATTTTCAATTATTTTCAATTATTTTCAATTATTTTCAATTATTTATCAATTATTTTCTATTATTTTCAATTATTTTCAATTATTTTCAATTATTTTCAATTATTTTCAATTATTTTCAATTATTTTCAATTACTTTCAATTATTTATCAATTATTTACAATTATTTTCAATTATTTTCAATTATTTTCAATTATTTATCAATTATTTTCAATTATTTATAATTATTTTCAATTATTTTCAATTATTTTCAATTATTTATAATTGTTTTCAATTATTTATCAATTATTTTCAATTATTTATAATTAATTTAAATTATTTTCAATTATTTTAAATTATTTTCAATTATTTATCCATTATTTATCAATTATTTTCAATTATTTATAATTATTTTCAATTATTTATCAATTATTTTCAATTATTTATAATTATTTTCAATTATTTATCAATTATTTTCAATTACTTATTATTATTTTCAATTATTTTCAATTATTTTCAATTATATATAATTATTTTCTATTATTTATCAATTATTTTCAATTATTTATAATTGTTTTCAATTATTTATCAATTATTTTCAATTATTTATAATTAATTTAAATTATTTTCAATTATTTTAAATTATTTTCAATTATTTATCAATTATTTTAAATTATTTTCAATTATTTATCAATTATTTATCAATTATTTTCAATTATTTATAATTATTTTCAATTATTTATCAATTATTTTCAATTATTTATAATTATTTTCAATTATTTATCAATTATTTTCAATTACTTATTATTATTTTCAATTATTTTCAATTATTTTCAATTATTTATAATTATTTTCTATTATTTATCAATTATTTATAATTATTTATAATTATTTTAAATTATTTTCAATTATTTATAATTATTTTCAATTATTTATCAATTATTTTCAATTATTTATAATTATTTTCAATTATTTTCAATTATTTTCAATTATTTATAATTATTTATCAATTATTTTCAATTACTTATAATTATTTTCAATTATTTTCAATTATTTTCAATTATTTATAATTACTTTCAATTATTTATCAATTATTTTCTATTATTTATAATTATTTTCAATTATTTTCAATTATTTTCAATTATTTTCAATTATTTATCAATTATTTTAAATTACTTATAATTATTTTCAATTATTTTCAATTATTTTCAATTATTTATAATTATTTTCAATTATTTATCAATTATTTATAATTATTTATCAATTATTTTCAATTACATAAAATTATTTTCAATTATTTTCAATTTTTTTCAATTATTTATCAATTATTTTCAATTATTTATAATTATTTTCAATTATTTTCAATTATTTTCAATTATTTTCAATTATTTATCAATTATTTTCTATTATTTTCAATTATTTTCAATTATTTTCAATTATTTTCAATTATTTTCAATTATTTTCAATTACTTTCAATTATTTATCAATTATTTACAATTATTTTCAATTATTTTCAATTATTTTCAATTATTTATCAATTATTTTCAATTATTTATAATTATTTTCAATTATTTTCAATTATTTTCAATTATTTATAATTGTTTTCAATTATTTATCAATTATTTTCAATTATTTATAATTAATTTAAATTATTTTCAATTATTTTAAATTATTTTCAATTATTTATCAATTATTTATCAATTATTTTCAATTATTTATAATTATTTTCAATTATTTATCAATTATTTTCAATTATTTATAATTATTTTCAATTATTTATCAATTATTTTCAATTACTTATTATTATTTTCAATTATTTTCAATTATTTTCAATTATTTATAATTATTATCTATTATTTATCAATTAATTATAATTATTTATAATTATTTTAAATTATTTTCAATTATTTATAATTATTTTCAATTATTTATCAATAATTTTCAATTATTTATAATTATTTTCAATTATTTTCAATTATTTTCAATTATTTATAATTATTTTCAATTATTTTCAATTATTTATCAATAATTTTCAATTATTTATAATTATTTTCAATTATTTATCAATTATTTTCAATTACTTATAATTATTTTCAATTATTTTCAATTATTTTCAATTATTTATAATTACTTTCAATTATTTATCAATTATTTTCTATTATTTATAATTATTTTCAATTATTTTCAATTATTTTCAATTATTTTCAATTATTTATCAATTATTTTCCATTATTTATAATATTTTCAATTATTTTCAATTATTTTCAATTATTTTCTATTATTTATAATTATTTTCAATTATTTTCAATTATTTTCAACTATTTTCAATTATTTTCAATTATTTATCAATTATTTTCAATCATTTAAAATTATTTTCAATTATTTTAAATTGTTTTCAAATATTTATAAATTATTTATAATTATTTTCAATTATTTATAATTATTTTCAATTATTTTCAATTATTTTCAATTATTTTCAATTATTTTCAATCATTTATCAATTATTTTCTATTATTTATAATTATTTTCAATTATTTTCAATTATTTTCAATGATTTATCAATTATTTTCTATTATTTATAATTATTTTCAATTATTTTCAATTATTTTCAATTATTTTCAATTATTTATCAATTATTTTCCATTATTTATAATATTTTCAATTATTTTCAATTATTTTCAATTATTTTCTATTATTTATAATTATTTTCAATTATTTTCAATTATTTTCAACTATTTTCAATTATTTTCAATTATTTATCAATTATTTTCAATCATTTATAATTATTTTCAATTATTTTCAACTATTTTCAATTATTTATAAATTATTTATAATTATTTTCAATTATTTATAATTATTTTCAATTATTTTCAATTATTTTCAATTATTTTTAATTATTTTCAATTATTTATAAATCAATTATAATTATTTTCAATTATTTATAATTATTTTCAATTATTTTCAATTATTTTCAATTATTTTCAATTATTTATAATTATTTTCAATTATTTTCAATTATTTTCAATTATTTATAATTATTTTCAATTATTTATCAAATATTTATAATTATTTATAATTATTTTAAATTATTTTCAATTATTTTCAATTATTTTCAATTATTTTCAATTATTTTCAATTATTTTCAATTACTTTCAATTATTTATCAATTATTTACAATTATTTTCAATTATTTATAATTATTTTCAATTATTTATAATTATTTTCAATTATTTATCAAATATTTATAATTATTTATAATTATTTTCAATTATTTTCAATTATTTTCAATTATTTTCAATTATTTATAATTATTTTCAATTATTTTCAATTATTTTCAATTATTTATAATTATTTTCAATTATTTATCAAATATTTATAATTATTTATAATTATTTTAAATTATTTTCAATTATTTTCAATTATTTTCAATTATTTTCAATTATTTTCAATTATTTATAATTATTTTCAATTATTTTCAATTATTTATAATTATTTTCAATTATTTATCAAATATTTATAATTATTTATAATTATTTTAAATTATTTTCAATTATATATAATTATTTTCAATTATTTATCAATTATTTTCAATTATTTATAATTATTTTCAATTATTTTCAATTATTTTCAATTATTTATAATTATTTTCAATTATTTTCAATTATTTATGAATTATTTTCAATTATTTATAATTATTTTCAATTATTTATCAATTATTTTCAATTACTTATAATTATTTTCAATTATTTTCAATTATTTATAATTATTTTCAATTATTTATCAATTATTTATCAATTATTTATAATTATTTCTAATTATTTTAAATTATTTTCAATTATTTATAATTATTTTCAATTATTTATCAATTATTTTCAATTACTTATAATTATTTTCAATTATTTTCAATTATTTTCAATTATTTTCAATTATTTATAATTATTTTCAATTATTTTCAATTATTTATAATTATTTTCAATTATTTTAAATTATTTTCAATTATTTTTAATTAATTATAATTATTTTCAGTTATTTATCAATTATTTTCAATTATTTATAATTATTTTCAATTATTTATTAATTATTTTCAATTACTTATACTTATTTTCAATTATTTTTAATTATTTTCAATTATTTATAATTATTTTCAATTATTTATCAATTATTTATAATTATTTATAATTATTTTCAATTATTTTCAATTATTTATAATTATTTTCAATTATTTATCAATTATTTTCTATTATTTATAATTATTTTCAATTATTTTCAATTATTTTCAATTATTTTCAATTATTTTCCATTATTTATCAATTATTTATAATTATTTTCAATTATTTTCAATTATTTTCAATTATTTATAAATTATTTTCCATTATTTTCAATTATTTATCAATTATTTTCAATTATTTATAATTATTTTCAATTATTTTCAATTATTTTCAATTATTTATAATTATTTTCAATTATTTATCAATTATTTTCAATTATTTTCAATTATTTATAATTATTTTCAATTATTTTCAATTATTTTCAATTATTTACAATTATTTTCAATTATTTACAATTATTTTCAATTATTTATAATTATTTTCAATTATTTTCAATTATTTTCAATTATTTTCAATTATTTTCAATTATTTATAACTATTTTCAATTATTTTCAATTACTTTCAATTATTTATCAATTATTTACAATTATATTCAATTATTTTCAATTATTTTCAATTATTTATCAATTATTTTCAATTATTTATCAATTATTTTCAATTATTTTCAATTATTTTCAATTATTTATAATTGTTTTCAATTATTTATCAATTATTTTCAATTATTTATAATTAATTTAAATTATTTTCAATTATTTTAAATTATTTTCAATTATTTATCAATTATTTATAATTATTTTCAATTATTTTCAATTATTTTCAATTATTTATAATTATTTTCAATTATTTATCAATTATTTATAATTATTTATCAATTATTTTCAATTACATAAAATTATTTTCAATTTTTTTCAATTTTTTTCAATTATTTATCAATTATTTTCAATTATTTATAATTATTTTCAATTATTTTCAATTATTTTCAATTATTTTCAATTATTTATCAATTATTTTCTATTATTTTCAATTATTTTCAATTATTTTCAATTATTTTCAATTATTTTCAATTATTTATCAATTATTTACAATTATTTTCAATTATTTTCAATTATTTTCAATTATTTATCAATTATTTTCAATTATTTATAATTATTTTCAATTATTTTCAATTATTTTCAATTATTTATAATTGTTTTCAATTATTTATCAATTATTTTCAATTATTTATAATTAATTTAAATTATTTTCAATTATTTTAAATTATTTTCAATTATTTATTAATTATTTATCAATTATTTTCAATTATTTATAATTATTTTCAATTATTTATCAATTATTTTCAATTATTTATAATTATTTTCAATTATTTATCAATTATTTTCAATTACTTATTATTATTTTCAATTATTTTCAATTATTTTCAATTATTTATAATTATTTTCTATTATTTATCAATTAATTATAATTATTTATAATTATTTTAAATTATTTTCAATTATTTATAATTATTTTCAATTATTTTCAATTATTTTCAATTATTTTCAATTATTTTCAATTATTTATCAATTATTTTCTATTATTTATAATTATTTTCTATTATTTTCAATTATTTTCAATGATTTATCAATTATTTTCAATCATTTATAATTATTTTCAATTATTTTCAATTATTTTCAATTATTTATAATTATTTTCAATTATTTTCAATTATTTATGAATTATTTTCAATTATTTATAATTATTTTCTATTATTTATCAATTATTTTCAATTACTTATAATTATTTTCAATTATTTTCAATTATTTATAATTATTTTCAATTATTTATCAATTATTTATCAATTATTTCTAATTATTTCTAATTATTTTAAATTATTTTCAATTATTTATAATTATTTTCAATTATTTATCAATTATTTTCAATTATTTTCAATTATTTTCAATTATTTTCAATTATTTTCAATTATTTTCAATTACTTTCAATTATTTATCAATTATTTACAATTATATTCAATTATTTTCAATTATTTTCAATTATTTATCAATTATTTTCAATTATTTATAATTATTTTCAATTATTTTCAATTATTTTCAATTATTTATAATTGTTTTCAATTATTTATCAATTATTTTCAATTATTTATAATTAATTTAAATTATTTTCAATTATTTTAAATTATTTTCAATTATTTATCAATTATTTATAATTATTTTCAATTATTTTCAATTATTTTCAATTATTTATAATTATTTTCAATTATTTATCAATTATTTATAATTATTTATCAATTATTTTCAATTACATAAAATTATTTTCAATTTTTTTCAATTTTTTTCAATTATTTATCAATTATTTTCAATTATTTATAATTATTTTCAATTATTTTCAATTATTTTCAATTATTTTCAATTATTTATCAATTATTTTCTATTATTTTCAATTATTTTCAATTATTTTCAATTATTTTCAATTATTTTCAATTATTTATCAATTATTTACAATTATTTTCAATTATTTTCAATTATTTTCAATTATTTATCAATTATTTTCAATTATTTATAATTATTTTCAATTATTTTCAATTATTTTCAATTATTTATAATTGTTTTCAATTATTTATCAATTATTTTCAATTATTTATAATTAATTTAAATTATTTTCAATTATTTTAAATTATTTTCAATTATTTATCAATTATTTATCAATTATTTTCAATTATTTATAATTATTTTCAATTATTTATCAATTATTTTCAATTATTTATAATTATTTTCAATTATTTATCAATTATTTTCAATTACTTATTATTATTTTCAATTATTTTCAATTATTTTCAATTATTTATAATTATTTTCTATTATTTATCAATTAATTATAATTATTTATAATTATTTTAAATTATTTTCAATTATTTATAATTATTTTCAATTATTTTCAATTATTTTCAATTATTTTCAATTATTTTCAATTATTTATCAATTATTTTCTATTATTTATAATTATTTTCTATTATTTTCAATTATTTTCAATGATTTATCAATTATTTTCAATCATTTATAATTATTTTCAATTATTTTCAATTATTTTCAATTATTTATAATTATTTTCAATTATTTTCAAATATTTATGAATTATTTTCAATTATTTATAATTATTTTCAATTATTTATCAATTATTTTCAATTACTTATAATTATTTTCAATTATTTTCAATTATTTATAATTATTTTCAATTATTTATCAATTATTTATCAATTATTTATAATTATTTCTAATTATTTTAAATTATTTTCAATTATTTATAATTATTTTCAATTATTTATCAATTATTTTCAATTATTTTCAATTATTTTCAATTATTTTCAATTATTTTCCATTATTTATCAATTATTTTCAATTATTTATCAATTATTTTCAATTATTTTCAATTATTTATAATTATTTTCAATTATTTTCAATTATTTTCAATTATTTATAATTATTTTCAATTATTTTCAATTATTTTCAATTATTTACAATTATTTACAATTATTTACAATTATTTTCAATTATTTTCAATTATTTTCCATTATTTATAATTATTTTCAATTATTTATCAATTATTTTCAATTATTTTCAATTATTTACAATTATTTTCAATTATTTACAATTATTTTCAATTATTTACAATTATTTTCAATTATTTATAATTATTTATAATTATTTATCAATTATTTTCAATTACATAAAATTATTTTCAATTATTTTCAATTTTTTTCAATTATTTATCAATTATTTTCAATTATTTATAATTATTTTCAATTATTTTCAATTATTTTCAATTATTTTCAATTATTTATCAATTATTTTCTATTATTTTCAATTATTTTCAATTATTTTCAATTATTTTCAATTACTTTCAATTATTTATCAATTATTTACAATTATTTTCAATTATTTTCAATTATTTATCAATTATTTTCAATTATTTATAATTATTTTCAATTATTTTCAATTATTTTCAATTATTTATAATTGTTTTCAATTATTTATCAATTATTTTCAATTATTTATAATTAATTTAAATTATTTTCAATTATTTTAAATTATTTTCAATTATTTATCAATTATTTATAATTATTTTCAATTATATTCAATTATTTTCAATTATTTATAATTATTTTCAATTATTTATCAATTATTTATAATTATTTATCAATTATTTTCAATTACATAAAATTATTTTCAATTTTTTTCAATTTTTTTCAATTATTTATCAATTATTTTCAATTATTTATAATTATTTTCAATTATTTTCAATTATTTTCAATTATTTTCAATTATTTATCAATTATTTTCTATTATTTTCAATTATTTTCAATTATTTTCAATTATTTATAATTATTTTCAATTATTTATCAAATATTTATAATTATTTATAATTATTTTAAATTATTTTCAATTATATATAATTATTTTCAATTATTTATCAATTATTTTCAATTACTTATAATTATTTTCAATTATTTTCAATTATTTTCAATTATTTATAATTATTTTCAATTATTTATCAATTATTTATAATTATTTATCAATTATTTTCAATTACATAAAATTATTTTCAATTTTTTTCAATTTTTTTCAATTATTTATCAATTATTTTCAATTATTTATAATTATTTTCAATTATTTTCAATTATTTTCAATTATTTTCAATTATTTATCAATTATTTTCTATTATTTTCAATTATTTTCAATTATTTTCAATTATTTTCAATTATTTTCAATTATTTATCAATTATTTACAATTATTTTCAATTATTTTCAATTATTTTCAATTATTTATCAATTATTTTCAATTATTTATAATTATTTTCAATTATTTTCAATTATTTTCAATTATTTATAATTGTTTTCAATTATTTATCAATTATTTTCAATTATTTATAATTAATTTAAATTATTTTCAATTATTTTAAATTATTTTCAATTATTTATTAATTATTTATCAATTATTTTCAATTATTTATAATTATTTTCAATTATTTATCAATTATTTTCAATTATTTATAATTATTTTCAATTATTTATCAATTATTTTCAATTACTTATTATTATTTTCAATTATTTTCAATTATTTTCAATTATTTATAATTATTTTCTATTATTTATCAATTAATTATAATTATTTATAATTATTTTAAATTATTTTCAATTATTTATAATTATTTTCAATTATTTTCAATTATTTTCAATTATTTTCAATTATTTTCAATTATTTATCAATTATTTTCTATTATTTATAATTATTTTCTATTATTTTCAATTATTTTCAATGATTTATCAATTATTTTCAATCATTTATAATTATTTTCAATTATTTTCAATTATTTTCAATTATTTATAATTATTTTCAATTATTTTCAATTATTTATGAATTATTTTCAATTATTTATAATTATTTTCTATTATTTATCAATTATTTTCAATTACTTATAATTATTTTCAATTATTTTCAATTATTTATAATTATTTTCAATTATTTATCAATTATTTATCAATTATTTCTAATTATTTCTAATTATTTTAAATTATTTTCAATTATTTATAATTATTTTCAATTATTTATCAATTATTTTCAATTATTTTCAATTATTTTCAATTATTTTCAATTATTTTCAATTATTTTCAATTACTTTCAATTATTTATCAATTATTTACAATTATATTCAATTATTTTCAATTATTTTCAATTATTTATCAATTATTTTCAATTATTTATAATTATTTTCAATTATTTTCAATTATTTTCAATTATTTATAATTGTTTTCAATTATTTATCAATTATTTTCAATTATTTATAATTAATTTAAATTATTTTCAATTATTTTAAATTATTTTCAATTATTTATCAATTATTTATAATTATTTTCAATTATTTTCAATTATTTTCAATTATTTATAATTATTTTCAATTATTTATCAATTATTTATAATTATTTATCAATTATTTTCAATTACATAAAATTATTTTCAATTTTTTTCAATTTTTTTCAATTATTTATCAATTATTTTCAATTATTTATAATTATTTTCAATTATTTTCAATTATTTTCAATTATTTTCAATTATTTATCAATTATTTTCTATTATTTTCAATTATTTTCAATTATTTTCAATTATTTTCAATTATTTTCAATTATTTATCAATTATTTACAATTATTTTCAATTATTTTCAATTATTTTCAATTATTTATCAATTATTTTCAATTATTTATAATTATTTTCAATTATTTTCAATTATTTTCAATTATTTATAATTGTTTTCAATTATTTATCAATTATTTTCAATTATTTATAATTAATTTAAATTATTTTCAATTATTTTAAATTATTTTCAATTATTTATCAATTATTTATCAATTATTTTCAATTATTTATAATTATTTTCAATTATTTATCAATTATTTTCAATTATTTATAATTATTTTCAATTATTTATCAATTATTTTCAATTACTTATTATTATTTTCAATTATTTTCAATTATTTTCAATTATTTATAATTATTTTCTATTATTTATCAATTAATTATAATTATTTATAATTATTTTAAATTATTTTCAATTATTTATAATTATTTTCAATTATTTTCAATTATTTTCAATTATTTTCAATTATTTATCAATTATTTTCTATTATTTATAATTATTTTCTATTATTTTCAATTATTTTCAATGATTTATCAATTATTTTCAATCATTTATAATTATTTTCAATTATTTTCAATTATTTTCAATTATTTATAATTATTTTCAATTATTTTCAATTATTTATGAATTATTTTCAATTATTTATAATTATTTTCAATTATTTATCAATTATTTTCAATTACTTATAATTATTTTCAATTATTTTCAATTATTTATAATTATTTTCAATTATTTATCAATTATTTATCAATTATTTATAATTATTTCTAATTATTTTAAATTATTTTCAATTATTTATAATTATTTTCAATTATTTATCAATTATTTTCAATTATTTTCAATTATTTTCAATTATTTTCAATTATTTTCCATTATTTATCAATTATTTTCAATTATTTATCAATTATTTTCAATTATTTTCAATTATTTATAATTATTTTCAATTATTTTCAATTATTTTCAATTATTTATAATTATTTTCAATTATTTTCAATTATTTTCAATTATTTACAATTATTTACAATTATTTACAATTATTTTCAATTATTTTCAATTATTTTCCATTATTTATAATTATTTTCAATTATTTATCAATTATTTTCAATTATTTTCAATTATTTACAATTATTTTCAATTATTTACAATTATTTTCAATTATTTACAATTATTTTCAATTATTTATAATTATTTATAATTATTTATCAATTATTTTCAATTACATAAAATTATTTTCAATTATTTTCAATTTTTTTCAATTATTTATCAATTATTTTCAATTATTTATAATTATTTTCAATTATTTTCAATTATTTTCAATTATTTTCAATTATTTATCAATTATTTTCTATTATTTTCAATTATTTTCAATTATTTTCAATTATTTTCAATTACTTTCAATTATTTATCAATTATTTACAATTATTTTCAATTATTTTCAATTATTTATCAATTATTTTCAATTATTTATAATTATTTTCAATTATTTTCAATTATTTTCAATTATTTATAATTGTTTTCAATTATTTATCAATTATTTTCAATTATTTATAATTAATTTAAATTATTTTCAATTATTTTCAATTATATTCAATTATTTTCAATTATTTATAATTATTTTCAATTATTTATCAATTATTTATAATTATTTATCAATTATTTTCAATTACATAAAATTATTTTCAATTTTTTTCAATTTTTTTCAATTATTTATCAATTATTTTCAATTATTTATAATTATTTTCAATTATTTTCAATTATTTTCAATTATTTTCAATTATTTATCAATTATTTTCTATTATTTTCAATTATTTTCAATTATTTTCAATTATTTATAATTATTTTCAATTATTTATCAAATATTTATAATTATTTATAATTATTTTAAATTATTTTCAATTATATATAATTATTTTCAATTATTTATCAATTATTTTCAATTATTTATAATTATTTTCAATTATTTTCAATTATTTTCAATTATTTTCAATTATTTATAATTATTTTCAATTATTTTCAATTATTTATGAATTATTTTCAATTATTTATAATTATTTTCAATTATTTATCAATTATTTTCAATTACTTATAATTATTTTCAATTATTTTCAATTATTTATAATTATTTTCAATTATTTTCAATTATTTTCAATTATTTATAATTATTTTCAATTATTTTCAATTATTTTCAATTATTTATAATTATTTTCAATTATTTTCAATTATTTATGAATTATTTTCAATTATTTATAATTATTTTCAATTATTTATCAATTATTTTCAATTACTTATAATTATTTTCAATTATTTTCAATTATTTTCAATTATTTATAATTATTTTCAATTATTTTCAATTATTTTCAATTATTTTCAATTATTTTTAATTATTTTCAATTATTTATAAATCAATTATAATTATTTTCAATTATTTATCAATTATTTTCAATTACTTATAATTATTTTCAATTATTTTCAATTATTTTCAATTATTTATAATTACTTTCAATTATTTATCAATTATTTTCTATTATTTATAATTATTTTCAATTATTTTCAATTATTTATAATTATTTTCAATTATTTTCAATTATTTTCAATTATTTATAATTATTTTCAATTATTTATCAAATATTTATAATTATTTATAATTATTTTAAATTATTTTCAATTATATATAATTATTTTCAATTATTTATCAATTATTTTCAATTATTTATAATTATTTTCAATTATTTTCAATTATTTTCAATTATTTATAATTATTTTCAATTATTTTCAATTATTTATTAATTATTTTCAATTATTTATAATTATTTTCAATTATTTATCAATTATTTTCAATTACTTATAATTATTTTCAATTATTTTCAATTATTTATAATTATTTTCAATTATTTATCAATTATTTATCAATTATTTATAATTATTTCTAATTATTTTAAATTATTTTCAATTATTTATAATTATTTTCAATTATTTATCAATTATTTTCAATTACTTATAATTATTTTCAATTATATTCAATTATTTTCAATTATTTTCAATTATTTATAATTATTTTCAATTATTTTCAATTATTTATAATTATTTTCAATTATTTTAAATTATTTTCAATTATTTTTAATTAATTATAATTATTTTCAATTATTTATCAATTATTTTCAATTATTTATAATTATTTTCAATTATTTATTAATTATTTTCAATTACTTATACTTATTTTCAATTATTTTTAATTATTTTCAATTATTTATAATTATTTTCAATTATTTATCAATTATTTATAATTATTTATAATTATTTTCAATTATTTTCAATTATTTATAATTATTTTCAATTATTTATCAATTATTTTCTATTATTTATAATTATTTTCAATTATTTTCAATTATTTTCAATTATTTTCAATTATTTTCCATTATTTATCAATTATTTTCAATTATTTATAATTATTTTCAATTATTTTCAATTATTTTCAATTATTTATAAATTATTTTCCATTATTTTCAATTATTTATCAATTATTTTCAATTATTTATAATTATTTTCAATTATTTTCAATTATTTTCAATTATTTTCAATTATTTTCAATTATTTTCAATTATTTATAATTATTTTCAATTATTTATCAATTATTTTCAATTATTTTCAATTATTTATAATTATTTTCAATTATTTATCAATTATTTTCAATTATTTTCAATTATTTATAATTATTTTCAATTATTTTCAATTATTTTCAATTATTTACAATTATTTTCAATTATTTACAATTATTTTCAATTATTTATAATTATTTTCAATTATTTTCAATTATTTTCAATTATTTTCAATTATTTTCAATTATTTATAACTATTTTCAATTATTTATCAATTATTTTCAATTATTTTCAATTATTTATAATTATTTTCAATTATTTTCAATTATTTTCAATTATTTACAATTATTTACAATTATTTTCAATTATTTACAATTATTTTCAATTATTTTCAATTATTTTCAATTATTTTCAATTATTTATCAATTATTTTCTATTATTTTCAATTATTTTCAATTATTTTCAATTATTTTCAATTATTTTCAATTACTTTCAATTATTTATCAATTATTTACAATTATTTTCAATTATTTTCAATTATTTTCAATTATTTTCAATTATTTTCAATTATTTATCAATTATTTTCAATTATTTATAATTATTTTCAATTATTTTCAATTATTTTCAATTATTTATAATTGTTTTCAATTATTTATCAATTATTTTCAATTATTTATAATTAATTTAAATTATTTTCAATTATTTTAAATTATTTTCAATTATTTATCAATTATTTATAATTATTTTCAATTATTTTCAATTATTTTCAATTATTTATAATTATTTTCAATTATTTATCAATTATTTATAATTATTTATCAATTATTTTCAATTACATAAAATTATTTTCAATTTTTTTCAATTTTTTTCAATTATTTATCAATTATTTTCAATTATTTATAATTATTTTCAATTATTTTCAATTATTTTCAATTATTTTCAATTATTTTCTATTATTTTCAATTATTTTCAATTATTTTCAATTATTTTCAATTATTTTCAATTATTTTCAATTACTTTCAATTATTTATCAATTATTTACAATTATTTTCAATTATTTTCAATTATTTTCAATTATTTATCAATTATTTTCAATTATTTATAATTATTTTCAATTATTTTCAATTATTTTCAATTATTTATAATTGTTTTCAATTATTTATCAATTATTTTCAATTATTTATAATTAATTTAAATTATTTTAAATTATTTTAAATTATTTTCAATTATTTATCAATTATTTATCAATTATTTTCAATTATTTATAATTATTTTCAATTATTTATCAATTATTTTCAATTATTTATAGTTATTTTCAATTATTTATCAATTATTTTCAATTACTTATTATTATTTTCAATTATATTCAATTATTTTCAATTATTTATAATTATTTTCTATTATTTATCAATTATTTATAATTATTTATAATTATTTTAAATTATTTTTAATTATTTATAATTATTTTCAATTATTTATCAATTATTTTCAATTATTTATAATTATTTTCAATTATTTTCAATTATTTTCAATTATTTATAATTATTTATCAATTATTTTCAATTACTTATAATTATTTTCAATTATTTTCAATTATTTTCAATTATTTATAATTACTTTCAATTATTTATCAATTATTTTCTATTATTTATAATTATTTTCAATTATTTTCAATTATTTTCAATTATTTTCAATTATTTATTAATTATTTTCAATTACTTATAATTATTTTCAATTATTTTCAATTATTTTCAATTATTTATAATTATTTTCAATTATTTATCAATTATATATAATTATTTATAATTATTTTCAATTATTTTCAATTATTTATAATTATTTTCAATTATTTATCAATTATTTTCTATTATTTATAATTATTTTCAATTATTTTCAATTATTTTCAATTATTTTCAATTATTTTCCATTATTTATCAATTATTTTCAATTATTTATAATTATTTTCAATTATTTTCAATTATTTTCAATTATTTATAAATTATTTTCCATTATTTTCAATTATTTTCAATTATTTATAATTATTTTCAATTATTTTCAATTATTTTCAATTATTTACAATTATTTACAATTATTTTCAATTATTTATAATTATTTTCAATTATTTATCAATTATTTGCAATTACTTATAATTATTTTCAATTATTTTCAATTATTTTCAATTATTTATAATTCTTTTCAATTATTTATCAATTATTTATAATTATTTATCAATTATTTTCAATTACATAAAATTATTTTCAATTATTTTCAATTTTTTTCAATTATTTATCAATTATTTTCAATTATTTATAATTATTTTCAATTATTTTCAATTATTTTCAATTATTTTCAATTATTTATCAATTATTTTCTATTATTTTCAATTATTTTCAATTATTTTCAATTATTTTCAATTATTTTCAATTACTTTCAATTATTTATCAATTATTTACAATTATTTTCAATTATTTTCAATTATTTTCAATTATTTATCAATTATTTTCAATTATTTATAATTATTTTCAATTATTTTCAATTATTTTCAATTATTTATAATTGTTTTCAATTATTTATCAATTATTTTCAATTATTTATAATTAATTTAAATTATTTTCAATTATTTTAAATTATTTTCAATTATTTATCAATTATTTATCAATTATTTTCAATTATTTATAATTATTTTCAATTATTTATCAATTATTTTCAATTATTTATAATTATTTTCAATTATTTATCAATTATTTTCAATTACTTATTATTATTTTCAATTATTTTCAATTATTTTCAATTATTTATAATTATTTTCTATTATTTATCAATTATTTATAATTATTTATAATTGTTTTAAATTATTTTCAATTATTTATAATTATTTTCAATTATTTATCAATTATTTTCAATTATTTATAATTATTTTCAATTATTTTCAATTATTTTCAATTATTTATAATTATTTATCAATTATTTTCAATTACTTATAATTATTTTCAATTATTTTCAATTATTTTCAATTATTTATAATTACCTTCAATTATTTATCAATTATTTTCTATTATTTATAATTATTTTCAATTATTTTCAATTATTTTCAATTATTTTCAATTATTTATCAATTATTTTCAATTACTTATAATTATTTTCAATTATTTTCAATTATTTTCAATTATTTATAATTATTTTCAATTATTTATCAATTATTTATAATTATTTATCAATTATTTTCAATTACATAAAATTATTTTCAATTATTTTCAATTTTTTTCAATTATTTATCAATTATTTTCAATTACTTATAATTATTTTCAATTATTTTCAATTATTTTCAATTATTTTCAATTATTTTCAATTATTTATAATTGTTTTCAATTATTTATCAATTATTTTCAATTATTTATAATTAATTTAAATTATTTTCAATTATTTTAAATTATTTTCAATTATTTATCAATAATTTATCAATTATTTTCAATTATTTATAATTATTTTCAATTATTTATCAATTATTTTCAATTATTTATAATTATTTTCAACTATTTATCAATTATTTTCAATTACTTATTATTATTTTCAATTATTTTCAATTATTTTCAATTATTTATAATTATTTTCTATTATTTATCAATTAATTATAATTGTTTATAATTATTTTAAATTATTTTCAATTATTTATAATTATTTTCAATTATTTATCAATAATTTTCAATTATTTATAATTATTTTCAATTATTTTCAATTATTTTCAATTATTTATAATTATTTTCAATTATTTATCAATTATTTATAATTATTTATCAATTATTTTCAATTACATAAAATTATTTTCAATTATTTTCAATTTTTTTCAATTATTTATCAATTATTTTCAATTATTTATAATTATTTTCAATTATTTTCAATTATTTTCAATTATTTTCAATTATTTTCAATTATTTTCAATTATTTTCAATTATTTTCAATTATTTTCAATTACTTTCAATTATTTATCAATTATTTACAATTATTTTCAATTATTTTCAATTATTTTCAATTATTTATCAATTATTTTCAATTATTTATAATTATTTTCAATTATTTTCAATTATTTTCAATTATTTATAATTGTTTTCAATTATTTATCAATTATTTTCAATTATTTATAATTAATTTAAATTATTTTCAATTATTTTAAATTATTTTCAATTATTTATCAATTATTTATCAATTATTTTCAATTATTTATAATTATTTTCAATTATTTATCAATTATTTTCAATTATTTATAATTATTTTCAACTATTTATCAATTATTTTCAATTACTTATTATTATTTTCAATTATTTTCAATTATTTTCAATTATTTATAATTATTTTCTATTATTTATCAATTAATTATAATTGTTTATAATTATTTTAAATTATTTTCAATTATTTATAATTATTTTCAATTATTTATCAATAATTTTCAATTATTTATAATTATTTTCAATTATTTTCAATTATTTTCAATTATTTATAATTATTTTCAATTATTTATCAATTATTTATAATTATTTATCAATTATTTTCAATTACATAAAATTATTTTCAATTATTTTCAATTTTTTTCAATTATTTATCAATTATTTTCAATTATTTATAATTATTTTCAATTATTTTCAATTATTTTCAATTATTTTCAATTATTTTCAATTATTTATCAATTATTTTCTATTATTTTCAATTATTTTCAATTATTTTCAATTATTTTCAATTATTTTCAATTATTTTCAATTACTTTCAATTATTTATCAATTATTTACAATTATTTTCAATTATTTTCAATTATTTTCAATTATTTATCAATTATTTTCAATTATTTATAATTATTTTCAATTATTTTCAATTATTTTCAATTATTTATTATTGTTTTCAATTATTTATCAATTATTTTCAATTATTTATAATTAATTTAAATTATTTTCAATTATTTTAAATTATTTTCAATTATTTATCAATTATTTATCAATTATTTTCAATTATTTATAATTATTTTCAATTATTTATCAATTATTTTCAATTATTTATAATTATTTTCAATTATTTATCAATTATTTTCAATTACTTATTATTATTTTCAATTATTTTCAATTATTTTCAATTATTTATAATTATTTTCTATTATTTATCAATTATTTATAATTATTTATAATTATTTTAAATTATTTTCAATTATTTATAATTATTTTCAATTATTTATCAATTATTTTCAATTATTTATAATTATTTTCAATTATTTTCAATTATTTTCAATTATTTATAATTATTTATCAATTATTTTCACTTACATATAATTATTTTCAATTATTTTCAATTATTTTCAATTATTTATAATTACTTTCAATTATTTATCAATTATTTTCTATTATTTATAAATATTTTCAATTATTTTCAATTATTTTCAATTATTTATCAATTATTTTCAATTACTTATAATTATTTTCAATTATTTTCAATTATTTTCAATTATTTATAATTATTTTCAATCATTTATCAATTATTTATAATTATTTATCAATTATTTTCAATTACATAAAATTATTTTCAATTATTTTCAATTTTTTTCAATTATTTATCAATTATTATCAATTATTTATAATTATTTTCAATTATTTTCAATTATTTTCAATTATTTTCAATTATTTTCAATTATTTATCAATTATTTTCTATTATTTTCAATTATTTTCAATTATTTTCAATTATTTTCAATTATTTTCAATTACTTTCAATTATTTATCAATTATTTACAATTATTTTCAATTATTTTCAATTATTTTCAATTATTTATCAATTATTTTCAATTATTTATAATTATTTTCAATTATTTTCAATTATTTTCAATTATTTATAATTGTTTTCAATTATTTATAATTGTTTTCAATTATTTATCAATTATTTTCAATTATTTATAATTAATTTAAATTATTTTCAATTATTTTAAATTATTTTCAATTATTTATCAATTATTTATAATTATTTTCAATTATTTTCAATTATTTTCAATTATTTATAATTATTTTCAATTATTTATCAATTATTTATAATTATTTATCAATTATTTTCAATTACATAAAATTATTTTCAATTATTTTCAATTTTTTTCAATTATTTATCAATTATTTTCAATTATTTATAATTATTTTCAATTATTTTCAATTATTTTCAATTATTTTCAATTATTTTCAATTATTTATCAATTATTTTCTATTATTTTCAATTATTTTCAATTATTTTCAATTATTTTCAATTATTTTCAATTATTTTCAATTATTTTCAATTACTTTCAATTATTTATCAATTATTTACAATTATTTTCAATTATTTTCAATTATTTTCAATTATTTATCAATTATTTTCAATTATTTATAATTATTTTCAATTATTTTCAATTATTTTCAATTATTTATAATTGTTTTCAATTATTTATCAATTATTTTCAATTATTTATAATTAATTTAAATTATTTTCAATTATTTTAAATTATTTTCAATTATTTATCCATTATTTATCAATTATTTTCAATTATTTATAATTATTTTCAATTATTTATCAATTATTTTCAATTATTTATAATTATTTTCAATTATTTATCAATTATTTTCAATTACTTATTATTATTTTCAATTATTTTCAATTATTTTCAATTATATATAATTATTTTCTATTATTTATCAATTATTTTCAATTATTTATAATTGTTTTCAATTATTTATCAATTATTTTCAATTATTTATAATTAATTTAAATTATTTTCAATTATTTTAAATTATTTTCAATTATTTATCAATTATTTTAAATTATTTTCAATTATTTATCAATTATTTATCAATTATTTTCAATTATTTATAATTATTTTCAATTATTTATCAATTATTTTCAATTATTTATAATTATTTTCAATTATTTATCAATTATTTTCAATTACTTATTATTATTTTCAATTATTTTCAATTATTTTCAATTATTTATAATTATTTTCTATTATTTATCAATTATTTATAATTATTTATAATTATTTTAAATTATTTTCAATTATTTATAATTATTTTCAATTATTTATCAATTATTTTCAATTATTTATAATTATTTTCAATTATTTTCAATTATTTTCAATTATTTATAATTATTTATCAATTATTTTCAATTACTTATAATTATTTTCAATTATTTTCAATTATTTTCAATTATTTATAATTACTTTCAATTATTTATCAATTATTTTCTATTATTTATAATTATTTTCAATTATTTTCAATTATTTTCAATTATTTTCAATTATTTATCAATTATTTTAAATTACTTATAATTATTTTCAATTATTTTCAATTATTTTCAATTATTTATAATTATTTTCAATTATTTATCAATTATTTATAATTATTTATCAATTATTTTCAATTACATAAAATTATTTTCAATTATTTTCAATTTTTTTCAATTATTTATCAATTATTTTCAATTATTTATAATTATTTTCAATTATTTTCAATTATTTTCAATTATTTTCAATTATTTATCAATTATTTTCTATTATTTTCAATTATTTTCAATTATTTTCAATTATTTTCAATTATTTTCAATTATTTTCAATTACTTTCAATTATTTATCAATTATTTACAATTATTTTCAATTATTTTCAATTATTTTCAATTATTTATCAATTATTTTCAATTATTTATAATTATTTTCAATTATTTTCAATTATTTTCAATTATTTATAATTGTTTTCAATTATTTATCAATTATTTTCAATTATTTATAATTAATTTAAATTATTTTCAATTATTTTAAATTATTTTCAATTATTTATCAATTATTTATCAATTATTTTCAATTATTTATAATTATTTTCAATTATTTATCAATTATTTTCAATTATTTATAATTATTTTCAATTATTTATCAATTATTTTCAATTACTTATTATTATTTTCAATTATTTTCAATTATTTTCAATTATTTATAATTATTATCTATTATTTATCAATTAATTATAATTATTTATAATTATTTTAAATTATTTTCAATTATTTATAATTATTTTCAATTATTTATCAATAATTTTCAATTATTTATAATTATTTTCAATTATTTTCAATTATTTTCAATTATTTATAATTATTTTCAATTATTTTCAATTATTTATCAATAATTTTCAATTATTTATAATTATTTTCAATTATTTATCAATTATTTTCAATTACTTATAATTATTTTCAATTATTTTCAATTATTTTCAATTATTTATAATTACTTTCAATTATTTATCAATTATTTTCTATTATTTATAATTATTTTCAATTATTTTCAATTATTTTCAATTATTTTCAATTATTTATCAATTATTTTCCATTATTTATAATATTTTCAATTATTTTCAATTATTTTCAATTATTTTCTATTATTTATAATTATTTTCAATTATTTTCAATTATTTTCAACTATTTTCAATTATTTTCAATTATTTATCAATTATTTTCAATCATTTAAAATTATTTTCAATTATTTTAAATTGTTTTCAAATATTTATAAATTATTTATAATTATTTTCAATTATTTATAATTATTTTCAATTATTTTCAATTATTTTCAATTATTTTCAATTATTTTCAATCATTTATCAATTATTTTCTATTATTTATAATTATTTTCAATTATTTTCAATTATTTTCAATGATTTATCAATTATTTTCTATTATTTATAATTATTTTCAATTATTTTCAATTATTTTCAATTATTTTCAATTATTTATCAATTATTTTCCATTATTTATAATATTTTCAATTATTTTCAATTATTTTCAATTATTTTCTATTATTTATAATTATTTTCAATTATTTTCAATTATTTTCAACTATTTTCAATTATTTTCAATTATTTATCAATTATTTTCAATCATTTATAATTATTTTCAATTATTTTCAACTATTTTCAATTATTTATAAATTATTTATAATTATTTTCAATTATTTATAATTATTTTCAATTATTTTCAATTATTTTCAATTATTTTTAATTATTTTCAATTATTTATAAATCAATTATAATTATTTTCAATTATTTATAATTATTTTCAATTATTTTCAATTATTTTCAATTATTTTCAATTATTTATAATTATTTTCAATTATTTTCAATTATTTTCAATTATTTATAATTATTTTCAATTATTTATCAAATATTTATAATTATTTATAATTATTTTAAATTATTTTCAATTATTTTCAATTATTTTCAATTATTTTCAATTATTTTCAATTATTTTCAATTACTTTCAATTATTTATCAATTATTTACAATTATTTTCAATTATTTATAATTATTTTCAATTATTTATCAATTATTTTCAATTACTTATTATTATTTTCAATTATTTTCAATTATTTTCAATTATATATAATTATTTTCTATTATTTATCAATTATTTATAATTATTTATAATTATTTTAAATTATTTTCAATTATTTATAATTACTTTCAATTATTTATCAATTATTTTCTATTATTTATAATTATTTTCAATTATTTTCAATTATTTTCAATTATTTTCAATTATTTATCAATTATTTTCAATTATTTATAATATTTTCAATTATTTTAAATTATTTTCTATTATTTATAATTATTTTCAATTATTTTCAATTATTTTCATCTATTTTCAATTATTTTCAATTATTTATCAATTATTTTCAATCATTTAAATTTATTTCAATTATTTTAAATTGTTTTCAATTATTTATAAATTATTTATAATTATTTTCAATTATTTATAATTATTTTCAATTATTTTCAATTATTTTCAATTATTTTCAATTATTTTCAATTATTTTCAATTATTTTCAATTATTTATCAATTATTTTCTATTATTTATAATTATTTTCAGTTATTTTCAATTATTTTCAATGATTTATCAATTATTTTCAATCATTTATAATTATTTTCAATTATTTTCAACTATTTTCAATTATTTATAAATTATTTATAATTATTTTCAATTATTTATAATTATTTTCAATTATTTTCAATTATTTTCAATTATTTTCAATTATTTATAATTATTTTCAATTATTTTCAATTATTTTCAATTATTTTTAATTATTTTCAATTATTTATAAATCAATTATAATTATTTTCAATTATTTATAATTATTTTCAATTATTTTCAATTATTTTCAATTATTTTCAATTATTTATAATTATTTTCAATTATTTTCAATTATTTTCAATTATTTATAATTATTTTCAATTATTTTCAATTATTTTCAATTATTTATAATTGTTTTCAATTATTTATCAATTATTTTCAATTATTTATAATTAATTTAAATTATTTTCAATTATTTTAAATTATTTTCAATTATTTATCAATTATTTTAAATTATTTTCAATTATTTTCAATTATTTATAATTGTTTTCAATTATTTATCTATTATTTTCAATTATTTATAATTAATTTAAATTATTTTCAATTATTTTAAATTATTTTCAATTATTTATCAATTATTTATCAATTATTTTCAATTATTTATAATTATTTTCAATTATTTATCAATTATTTTCAATTATTTATAATTATTTTCAATTATTTATCAATTATTTTCAATTACTTATTATTATTTTCAATTATTTTCAATTATTTTCAATTATTTATAATTATTATCTATTATTTATCAATTAATTATAATTATTTATAATTATTTTAAATTATTTTCAATTATTTATAATTATTTTCAATTATTTATCAATAATTTTCAATTATTTATAATTATTTTCAATTATTTTCAATTATTTTCAATTATTTATAATTATTTTCAATTATTTTCAATTATTTATCAATAATTTTCAATTATTTATAATTATTTTCAATTATTTATCAATTATTTTCAATTACTTATAATTATTTTCAATTATTTTCAATTATTTTCAATTATTTATAATTACTTTCAATTATTTATCAATTATTTTCTATTATTTATAATTATTTTCAATTATTTTCAATTATTTTCAATTATTTTCAATTATTTATCAATTATTTTCCATTATTTATAATATTTTCAATTATTTTCAATTATTTTCAATTATTTTCTATTATTTATAATTATTTTCAATTATTTTCAATTATTTTCAACTATTTTCAATTATTTTCAATTATTTATCAATTATTTTCAATCATTTAAAATTATTTTCAATTATTTTAAATTGTTTTCAATTATTTATAAATTATTTATAATTATTTTCAATTATTTATAATTATTTTCAATTATTTTCAATTATTTTCAATTATTTTCAATTATTTTCAATCATTTATCAATTATTTTCTATTATTTATAATTATTTTCAATTATTTTCAATTATTTTCAATGATTTATCAATTATTTTCAATCATTTATAATTATTTTCAATTATTTTCAACTATTTTCAATTATTTATAAATTATTTATAATTATTTTCAATTATTTATAATTATTTTCAATTATTTTCAATTATTTTCAATTATTTTCAATTATTTTCAATTATTTTCAATTATTTATAATTATTTTCAATTATTTTCAATTATTTTCAATTATTTTTAATTATTTTCAATTATTTATAAATCAATTATAATTATTTTCAATTATTTATAATTATTTTCAATTATTTTCAATTATTTTCAATTATTTTCAATTATTTATAATTATTTTCAATTATTTTCAATTATTTTCAATTATTTATAATTATTTTCAATTATTTATCAAATATTTATAATTATTTATAATTATTTTAAATTATTTTCAATTATTTTCAATTATTTTCAATTATTTTCAATTATTTTCAATTATTTTCAATTACTTTCAATTATTTATCAATTATTTACAATTATTTTCAATTATTTTCAATTATTTTCAATTATTTATCAATTATTTTCAATTATTTATAATTATTTTCAATTATTTTCAATTATTTTCAATTATTTATAATTGTTTTCAATTATTTATCAATTATTTTCAATTATTTATAATTAATTTAAATTATTTTCAATTATTTTAAATTATTTTCAATTATTTATCAATTATTTATCAATTATTTTCAATTATTTATAATTATTTTCAATTATTTATCAATTATTTTCAATTATTTATAATTATTTTCAATTATTTATCAATTATTTTCAATTACTTATTATTATTTTCAATTATTTTCAATTATTTTCAATTATTTATAATTATTTTCTATTATTTATCAATTAATTATAATTATTTATAATTATTTTAAATTATTTTCAATTATTTATAATTATTTTCAATTATTTATCAATAATTTTCAATTATTTATAATTATTTTCAATTATTTTCAATTATTTTCAATTATTTATAATTATTTTCAATTATTTTCAATTATTTATCAATAATTTTCAATTATTTATAATTATTTTCAATTATTTATCAATTATTTTCAATTACTTATAATTATTTTCAATTATTTTCAATTATTTTCAATTATTTATAATTACTTTCAATTATTTATCAATTATTTTCTATTATTTATAATTATTTTCAATTATTTTCAATTATTTTCAATTATTTTCAATTATTTATCAATTATTTTCAATTATTTATAATATTTTCAATTATTTTCAATTATTTTCAATTATTTTCTATTATTTATAATTATTTTCAATTATTTTCAATTATTTTCAACTATTTTCAATTATTTTCAATTATTTATCAATTATTTTCAATCATTTAAAATTATTTTCAATTATTTTAAATTGTTTTCAATTATTTATAAATTATTTATAATTATTTTCAATTATTTTCAATTATTTTCAATTATTTTCTATTATTTATAATTATTTTCAATTATTTTCAATTATTTTCAATTATTTATAATTATTTTCAATTATTTTCAATTATTTATCAATAATTTTCAATTATTTATAATTATTTTCAATTATTTATCAATTATTTTCAATTACTTATAATTATTTTCAATTATTTTCAATTATTTTCAATTATTTTCAATTATTTATAATTACTTTCAATTATTTATCAATTATTTTCTATTATTTATAATTATTTTCAATTATTTATAATTATTTTCAATTATTTTCAATTATTTTCAATTATTTATAATTGTTTTCAATTATTTATCAATTATTTTCAATTATTTATCAATTATTTTCAATTATTTATAATTATTTTCAATTATTTATCAATTATTTTCAATTACTTATTATTATTTTCAATTATTTTCAATTATTTTCAATTATTTATAATTATTTTCTATTATTTATCAATTATTTATAATTATTTATAATTATTTTAAATTATTTTCAATTATTTATAATTATTTATAATTATTTTCAATTATTTTCAATTATTTATAATTATTTTCAATTATTTATCAATTATTTATAATTATTTATCAATTATTTTCAATTACATAAAATTATTTTCAATTATTTTCAATTTTTTTCAATTATTTATCAATTATTTTCAATTATTTTCAATTATTTATCAATTATTTTCAATTATTTATAATTATTTTCAATTATTTTCAATTATTTTCAATTATTTATAATTATTTATCAATTATTTTCAATTACATATAATTATTTTCAATTATTTTCAATTATTTTCAATTATTTATAATTACTTTCAATTATTTATCAATTATTTTCTATTATTTATAAATATTTTCAATTATTTTCAATTATTTTCAATTATTTATCAATTATTTTCAATTACTTATAATTATTTTCAATTATTTTCAATTATTTTCAATTATTTATAATTATTTTCAATTATTTATCAATTATTTATAATTATTTATCAATTATTTTCAATTACATAAAATTATTTTCAATTATTTTCAATTTTTTTCAATTATTTATCAATTATTTTCAATTATTTATAATTATTTTCAATTATTTTCAATTATTTTCAATTATTTTCAATTATTTATCAATTATTTTCTATTATTTTCAATTATTTTCAATTATTTTCAATTATTTTCAATTATTTTCAATTATTTTCAATTACTTTCAATTATTTATCAATTATTTACAATTATTTTCAATTATTTTCAATTATTTTCAATTATTTTCAATTATTTATCAATTATTTTCAATTATTTATAATTATTTTCAATTATTTTCAATTATTTTCAATTATTTATAATTGTTTTCAATTATTTATCAATTATTTGCAATTATTTATAATTAATTTAAATTATTTTCAATTATTTTAAATTATTTTCAATTATTTATCAATTATTTATAATTATTTTCAATTATTTTCAATTATTTTCAATTATTTATAATTATTTTCAATTATTTATCAATTATTTATAATTATTTATCAATTATTTTCAATTACATAAAATTATTTTCAATTATTTTCAATTTTTTTCAATTATTTATCAATTATTTTCAATTATTTATCAATTATTTTCAATTATTTATAATTATTTTCAATTATTTTCAATTATTTTCAATTATTTTCAATTATTTATCAATTATTTTCTATTATTTTCAATTATTTTCAATTATTTTCAATTATTTTCAATTATTTTCAATTATTTTCAATTACTTTCAATTATTTATCAATTATTTACAATTATTTTCAATTATTTTCAATTATTTTCAATTATTTATCAATTATTTTCAATTATTTATAATTATTTTCAATTATTTTCAATTATTTTCAATTATTTATAATTGTTTTCAATTATTTATCAATTATTTTCAATTATTTATAATTAATTTAAATTATTTTCAATTATTTTAAATTATTTTCAATTATTTATCAATTATTTATCAATTATTTTAAATTATTTATAATTATTTTCAATTATTTATCAATTATTTTCAATTATTTATAATTATTTTCAATTATTTATCAATTATTTTCAATTACTTATTATTATTTTCAATTATTTTCAATTATTTTCAATTATTTATAATTATTTTCTATTATTTATCAATTATTTATAATTATTTATAATTATTTTAAATTATTTTCAATTATTTATAATTATTTTCAATTATTTATCAATTATTTTCAATTATTTATAATTATTTTCAATTATTTTCAATTATTTTCAATTATTTATAATTATTTATCAATTATTTTCAATTACTTATAATTATTTTAAATTATTTTAAATTATTTTCAATTATTTATAATTACTTTCAATTATTTATCAATTATTTTCTATTATTTATAATTATTTTCTATTATTTATCAATTAATTATAATTATTTATAATTATTTTAAATTATTTTCAATTATTTATAATTATTTTCAATTATTTATCAATAATTTTCAATTATTTATAATTATTTTCAATTATTTTCAATTATTTTCAATTATTTATCAATTATTTTCAATCATTTAAAATTATTTTCAATTATTTTAAATTGTTTTCAATTATTTATAAATTATTTATAATTATTTTCAATTATTTATAATTATTTTCAATTATTTTCAATTATTTTCAATTATTTTCAATTATTTTCAATCATTTATCAATTATTTTCTATTATTTATAATTATTTTCAATTATTTTCAATTATTTTCAAAGATTTATCAATTATTTTCAATCATTTATAATTATTTTCAATTATTTTCAATCATTTATAATTATTTTCAATTATTTTCAACTATTTTCAATTATTTATAAATTATTTATAATTATTTTCAATTATTTATAATTATTTTCAATTATTTTCAATTATTTTCAATTATTTTCAATTATTTATAATTATTTTCAATTATTTTCAATTATTTTCAATTATTTTTAATTATTTTCAATTATTTATAAATCAATTATAATTATTTTCAATTATTTATAATTATTTTCAATTATTTTCAATTATTTTCAATTATTTTCAATTATTTATAATTATTTTCAATTATTCTCAATTATTTTCAATTATTTATAATTATTTTCAATTATTTATCAAATATTTATAATTATTTATAATTATTTTAAATTATTTTCAATTATTTTCAATTATTTTCAATTATTTTCAATTATTTTCAATTATTTTCAATTACTTTCAATTATTTAGCAATTATTTACAATTATTTTCAATTATTTTCAATTATTTTCAATTATTTATCAATTATTTTCAATTATTTATAATTATTTTCAATTATTTTCAATTATTTTCAATTATTTATAATTGTTTTCAATTATTTATCAATTATTTTCAATTATTTTTAATTAATTTAAATTATATTCAATTATTTTAAATTATTTTCAATTATTTATCAATTATTTATCAATTATTTTCAATTATTTATAATTATTTTCAATTATTTATCAATTATTTTCAATTATTTATAATTATTTTCAATTATTTATCAATTATTTTCAATTACTTATTATTATTTTCAATTATTTAAAATTATTTTCAATCATTTATAATTATTTTCAATTATTTATCAATAATTTTCAATTATTTATAATTATTTTCAATTATTTTCAATTATTTTCAATTATTTATAATTATTTTCAATTATTTTCAATTATTTATCAATAATTTTCAATTATTTATAATTATTTTCAATTATTTATCAATTATTTTCAATTACTTATAATTATTTTCAATTATTTTCAATTATTTTCAATTATTTATAATTACTTTCAATTATTTATCAATTATTTTCTATTATTTATAATTATTTTCAATTATTTTCAATTATTTTCAATTATTTTCAATTATTTATCAATTATTTTCAATTATTTATAATATTTTCAATTATTTTCAATTATTTTCAATTATTTTCTATTATTTATAATTATTTTCAATTATTTTCAATTATTTTCAACTATTTTCAATTATTTTCAATTATTTATCAATTATTTTCAATCATTTAAAATTATTTTCAATTATTTTAAATTGTTTTCAATTATTTATAAATTATTTATAATTATTTTCAATTATTTTCAATTATTTTCAATTATTTTCTATTATTTATAATTATTTTCAATTATTTTCAATTATTTTCAACTATTTTCAATTATTTTCAATTATTTTCAATTATTTTCAATTATTTATAATTGTTTTCAATTATTTATCAAATATTTATAATTATTTATAATTATTTTAAATTATTTTAAATTATTTTCAATTATTTTCAATTATTTTCAATTATTTTCAATTATTTTCAATTACTTTCAATTATTTATCAATTATTTACAATTATTTTCAATTATTTTCAATTATTTTCAATTATTTATCAATTATTTTCAATTATTTATAATTATTTTCAATTATTTTCAATTATTTTCAATTATTTTCAATTATTTATCAATTATTTTCTATTATTTTCAATTATTTTCAATTATTTTCAATTATTTTCAATTATTTTCAATTACTTTCAATTATTTATCAATTATTTACAATTATTTTCAATTATTTTCAATTATTTTCAATTATTTATCAATTATTTTCAATTATTTATAATTATTTTCAATTATTTTCAATTATTTTCAATTATTTATAATTGTTTTCAATTATTTATCAATTATTTTCAATTATTTATAATTAATTTAAATTATTTTCAATTATTTTAAATTATTTTCAATTATTTATCAATTATTTATAATTATTTTCAATTATTTTCAATTATTTTCAATTATTTATAATTATTTTCAATTATTTATCAATTATTTATAATTATTTATCAATTATTTTCAATTACATAAAATTATTTTCAATTATTTTCAATTTTTTTCAATTATTTATCAATTATTTTCAATTATTTATAATTATTTTCAATTATTTTCAATTATTTTCAATTATTTTCAATTATTTATCAATTATTTTCTATTATTTTCAATTATTTTCAATTATTTTCAATTATTTTCAATTATTTTCAATTATTTTCAATTACTTTCAATTATTTATCAATTATTTACAATTATTTTCAATTATTTTCAATTATTTTTAATTATTTATCAATTATTTTCAATTATTTATAATTATTTTCAATTATTTTCAAATATTTTCAATTATTTATAATTGTTTTCAATTATTTATCAATTATTTTCAATTATTTATAATTAATTTAAATTATTTTCAATTATTTTAAATTATTTTCAATTATTTATCAATTATTTATCAATTATTTTCAATTATTTATAATTATTTTCAATTATTTATCAATTATTTTCAATTATTTATAATTATTTTCAATTATTTATCAATTATTTTCAATTACTTATTATTATTTTCAATTATTTTCAATTATTTTCAATTATTTATAATTATTTTCTATTATTTATCAATTATTTATAATTATTTATAATTATTTTAAATTATTTTCAATTATTTATAATTATTTTCAATTATTTATCAATAATTTTCAATTATTTATAATTATTTTCAATTATTTTCAATTATTTTCAATTATTTATCAATTATTTTCAATCATTTAAAATTATTTTCAATTATTTTAAATTGTTTTCAATTATTTATAAATTATTTATAATTATTTTCAATTATTTATAATTATTTTCAATTATTTTCAATTAATTTCAATTATTTTCAATTATTTTCAATCATTTATCAATTATTTTCTATTATTTATAATTATTTTCAATTATTTTCAATTATTTTCAATGATTTATCAATTATTTTCAATCATTTATAATTATTTTCAATTATTTTCAATCATTTATAATTATTTTCAATTATTTTCAACTATTTTCAATTATTTATAAATTATTTATAATTATTTTCAATTATTTATAATTATTTTCAATTATTTTCAATTATTTTCAATTATTTTCAATTATTTATAATTATTTTCAATTATTTTCAATTATTTTCAATTATTTTTAATTATTTTCAATTATTTATAAATCAATTATAATTATTTTCAATTATTTATAATTATTTTCAATTATTTTCAATTATTTTCAATTATTTTCAATTATTTTCAATTATTTATAATTATTTTCAATTATTTTCAATTATTTTCAATTATTTATAATTATTTTCAATTATTTATCAAATATTTATAATTATTTATAATTATTTTAAATTATTTTCAATTATTTTCAATTATTTTCAATTATTTTCAATTATTTTCAATTATTTTCAATTACTTTCAATTATTTATCAATTATTTACAATTATTTTCAATTATTTTCAATTATTTTCAATTATTTTCAATTATTTATCAATTATTTTCAATTATTTATAATTATTTTCAATTATTTTCAATTATTTTCAATTATTTATAATTGTTTTCAATTATTTATCAATTATTTTCAATTATTTATAATTAATTTAAATTATTTTCAATTATTTTAAATTATTTTCAATTATTTATCAATTATTTATCAATTATTTTCAATTATTTATAATTATTTTCAATTATTTATCAATTATTTTCAATTATTTATAATTATTTTCAATTATTTATCAATTATTTTCAATTACTTATTATTATTTTCAATTATTTTAAATTATTTTCAATCATTTATAATTATTTTCAATTATTTATCAATAATTTTCAATTATTTATAATTATTTTCAATTATTTTCAATTATTTTCAATTATTTATAATTATTTTCAATTATTTTCAATTATTTATCAATAATTTTCAATTATTTATAATTATTTTCAATTATTTATCAATTATTTTCAATTACTTATAATTATTTTCAATTATTTTCAATTATTTTCAATTATTTATAATTACTTTCAATTATTTATCAATTATTTTCTATTATTTTCTATTATTTATAATTATTTTCAATTATTTTCAATTATTTTCAATTATTTTCAATTATTTATCAATTATTTTCAATTATTTATAATATTTTCAATTATTTTCAATTATTTTCAATTATTTTCTATTATTTATAATTATTTTCAATTATTTTCAATTATTTTCAACTATTTTCAATTATTTTCAATTATTTATCAATTATTTTCAATCATTTAAAATTATTTTCAATTATTTTAAATTGTTTTCAATTATTTATAAATTATTTATAATTATTTTCAATTATTTTCAATTATTTTCAATTATTTTCTATTATTTATAATTATTTTCAATTATTTTCAATTATTTTCAACTATTTTCAATTATTTTCAATTATTTTCAATTATTTTCAATTATTTATAATTATTTTCTATTATTTATCAATTAATTATAATTATTTATAATTATTTTAAATTATTTTCAATTATTTATAATTATTTTCAATTATTTATCAATAATTTTCAATTATTTATAATTATTTTCAATTATTTTCAATTATTTTCATTTATTTATAATTATTTTCAATTATTTTCAATTATTTATCAATAATTTTCAATTATTTATAATTATTTTCAATTATTTATCAATTATTTTCAATTACTTATAATTATTTTCAATTATTTTCAATTATTTTCAATTATTTATAATTACTTTCAATTATTTATCAATTATTTTCTATTATTTATAATTATTTTCAATTATTTTCAATTATTTTCAATTATTTTCAATTATTTATCAATTATTTTCCATTATTTATAATATTTTCAATTATTTTCAATTATTTTCAATTATTTTCTATTATTTATAATTATTTTCAATTATTTTCAATTATTTTCAACTATTTTCAATTATTTTCAATTATTTATCAATTATTTTCAATCATTTAAAATTATTTTCAATTATTTTAAATTGTTTTCAATTATTTATAAATTATTTATAATTATTTTCAATTATTTATATCTATTTTCAATTATTTTCAATTATTTTCAATTATTTTCAATTATTTTCAATCATTTATCAATTATTTTCTATTATTTATAATTATTTTCAATTATTTTCAATTATTTTCAATTATTTTCAATGATTTATCAATTATTTTCAATCATTTATAATTATTTTCAATTATTTTCAACTATTTTCAATTATTTATAAATTATTTATAATTATTTTCAATTATTTATAATTATTTTCAATTATTTTCAATTATTTTCAATTATTTTCAATTATTTATAATTATTTTCAATTATTTTCAATTATTTTCAATTATTTTTAATTATTTTCAATTATTTATAAATCAATTATAATTATTTTCAATTATTTATAATTATTTTCAATTATTTTCAATTATTTTCAATTATTTTCAATTATTTATAATTATTTTCAATTATTTTCAATTATTTTCAATTATTTATAATTATTTTCAATTATTTATCAAATATTTATAATTATTTATAATTATTTTAAATTATTTTAAATTATTTTCAATTATTTTCAATTATTTTCAATTATTTTCAATTATTTTCAATTACTTTCAATTATTTATCAATTATTTACAATTATTTTCAATTATTTTCAATTATTTTCAATTATTTATCAATTATTTTCAATTATTTATAATTATTTTCAATTATTTTCAATTATTTTCAATTATTTATAATTGTTTTCAATTATTTATCAATTATTTTCAATTATTTATAATTAATTTAAATTATTTTAAATTATTTTAAATTATTTTCAATTATTTATCAATTATTTATCAATTATTTTCAATTATTTATAATTATTTTCAATTATTTATCAATTATTTTCAATTATTTATAATTATTTTCAATTATTTATCAATTATTTTCAATTACTTATTATTATTTTCAATTATTTTCAATTATTTTCAATTATTTATAATTATTTTCTATTATTTATCAATTAATTATAATTATTTATAATTATTTTAAATTATTTTCAATTATTTATAATTATTTTCAATTATTTATCAATAATTTTCAATTATTTATAATTATTTTCAATTATTTTCAATTATTTTCAATTATTTATAATTATTTTCAATTATTTTCAATTATTTATCAATAATTTTCAATTATTTATAATTATTTTCAATTATTTATCAATTATTTTCAATTACTTATAATTATTTTCAATTATTTTCAATTATTTTCAATTATTTATAATTACTTTCAATTATTTATCAATTATTTTCTATTATTTATAATTATTTTCAATTATTTTCAATTATTTTCAATTATTTTCAATTATTTATCAATTATTTTCAATTATTTATAATATTTTCAATTATTTTCAATTATTTTCAATTATTTTCTATTATTTATAATTATTTTCAATTATTTTCAATTATTTTCAACTATTTTCAATTATTTTCAATTATTTATCAATTATTTTCAATCATTTAAAATTATTTTCAATTATTTTAAATTGTTTTCAATTATTTATAAATTATTTATAATTATTTTCAATTATTTATAATTATTTTCAATTATTTTCAATTATTTTCAATTATTTTCAATTATTTTCAATTATTTATCAATTATTTTCTATTATTTATAATTATTTTCAATTATTTTCAATTATTTTCAATGATTTATCAATTATTTTCAATCATTTATAATTATTTTCAATTATTTTCAACTATTTTCAATTATTTATAAATTATTTATAATTATTTTCAATTATTTATAATTATTTTCAATTATTTTCAATTATTTTCAATTATTTATAATTATTTTCAATTATTTTCAATTATTTTCAATTATTTTTAATTATTTTCAATTATTTATAAATCAATTATAATTATTTTCAATTATTTATAATTATTTTCAATTATTTTCAATTATTTTCAATTATTTATAATTATTTTCAATTATTTTCAATTATTTTCAATTATTTTCAATTATTTATAATTATTTTCAATTATTTTCAATTATTTTCAATTATTTATAATTATTTTCAATTATTTATCAAATATTTATTATTATTTATAATTATTTTAAATTATTTTCAATTATATATAATTATTTTCAATTATTTATCAATTATTTTCAATTATTTATAATTATTTTCAATTATTTATCAATTATTTTCTATTATTTATAATTATTTTCAATTATTTTCAATTATTTTCAATTATTTTCAATTATTTTCCATTATTTATCAATTATTTTCAATTATTTATAATTATTTTCAATTATTTTCAATTATTTTCAATTATTTTCAATTATTTATAAATTATTTTCCATTATTTTCAATTATTTATCAATTATTTTCAATTATTTATAATTATTTTCAATTATTTTCAATTATTTTCAATTATTTTCAATTATTTTCAATTATTTTCAATTATTTATAATTATTTTCAATTATTTATCAATTATTTTCAATTATTTTCAATTATTTATAATTATTTTCAATTATTTTAAATTATTTTCAATTATTTACAATTATTTTCAATTATTTACAATTATTTTCAATTATTTATAATTATTTTCAATTATTTTCAATTATTTTCAATTATTTTCAATTATTTTCAATTATTTATAATTATTTTCAATTATTTATCAATTATTTTCAATTATTTTCAATTATTTATAATTATTTTCAATTATTTATCAATTATTTTCAATTATTTTCAATTATTTATAATTATTTTCAATTATTTTCAATTATTTTCAATTATTTACAATTATTTTCAATTATTTACAATTATTTTCAATTATTTATAATTATTTTCAATTATTTTCAATTATTTTCAATTATTTTCAATTATTTTCAATTATTTATAATTATTTTCAATTATTTATCAATTATTTTCAATTATTTTCAATTATTTATAATTATTTTCAATTATTTTCAATTATTTTCAATTATTTACAATTATTTACAATTATTTTCAATTATTTACAATTATTTTCAATTATTTATAATTATTTTCAATTATTTATCAATTATTTTCAATTGCTTATAATTATTTTCAATTATTTTCAATTATTTTCAATTATTTATAATTATTTATCAATTATTTATAATTATTTATAATTATTTTAAATTATTTTCAATTATTTATAATTATTTATCAATTATTTTCAATTATTTTCAATTATTTTCAATTATTTATAATTATTTTCAATTATTTTCAATTATTTTCAATTATTTTTAATTATTTTCAATTATTTATAAATCAATTATAATTATTTTCAATTATTTATAATTATTTTCAATTATTTTCAATTATTTTCAATTATTTTCAATTATTTATAATTATTTTCAATTATTTTCAATTATTTTCAATTATTTATAATTATTTTCAATTATTTATCAAATATTTATAATTATTTATAATTATTTTAAATTATTTTAAATTATTTTCAATTATTTTCAATTATTTTCAATTATTTTCAATTATTTTCAATTACTTTCAATTATTTATCAATTATTTACAATTATTTTCAATTATTTTCAATTATTTTCAATTATTTATCAATTATTTTCAATTATTTATAATTATTTTCAATTATTTTCAATTATTTTCAATTATTTATAATTGTTTTCAATTATTTATCAATTATTTTCAATTATTTATAATTAATTTAAATTATTTTAAATTATTTTAAATTATTTTCAATTATTTATCAATTATTTATCAATTATTTTCAATTATTTATAATTATTTTCAATTATTTATCAATTATTTTCAATTATTTATAATTATTTTCAATTATTTATCAATTATTTTCAATTACTTATTATTATTTTCAATTATTTTCAATTATTTTCAATTATTTATAATTATTTTCTATTATTTATCAATTAATTATAATTATTTATAATTATTTTAAATTATTTTCAATTATTTATAATTATTTTCAATTATTTATCAATAATTTTCAATTATTTATAATTATTTTCAATTATTTTCAATTATTTTCAATTATTTATAATTATTTTCAATTATTTTCAATTATTTATCAATAATTTTCAATTATTTATAATTATTTTCAATTATTTATCAATTATTTTCAATTACTTATAATTATTTTCAATTATTTTCAATTATTTTCAATTATTTATAATTACTTTCAATTATTTATCAATTATTTTCTATTATTTATAATTATTTTCAATTATTTTCAATTATTTTCAATTATTTTCAATTATTTATCAATTATTTTCAATTATTTATAATATTTTCAATTATTTTCAATTATTTTCAATTATTTTCTATTATTTATAATTATTTTCAATTATTTTCAATTATTTTCAACTATTTTCAATTATTTTCAATTATTTATCAATTATTTTCAATCATTTAAAATTATTTTCAATTATTTTAAATTGTTTTCAATTATTTATAAATTATTTATAATTATTTTCAATTATTTATAATTATTTTCAATTATTTTCAATTATTTTCAATTATTTTCAATTATTTTCAATTATTTATAATTATTTTCAATTATTTATCAATTATTTATCAATTATTTATAATTATTTCTAATTATTTAAAATTATTTTCAATTATTTATAATTATTTTCAATTATTTATCAATTATTTTCAATTACTTATAATTATTTTCAATTATTTTCAATTATTTTCAATTATTTTCAATTATTTATAATTATTTTCAATTATTTTCAATTATTTATAATTATTTTCAATTATTTTAAATTATTTTCAATTATTTTTAATTAATTATAATTATTTTCAATTATTTATCAATTATTTTCAATTATTTATAATTATTTTCAATTATTTATTAATTATTTTCAATTACTTATACTTATTTTCAATTATTTTTAATTATTTTCAATTATTTATAATTATTTTCAATTATTTATCAATTATTTATAATTATTTATAATTATTTTCAATTATTTTCAATTATTTATAATTATTTTCAATTATTTATCAATTATTTTCTATTATTTATAATTATTTTCAATTATTTTCAATTATTTTCAATTATTTTCAATTATTTTCCATTATTTATCAATTATTTTCAATTATTTATAATTATTTTCAATTATTTTCAATTATTTTCAATTATTTTCAATTATTTATAAATTATTTTCCATTATTTTCAATTATTTATCAATTATTTTCAATTATTTATAATTATTTTCAATTATTTTCAATTATTTTCAATTATTTTCAATTATTTTCAATTATTTTCAATTATTTATAATTATTTTCAATTATTTATCAATTATTTTCAATTATTTTCAATTATTTATAATTATTTTCAATTATTTTAAATTATTTTCAATTATTTACAATTATTTTCAATTATTTACAATTATTTTCAATTATTTATAATTATTTTCAATTATTTTCAATTATTTTCAATTATTTTCAATTATTTTCAATTATTTATAATTATTTTCAATTATTTATCAATTATTTTCAATTATTTTCAATTATTTATAATTATTTTCAATTATTTATCAATTATTTTCAATTATTTTCAATTATTTATAATTATTTTCAATTATTTTCAATTATTTTCAATTATTTACAATTATTTTCAATTATTTACAATTATTTTCAATTATTTATAATTATTTTCAATTATTTTCAATTATTTTCAATTATTTTCAATTATTTTCAATTATTTATAATTATTTTCAATTATTTATCAATTATTTTCAATTATTTTCAATTATTTATAATTATTTTCAATTATTTTCAATTATTTTCAATTATTTACAATTATTTACAATTATTTTCAATTATTTACAATTATTTTCAATTATTTATAATTATTTTCAATTATTTATCAATTATTTTCAATTGCTTATAATTATTTTCAATTATTTTCAATTATTTTCAATTATTTATAATTATTTATCAATTATTTATAATTATTTATAATTATTTTAAATTATTTTCAATTATTTATAATTATTTATCAATTATTTTCAATTATTTTCAATTATTTTCAATTGTTTTCATTTATTTTCCATTATTTATCAATTATTTTCAATTATTTATAATTATTTTCAATTATTTTCAATTATTTTCAATTATTTTCAATTATTTATAATTATTTTCAATTATTTATCAGTTATTTTCAATTATTTTCAATTATTTATAATTATTTTCAATTATTTTCAACTATTTTCAATTATTTACAATTATTTTCAATTATTTACTATTATTTTCAATTATTTATAATTATTTTCAATTATTTATCAATTATTTTCAATTACTTATAATTATTTTCAATTATTTTCAATTATTTATAATTATTTTCAATTATTTATCAATTATTTATAATTATTTATCAATTATTTTCAATTACATAAAATTATTTTCAATTATTTTCAATTATTTATCAATTATTTTCAATTATTTATAATTATTTTCAATTATTTTAAATTATTTTCAATTTTTTTCAATTATTTATGGATTATTTTCTATTATTTTCAATTATTTTCAATTATTTTCAATTATTTTCAATTATTTTCATTTACTTTCAATTATTTATCAATTATTTTCAATTATTTTCAATTATTTTCAATTATTTTCAATTATTTATCAATTATTTTCAATTATTTATAATTATTTTCAATTATTTTCAATTATTTTCAATTATTTATAATTGTTTTCAATTATTTATCAATTATTTTCAATTATTTATAATTAATTTAAAATATTTTAAATTATTTTAAATTATTTTCAATTATTTATCAATTATTTATCAATTATTTTCAATTATTTATAATTATTTTCAATTATTTATCAATTATTTTCAATTATTTATAATTATTTTCAATTATTTATCATTTATTTTCAATTACTTATTATTATTTTCAATTATTTTCAATTATTTTCAATTATTTATAATTATTTTCAATTATTTATCAATTATTTATAATTATTTATAATTATTTTAAATTATTTTCAATTATTTATAATTATTTTCAATTATTTATCAATTATTTTCAATTATTTATAATTATTTTCAATTATTTTCAATTATTTTCAATTATTTATAATTATTTATCAATTATTTTCAATTACTTATAATTATTTTCAATTATTTTCAATTATTTTCAATTATTTATAATTACTTTCAATTATTTATCAATTATTTTCTATTATTTATAAATATTTTCAATTATTTTCAATTATTTTCAATTATTTTCAATTATTTATCAATTATTTTCAATTACTTATAATTATTTTCAATTATTTTCAATTATTTTCAATTATTTATAATTATTTTCAATTATTTATCAATTATTTATAATTATTTATCAATTATTTTCAATTACATAAAATTATTTTCAATTATTTTCAATTTTTTTCAATTATTTATAATTATTTTCAATTATTTTCAATTATTTTCAATCATTTTCAATTATTTATAATTGTTTTCAATTATTTATCAATTATTTTCAATTATTTATAATTAATTTAAATTATTTTCAATTATTTTAAATTATTTTCAATTATTTATCAATTATTTATAATTATTTTCAATTATTTTCAATTATTTTCAATTATTTATAATTCTTTTCAATTATTTATCAATTATTTATAATTATTTATCAATTATTTTCAATTACATAAAATAATTTTCAATTATTTATAATTATTTTCAATTATTTTCAATTATTTTCAATTATTTATAATTATTTTCAATTATTTTCAATTATTTATCAATAATTTTCAATTATTTATAATTATTTTCAATTATTTATCAATTATTTTCAATTACTTATAATTATTTTCAATTATTTTCAATTATTTTCAATTATTTATAATTACTTTCAATTATTTATCAATTATTTTCTATTATTTATAATTATTTTCAATTATTTTCAATTATTTTCAATTATTTTCAATTATTTATCAATTATTTTCAATTATTTATAATATTTTCAATTATTTTCAATTATTTTCAATTATTTTCTATTATTTATAATTATTTTCAATTATTTTCAATTATTTTCAACTATTTTCAATTATTTTCAATTATTTATCAATTATTTTCAATCATTTAAAATTATTTTCAATTATTTTAAATTGTTTTCAATTATTTATAAATTATTTATAATTATTTTCAATTATTTATAATTATTTTCAATTATTTTCAATTATTTTCAATTATTTTCAATTATTTTCAATCATTTATCAATTATTTTCTATTATTTATAATTATTTTCAATTATTTTCAATTATTTTCAATGATTTATCAATTATTTTCAATCATTTGTAATTATTTTCAATTATTTTCAACTATTTTCAATTATTTATAAATTATTTATAATTATTTTCAATTATTTATAATTATTTTCAATTATTTTCAATTATTTTCAATTATTTTCAATTATTTATAATTATTTTCAATTATTTTCAATTATTTTCAATTATTTTTAATTATTTTCAATTATTTATAAATCAATTATAATTATTTTCAATTATTTATAATTATTTTCAATTATTTTCAATTATTTTCAATTATTTTCAATTATTTATAATTATTTTCAATTATTTTCAATTATTTTCAATTATTTTTAATTATTTTCAATTATTTATCAATAATTTTCAATTATTTATAATTATTTTCAATTATTTATCAATTATTTTCAATTACTTATAATTATTTTCAATTATTTTCAATTATTTTCAATTATTTATAATTACTTTCAATTATTTATCAATTATTTTCTATTATTTATAAATATTTTCAATTATTTTCAATTATTTTCAATTATTTTCAATTATTTATCAATTATTTTCAATTACTTATAATTATTTTCAATTATTTTCAATTATTTTCAATTATTTATAATTATTTTCAATTATTTATCAATTATTTATAATTATTTATCAATTATTTTCAATTACATAAAATTATTTTCAATTATTTTCAATTTTTTTCAATTATTTATAATTATTTTCAATTATTTTCAATTATTTTCAATCATTTTCAATTATTTATAATTGTTTTCAATTATTTATCAATTATTTTCAATTATTTATAATTAATTTAAATTATTTTCAATTATTTTAAATTATTTTCAATTATTTATCAATTATTTATAATTATTTTCAATTATTTTCAATTATTTTCAATTATTTATAATTATTTTCAATTATTTATCAATTATTTATAATTATTTATCAATTATTTTCAATTACATAAAATAATTTTCAATTATTTATAATTATTTTCAATTATTTTCAATTATTTTCAATTATTTATAATTATTTTCAATTATTTTCAATTATTTATCAATAATTTTCAATTATTTATAATTATTTTCAATTATTTATCAATTATTTTCAATTACTTATAATTATTTTCAATTATTTTCAATTATTTTCAATTATTTATAATTACTTTCAATTATTTATCAATTATTTTCTATTATTTATAATTATTTTCAATTATTTTCAATTATTTTCAATTATTTTCAATTATTTATCAATTATTTTCAATTATTTATAATATTTTCAATTATTTTCAATTATTTTCAATTATTTTCTATTATTTATAATTATTTTCAATTATTTTCAATTATTTTCAACTATTTTCAATTATTTTCAATTATTTATCAATTATTTTCAATCATTTAAAATTATTTTCAATTATTTTAAATTGTTTTCAATTATTTATAAATTATTTATAATTATTTTCAATTATTTATAATTATTTTCAATTATTTTCAATTATTTTCAATTATTTTCAATTATTTTCAATCATTTATCAATTATTTTCTATTATTTATAATTATTTTCAATTATTTTCAATTATTTTCAATGATTTATCAATTATTTTCAATCATTTGTAATTATTTTCAATTATTTTCAACTATTTTCAATTATTTATAAATTATTTATAATTATTTTCAATTATTTATAATTATTTTCAATTATTTTCAATTATTTTCAATTATTTTCAATTATTTATAATTATTTTCAATTATTTTCAATTATTTTCAATTATTTTTAATTATTTTCAATTATTTATAAATCAATTATAATTATTTTCAATTATTTATAATTATTTTCAATTATTTTCAATTATTTTCAATTATTTTCAATTATTTATAATTATTTTCAATTATTTTCAATTATTTTCAATTATTTTTAATTATTTTCAATTATTTATCAATAATTTTCAATTATTTATAATTATTTTCAATTATTTATCAATTATTTTCAATTACTTATAATTATTTTCAATTATTTTCAATTATTTTCAATTATTTATAATTACTTTCAATTATTTATCAATTATTTTCTATTATTTATAATTATTTTCAATTATTTTCAATTATTTTCAATTATTTTCAATTATTTATCAATTATTTTCAATTATTTATAATATTTTCAATTATTTTCAATTATTTTCAATTATTTTCTATTATTTATAATTATTTTCAATTATTTTCAATTATTTTCAACTATTTTCAATTATTTTCAATTATTTATCAATTATTTTCAATCATTTAAAATTATTTTCAATTATTTTAAATTGTTTTCAATTATTTATAAATTATTTATAATTATTTTCAATTATTTATAATTATTTTCAATTATTTTCAATTATTTTCAATTATTTTCAATTATTTTCAATTATTTATCAATTATTTTCTATTATTTATAATTATTTTCAATTATTTTCAATTATTTTCAATGATTTATCAATTATTTTCAATCATTTATAATTATTTTCAATTATTTTCAACTATTTTCAATTATTTATAAATTATTTATAATTATTTTCAATTATTTATAATTATTTTCAATTATTTTCAATTATTTTCAATTATTTTCAATTATTTATAATTATTTTCAATTATTTTCAATTATTTTCAATTATTTTTAATTATTTTCAATTATTTATAAATCAATTATAATTATTTTCAATTATTTATAATTATTTTCAATTATTTTCAATTATTTTCAATTATTTTCAATTATTTATAATTATTTTCAATTATTTTCCATTATTTTCAATTATTTATAATTATTTTCAATTATTTATCAAATATTTATAATTATTTATAATTATTTTAAATTATTTTCAATTATATATAATTATTTTCAATTATTTATCAATTATTTTCAATTATTTATAATTATTTTCAATTATTTTCAATTATTTTCAATTATTTATAATTATTTTCAATTATTTTCAATTATTTATGAATTATTTTCAATTATTTATAATTATTTTCAATTATTTATCAATTATTTTCAATTACTTATAATTATTTTCAATTATTTTCAATTATTTATAATTATTTTCAATTATTTATCAATTATTTATCAATTATTTATAATTATTTCTAATTATTTTAAATTATTTTCAATTATTTATAATTATTTTCAATTATTTATCAATTATTTTCAATTACTTATAATTATTTTCAATTATTTTCAATTATTTTCAATTATTTTCAATTATTTATAATTATTTTCAATTATTTTCAATTATTTATAATTATTTTCAATTATTTTAAATTATTTTCAATTATTTTTAATTAATTATAATTATTTTCAATTATTTATCAATTATTTTCAATTATTTATAATTATTTTCAATTATTTATTAATTATTTTCAATTACTTATACTTATTTTCAATTATTTTTAATTATTTTCAATTATTTATAATTATTTTCTATTATTTATCAATTAATTATAATTATTTATAATTATTTTAAATTATTTTCAAATATTTATAATTATTTTCAATTATTTATCAATAATTTTCAATTACTTATTATTATTTTCAATTATTTTCAATTATTTTCAATTATTTATAATTATTTTCATTTATTTATCAATTATTTATAATTATTTATAATTATTTTAAATTATTTTCAATTATTTATAATTATTTTCAATTATTTATCAATTATTTTCAATTATTTATAATTATTTTCAATTATTTTCAATTATTTTCAATTATTTATAATTATTTATCAATTATTTTCAATTACTTATAATTATTTTCAATTATTTTCAATTATTTTCAATTATTTATAATTACTTTCAATTATTTATCAATTATTTTCTATTATTTATAAATATTTTCAATTATTTTCAATTATTTTCAATTATTTTCAATTATTTATCAATTATTTTCAATTACTTATAATTATTTTCAATTATTTTCAATTATTTTCAATTATTTATAATTATTTTCAATTATTTATCAATTATTTATAATTATTTATCAATTATTTTCAATTACATAAAATTATTTTCAATTATTTTCAATTTTTTTCAATTATTTATAATTATTTTCAATTATTTTCAATTATTTTCAATTATTTATAATTATTTTCAATTATTTATCAATTATTTATAATTATTTATAATTATTTTAAATTATTTTCAATTATTTATAATTATTTTCAATTATTTATCAATTATTTTCAATTATTTATAATTATTTTCAATTATTTTCAATTATTTTCAATTATTTATAATTATTTATCAATTATTTTCAATTACTTATAATTATTTTCAATTATTTTCAATTATTTTCAATTATTTATAATTACTTTCAATTATTTATCAATTATTTTCTATTATTTATAAATATTTTCAATTATTTTCAATTATTTTCAATTATTTTCAATTATTTATCAATTATTTTCAATTACTTATAATTATTTTCAATTATTTTCAATTATTTTCAATTATTTATAATTATTTTCAATTATTTATCAATTATTTATAATTATTTATCAATTATTTTCAATTACATAAAATTATTTTCAATTATTTTCAATTTTTTTCAATTATTTATAATTATTTTCAATTATTTTCAATTATTTTCAATCATTTTCAATTATTTATAATTGTTTTCAATTATTTATCAATTATTTTCAATTATTTATAATTAATTTAAATTATTTTCAATTATTTTAAATTATTTTCAATTATTTATCAATTATTTATAATTATTTTCAATTATTTTCAATTATTTTCAATTATTTATAATTATTTTCAATTATTTATCAATTATTTATAATTATTTATCAATTATTTTCAATTACATAAAATAATTTTCAATTATTTATAATTATTTTCAATTATTTTCAATTATTTTCAATTATTTATAATTATTTTCAATTATTTTCAATTATTTATCAATAATTTTCAATTATTTATAATTATTTTCAATTATTTATCAATTATTTTCAATTACTTATAATTATTTTCAATTATTTTCAATTATTTTCAATTATTTATAATTACTTTCAATTATTTATCAATTATTTTCTATTATTTATAATTATTTTCAATTATTTTCAATTATTTTCAATTATTTTCAATTATTTATCAATTATTTTCAATTATTTATAATATTTTCAATTATTTTCAATTATTTTCAATTATTTTCTATTATTTATAATTATTTTCAATTATTTTCAATTATTTTCAACTATTTTCAATTATTTTCAATTATTTATCAATTATTTTCAATCATTTAAAATTATTTTCAATTATTTTAAATTGTTTTCAATTATTTATAAATTATTTATAATTATTTTCAATTATTTATAATTATTTTCAATTATTTTCAATTATTTTCAATTATTTTCAATTATTTTCAATCATTTATCAATTATTTTCTATTATTTATAATTATTTTCAATTATTTTCAATTATTTTCAATGATTTATCAATTATTTTCAATCATTTGTAATTATTTTCAATTATTTTCAACTATTTTCAATTATTTATAAATTATTTATAATTATTTTCAATTATTTATAATTATTTTCAATTATTTTCAATTATTTTCAATTATTTTCAATTATTTATAATTATTTTCAATTATTTTCAATTATTTTCAATTATTTTTAATTATTTTCAATTATTTATAAATCAATTATAATTATTTTCAATTATTTATAATTATTTTCAATTATTTTCAATTATTTTCAATTATTTTCAATTATTTATAATTATTTTCAATTATTTTCAATTATTTTCAATTATTTTTAATTATTTTCAATTATTTATCAATAATTTTCAATTATTTATAATTATTTTCAATTATTTATCAATTATTTTCAATTACTTATAATTATTTTCAATTATTTTCAATTATTTTCAATTATTTATAATTACTTTCAATTATTTATCAATTATTTTCTATTATTTATAATTATTTTCAATTATTTTCAATTATTTTCAATTATTTTCAATTATTTATCAATTATTTTCAATTATTTATAATATTTTCAATTATTTTCAATTATTTTCAATTATTTTCTATTATTTATAATTATTTTCAATTATTTTCAATTATTTTCAACTATTTTCAATTATTTTCAATTATTTATCAATTATTTTCAATCATTTAAAATTATTTTCAATTATTTTAAATTGTTTTCAATTATTTATAAATTATTTATAATTATTTTCAATTATTTATAATTATTTTCAATTATTTTCAATTATTTTCAATTATTTTCAATTATTTTCAATTATTTATCAATTATTTTCTATTATTTATAATTATTTTCAATTATTTTCAATTATTTTCAATGATTTATCAATTATTTTCAATCATTTATAATTATTTTCAATTATTTTCAACTATTTTCAATTATTTATAAATTATTTATAATTATTTTCAATTATTTATAATTATTTTCAATTATTTTCAATTATTTTCAATTATTTTCAATTATTTATAATTATTTTCAATTATTTTCAATTATTTTCAATTATTTTTAATTATTTTCAATTATTTATAAATCAATTATAATTATTTTCAATTATTTATAATTATTTTCAATTATTTTCAATTATTTTCAATTATTTTCAATTATTTATAATTATTTTCAATTATTTTCCATTATTTTCAATTATTTATAATTATTTTCAATTATTTATCAAATATTTATAATTATTTATAATTATTTTAAATTATTTTCAATTATATATAATTATTTTCAATTATTTATCAATTATTTTCAATTATTTATAATTATTTTCAATTATTTTCAATTATTTTCAATTATTTATAATTATTTTCAATTATTTTCAATTATTTATGAATTATTTTCAATTATTTATAATTATTTTCAATTATTTATCAATTATTTTCAATTACTTATAATTATTTTCAATTATTTTCAATTATTTATAATTATTTTCAATTATTTATCAATTATTTATCAATTATTTATAATTATTTCTAATTATTTTAAATTATTTTCAATTATTTATAATTATTTTCAATTATTTATCAATTATTTTCAATTACTTATAATTATTTTCAATTATTTTCAATTATTTTCAATTATTTTCAATTATTTATAATTATTTTCAATTATTTTCAATTATTTATAATTATTTTCAATTATTTTAAATTATTTTCAATTATTTTTAATTAATTATAATTATTTTCAATTATTTTCAATTATTTTCAATTATTTATAATTATTTTCATTTATTTATCAATTATTTATAATTATTTATAATTATTTTAAATTATTTTCAATTATTTATAATTATTTTCAATTATTTATCAATTATTTTCAATTATTTATAATTATTTTCAATTATTTTCAATTATTTTCAATTATTTATAATTATTTATCAATTATTTTCAATTACTTATAATTATTTTCAATTATTTTCAATTATTTTCAATTATTTATAATTACTTTCAATTATTTATCAATTATTTTCTATTATTTATAAATATTTTCAATTATTTTCAATTATTTTCAATTATTTTCAATTATTTATCAATTATTTTCAATTACTTATAATTATTTTCAATTATTTTCAATTATTTTCAATTATTTATAATTATTTTCAATTATTTATCAATTATTTATAATTATTTATCAATTATTTTCAATTACATAAAATTATTTTCAATTATTTTCAATTTTTTTCAATTATTTATAATTATTTTCAATTATTTTCAATTATTTTCAATTATTTATAATTGTTTTCAATTATTTATCAATTATTTTCAATTATTTATAATTAATTTAAATTATTTTCAATTATTTTAAATTATTTTCAATTATTTATCAATTATTTATAATTATTTTCAATTATTTTCAATTATTTTCAATTATTTATAATTATTTTCAATTATTTATCAATTATTTATAATTATTTATCAATTATTTTCAATTACATAAAATTATTTTCAATTATTTTCAATTTTTTTCAATTATTTATCAATTATTTTCAATTATTCATAATTATTTTCAATTATTTTCAATTATTTTCAATTATTTATCAATTATTTTCTATTATTTTCAATTATTTTCAATTATTTTCAATTGTTTTCAATTATTTTCAATTATTTTCAATTACTTTCAATTATTTATCAATTATTTACAATTATTTTCAATTATTTTCAATTATTTTCAATTATTTATCAATTATTTTCAATAATTTATAATTATTTTCAATTATTTTCAATTATTTTCAATTATTTATAATTGTTTTCAATTATTTATCAATTATTTTCAATTATTTATAATTAATTTAAATTATTTTCAATTATTTTAAATTATTTATCAATTATTTATCAATTATTTTCAATTATTTATAATTATTTTCAATTATTTATCAATTATATTCAATTATTTATAATTATTTTCAATTATTTATCAATTATTTTCAATTACTTATTATTATTTTCAATTATTTTCAATTATTTTCAATTATTTTCAATTACTTTCAATTATTTATCAATTATTTACAATTATTTTCAATTATTTTCAATTATTTTCAATTATTTATCAATTTTTTTCAATTATTTATAATTATTTTCAATTATTTTCAATTATTTTCAATTATTTATAATTGTTTTCAATTATTTATCAATTATTTTCAATTATTTATAATTAATTTAAATTATTTTCAATTATTTTAAATTATTTTCAATTATTTATCAATTATTTTCAATTACTTATTATTATTTTCAATTATTTTCAATTATTTTCAATTATTTATAATTATTTTCTATTATTTATCAATTAATTATAATTATTTATAATTATTTTAAATTATTTTCAAATATTTATAATTATTTTCAATTATTTATCAATAATTTTCAATTATTTATAATTATTTTCAATTATTTTCAATTATTTTCAATTATTTACAATTATTTTCAATTATTTATAATTATATTCAATTATTTTCAATTATTTTCAATTATTTTCAATTATTTTCAATTATTTATAATTATTTTCAATTATTTATCAATTATTTTCAATTATTTTCAATTATTTATAATTATTTTCAATTATTTATCAATTATTTTCAATTATTTATAATTATTTTCAATTATTTATCAATTATTTATCAATTATTTATAATTATTTCTAATTATTTTAAATTATTTTCAATTATTTATAATTATTTTCAATTATTTATCAATTATTTTCAATTACTTATAATTATTTTCAATTATTTTCAATTATTTTCAATTATTTTCAATTATTTATAATTATTTTCAATTATTTTCAATTATTTATAATTATTTTCAATTATTTTAAATTATTTTCAATTATTTTTAATTAATTATAATTATTTTCAATTATTTTCAATTATTTTCAATTATTTATAATTATTTTCATTTATTTATCAATTATTTATAATTATTTATAATTATTTTAAATTATTTTCAATTATTTATAATTATTTTCAATTATTTATCAATTATTTTCAATTATTTATAATTATTTTCAATTATTTTCAATTATTTTCAATTATTTATAATTATTTATCAATTATTTTCAATTACTTATAATTATTTTCAATTATTTTCAATTATTTTCAATTATTTATAATTACTTTCAATTATTTATCAATTATTTTCTATTATTTATAAATATTTTCAATTATTTTCAATTATTTTCAATTATTTTCAATTATTTATCAATTATTTTCAATTACTTATAATTATTTTCAATTATTTTCAATTATTTTCAATTATTTATAATTATTTTCAATTATTTATCAATTATTTATAATTATTTATCAATTATTTTCAATTACATAAAATTATTTTCAATTATTTTCAATTTTTTTCAATTATTTATAATTATTTTCAATTATTTTCAATTATTTTCAATTATTTATAATTGTTTTCAATTATTTATCAATTATTTTCAATTATTTATAATTAATTTAAATTATTTTCAATTATTTTAAATTATTTTCAATTATTTATCAATTATTTATAATTATTTTCAATTATTTTCAATTATTTTCAATTATTTATAATTATTTTCAATTATTTATCAATTATTTATAATTATTTATCAATTATTTTCAATTACATAAAATTATTTTCAATTATTTTCAATTTTTTTCAATTATTTATCAATTATTTTCAATTATTCATAATTATTTTCAATTATTTTCAATTATTTTCAATTATTTATCAATTATTTTCTATTATTTTCAATTATTTTCAATTATTTTCAATTGTTTTCAATTATTTTCAATTATTTTCAATTACTTTCAATTATTTATCAATTATTTACAATTATTTTCAATTATTTTCAATTATTTTCAATTATTTATCAATTATTTTCAATAATTTATAATTATTTTCAATTATTTTCAATTATTTTCAATTATTTATAATTGTTTTCAATTATTTATCAATTATTTTCAATTATTTATAATTAATTTAAATTATTTTCAATTATTTTAAATTATTTATCAATTATTTATCAATTATTTTCAATTATTTATAATTATTTTCAATTATTTATCAATTATATTCAATTATTTATAATTATTTTCAATTATTTATCAATTATTTTCAATTACTTATTATTATTTTCAATTATTTTCAATTATTTTCAATTATTTTCAATTACTTTCAATTATTTATCAATTATTTACAATTATTTTCAATTATTTTCAATTATTTTCAATTATTTATCAATTTTTTTCAATTATTTATAATTATTTTCAATTATTTTCAATTATTTTCAATTATTTATAATTGTTTTCAATTATTTATCAATTATTTTCAATTATTTATAATTAATTTAAATTATTTTCAATTATTTTAAATTATTTTCAATTATTTATCAATTATTTTCAATTACTTATTATTATTTTCAATTATTTTCAATTATTTTCAATTATTTATAATTATTTTCTATTATTTATCAATTAATTATAATTATTTATAATTATTTTAAATTATTTTCAAATATTTATAATTATTTTCAATTATTTATCAATAATTTTCAATTATTTATAATTATTTTCAATTATTTTCAATTATTTTCAATTATTTACAATTATTTTCAATTATTTATAATTATTTTCAATTATTTTCAATTATTTTCAATTATTTTCAATTATTTTCAATTATTTATAATTATTTTCAATTATTTATCAATTATTTTCAATTATTTTCAATTATTTATAATTATTTTCAATTATTTATCAATTATTTTCAATTATTTATAATTATTTTCAATTATTTATCAATTATTTTCAATTATTTTCAATTATTTATAATTATTTTCAATTATTTTCAATTATTTTCAATTATTTACAATTATTTATAATTGTTTTCAATTATTTATCAATTATTTTCAATTATTTATAATTAATTTAAAATATTTTAAATTATTTTAAATTATTTTCAATTATTTATCAATTATTTATCAATTATTTTCAATTATTTATAATTATTTTCAATTATTTATCAATTATTTTCAATTATTTATAATTATTTTCAATTATTTATCATTTATTTTCAATTACTTATTATTATTTTCAATTATTTTCAATTATTTTCAATTATTTTTAATTATTTTCATTTATTTATCAATTATTTATAATTATTTATAATTATTTTAAATTATTTTCAATTATTTATAATTATTTTCAATTATTTATCAATTATTTTCAATTATTTATAATTATTTTCAATTATTTTCAATTATTTTCAATTATTTATAATTATTTATCAATTATTTTCAATTACTTAATTATTTTCAATTATTTTCAATTATTTTCAATTATTTATAATTACTTTCAATTATTTATCAATTATTTTCTATTATTTATAAATATTTTCAATTATTTTCAATTATTTTCAATTATTTTCAATTATTTATCAATTATTTTCAATTACTTATAATTATTTTCAATTATTTTCAATTATTTTCAATTATTTATAATTATTTTCAATTATTTATCAATTATTTATAATTATTTATCAATTATTTTCAATTACATAAAATTATTTTCAATTATTTTCAATTTTTTTCAATTATTTATAATTATTTTCAATTATTTTCAATTATTTTCAATTATTTATAATTGTTTTCAATTATTTATCAATTATTTTCAATTATTTATAATTAATTTAAATTATTTTCAATTATTTTAAATTATTTTCAATTATTTATCAATTATTTATAATTATTTTCAATTATTTTCAATTATTTTCAATTATTTATAATTATTTTCAATTATTTATCAATTATTTATAATTATTTATCAATTATTTTCAATTACATAAAATTATTTTCAATTATTTTCAATTTTTTTCAATTATTTATCAATTATTTTCAATTATTTATAATTATTTTCAATTATTTTCAATTATTTTCAATTATTTTCAATTATTTATCAATTATTTTCTATTATTTTCAATTATTTTCAATTATTTTCAATTGTTTTCAATTATTTTCAATTATTTTCAATTACTTTCAATTATTTATCAATTATTTACAATTATTTTCAATTATTTTCAATTATTTTCAATTATTTATCAATTATTTTCAATTATTTATAATTATTTTCAATTATTTTCAATTATTTTCAATTATTTATAATTGTTTTCAATTATTTATCAATTATTTTCAATTATTTATAATTAATTTAAATTATTTTCAATTATTTTAAATTATTTATCAATTATTTATCAATTATTTTCAATTATTTATAATTATTTTCAATTATTTATCAATTATTTTCAATTATTTATAATTATTTTCAATTATTTATCAATTATTTTCAATTACTTATTATTATTTTCAATTATTTTCAATTATTTTCAATTATTTTCAATTACTTTCAATTATTTATCAATTATTTACAATTATTTTCAATTATTTTCAATTATTTTCAATTATTTATCAATTTTTTTCAATTATTTATAATTATTTTCAATTATTTTCAATTATTTTCAATTATTTATAATTGTTTTCAATTATTTATCAATTATTTTCAATTATTTATAATTAATTTAAATTATTTTCAATTATTTTAAATTATTTTCAATTATTTATCAATTATTTATCAATTATTTTCAATTATTTATAATTATTTTCAATTATTTATCAATTATTTTCAATTATTTATAATTATTTTCAATTATTTATCAATTATTTTCAATTACTTATTATTATTTTCAATTATTTTCAATTATTTTCAATTATTTATAATTATTTTCTATTATTTATCAATTAATTATAATTATTTATAATTATTTTAAATTATTTTCAAATATTTATAATTATTTTCAATTATTTATCAATAATTTTCAATTATTTATAATTATTTTCAATTATTTTCAATTATTTTCAATTATTTATAATTATTTTTAATTATTTTCAATTATTTATCAATAATTTTCAATTACTTATAATTATTTTCAATTATTTATCAATTATTTTCAATTACTTATAATTATTTTCAATTATTTTCAATTATTTTCAATTATTTATAATTACTTTCAATTATTTATCAATTATTTTCTATTATTTATAATTATTTTCAATTATTTTCAATTATTTTCAATTATTTTCAATTATTTATCAATTATTTTCAATTATTTATAATATTTTCAATTATTTTCAATTATTTTCAATTATTTTCTATTATTTATAATTATTTTCAATTATTTTCAATTATTTTCAACTATTTTCAATTATTTTCAATTATTTATCAATTATTTTCAATCATTTAAAATTATTTTCAATTATTTTAAATTGTTTTCAATTATTTATAAATTATTTATAATTATTTTCAATTATTTATAATTATTTTCAATTATTTTCAATTATTTTCAATTATTTTCAATCATTTGTCAATTATTTTCTATTCTTTATAATTATTTTCAATTATTTTCAATTATTTTCAATGATTTAACAATTATTTTCAATCATTTATAATTATTTTCAATTATTTTCAACTATTTTCAATAATTTATCAATTATTTTCAATTATTTATAATTATTTTCAATTATTTTCAATTATTTATAATTGTTTTCAATTATTTATCAATTATTTTCAATTATTTATAATTAATTTAAATTATTTTCAATTATTTTAAATTATTTTCAATTATTTATCAATTATTTATCAATTATTTTCAATTATTTATAATTATTTTCAATTATTTATCAATTATTTTCAATTATTTATAATTATTTTCAATTATTTATCAATTATTTTCAATTACTTATTATTATTTTCAATTATTTTCAATTATTTTCAATTATTTATAATTATTTTCTATTATTTATCAATTAATTATAATTATTTATAATTATTTTAAATTATTTTCAATTATTTATAATTATTTTCAATTATTTATCAATAATTTTCAATTATTTATAATTATTTTCAATTATTTTCAATTATTTTCAATTATTTATAATTATTTTCAATTATTTTCAATTATTTTCAATTATTTTCAATTATTTATAATTATTTTCAATTATTTATCAGTTATTTTCAATTATTTTCAATTATTTATAATTATTTTCAATTATTTTCAATTATTTTCAATTATTTACAATTATTTTCAATTATTTACTATTATTTTCAATTATTTATAATTATTTTCAATTATTTATCAATTATTTTCAATTACTTATAATTATTTTCAATTATTTTCAATTATTTATAATTATTTTCAATTATTTATCAATTATTTATAATTATTTATCAATTATTTTCAATTACATAAAATTATTTTCAATTATTTTCAATTTTTTTCAATTATTTATCAATTATTTTCAATTATTTATAATTATTTTCAATTATTTTCAATTATTTTCAATTATTTTCAATTATTTACAATTATTTTCAATTATTTACAATTATTTTCAATTATTTATAATTATTTTCAATTATTTTCAATTATTTTCAATTATTTTCAATTATTTTCAATTATTTATAATTATTTTCAATTATTTATCAATTATTTTCAATTATTTTCAATTATTTATAATTATTTTCAATTATTTTCAATTATTTTCAATTATTTACAATTATTTACAATTATTTTCAATTATTTACAATTATTTTCAATTATTTATAATTATTTTCAATTATTTATCAATTATTTTCAATTGCTTATAATTATTTTCAATTATTTTCAATTATTTTCAATTATTTATAATTATTTATCAATTATTTATAATTATTTATAATTATTTTAAATTATTTTCAATTATTTATAATTATTTATCAATTATTTTCAATTATTTTCAATTATTTTCAATTGTTTTCATTTATTTTCCATTATTTATCAATTATTTTCAATTATTTATAATTATTTTCAATTATTTTCAATTATTTTCAATTATTTTCAATTATTTATAATTATTTTCAATTATTTATCAGTTATTTTCAATTATTTTCAATTATTTATAATTATTTTCAATTATTTTCAATTATTTTCAATTATTTACAATTATTTTCAATTATTTACTATTATTTTCAATTATTTATAATTATTTTCACTTATTTATCAATTATTTTCAATTACTTATAATTATTTTCAATTATTTTCAGTTATTTATAATTATTTTCAATTATTTATCAATTATTTATAATTATTTATCAATTATTTTCAATTACATAAAATTATTTTCAATTTTTTTCAATTATTTATCAATTATTTTCAATTATTTATAATTATTTTCAATTATTTTCAATTATTTTCAATTTTTTTCAATTATTTACAATTATTTTCAATTATTTATAATTATTTTCAATTATTTTCAATTATTTTCAATTATTTTCAATTATTTTCAATTATTTATAATTATTTTCAATTATTTATCAATTATTTTCAATTATTTTCAATTATTTATAATTATTTTCAATTATTTATCAATTATTTTCAATTATTTATAATTATTTTCAATTATTTATCAATTATTTTCAATTATTTTCAATTATTTATAATTATTTTCAATTATTTTCAATTATTTTCAATTATTTACAATTATTTATAATTGTTTTCAATTATTTATCAATTATTTTCAATTATTTATAATTAATTTAAAATATTTTAAATTATTTTAAATTATTTTCAATTATTTATCAATTATTTATCAATTATTTTCAATTATTTATAATTATTTTCAATTATTTATCAATTATTTTCAATTATTTATAATTATTTTCAATTATTTATCATTTATTTTCAATTACTTATTATTATTTTCAATTATTTTCAATTATTTTCAATTATTTTTAATTATTTTCATTTATTTATCAATTATTTATAATTATTTATAATTATTTTAAATTATTTTCAATTATTTATAATTATTTTCAATTATTTATCAATTATTTTCAATTATTTATAATTATTTTCAATTATTTTCAATTATTTTCAATTATTTATAATTATTTATCAATTATTTTCAATTACTTATAATTATTTTCAATTATTTTCAATTATTTTCAATTATTTATAATTACTTTCAATTATTTATCAATTATTTTCTATTATTTATAAATATTTTCAATTATTTTCAATTATTTTCAATTATTTTCAATTATTTATCAATTATTTTCAATTACTTATAATTATTTTCAATTATTTTCAATTATTTTCAATTATTTATAATTATTTTCAATTATTTATCAATTATTTATAATTATTTATCAATTATTTTCAATTACATAAAATTATTTTCAATTATTTTCAATTTTTTTCAATTATTTATAATTATTTTCAATTATTTTCAATTATTTATAATTGTTTTCAATTATTTATCAATTATTTTCAATTATTTATAATTAATTTAAATTATTTTCAATTATTTTAAATTATTTTCAATTATTTATCAATTATTTATAATTATTTTCAATTATTTTCAATTATTTTCAATTATTTATAATTATTTTCAATTATTTATCAATTATTTATAATTATTTATCAATTATTTTCAATTACATAAAATTATTTTCAATTATTTTCAATTTTTTTCAATTATTTATCAATTATTTTCAATTATTTATAATTATTTTCAATTATTTTCAATTATTTTCAATTATTTTCAATTATTTATCAATTATTTTCTATTATTTTCAATTATTTTCAATTATTTTCAATTGTTTTCAATTATTTTCAATTATTTTCAATTACTTTCAATTATTTATCAATTATTTACAATTATTTTCAATTATTTTCAATTATTTTCAATTATTTATCAATTATTTTCAATTATTTATAATTATTTTCAATTATTTTCAATTATTTTCAATTATTTATAATTGTTTTCAATTATTTATCAATTATTTTCAATTATTTATAATTAATTTAAATTATTTTCAATTATTTTAAATTATTTATCAATTATTTATCAATTATTTTCAATTATTTTCAATTACTTTCAATTATTTATCAATTATTTACAATTATTTTCAATTATTTTCAATTATTTTCAATTATTTATAATTATTTTCAATTATTTTCAATTATTTTCAATTATTTATAATTGTTTTCAATTATTTATCAATTATTTTCAATTATTTATAATTAATTTAAATTATTTTCAATTATTTTAAATTATTTTCAATTATTTATCAATTATTTATCAATTATTTTCAATTATTTATAATTATTTTCAATTATTTATCAATTATTTTCAATTATTTATAATTATTTTCAATTATTTATCAATTATTTTCAATTACTTATTATTATTTTCAATTATTTTCAATTATTTTCAATTATTTATAATTATTTTCTATTATTTATCAATTAATTATAATTATTTATAATTATTTTAAATTATTTTCAAATATTTATAATTATTTTCAATTATTTATCAATAATTTTCAATTATTTATAATTATTTTCAATTATTTTCAATTATTTTCAATTATTTATAATTATTTTCAATTATTTTCAATTATTTATCAATAATTTTCAATTACTTATAATTATTTTCAATTATTTATCAATTATTTTCAATTACTTATAATTATTTTCAATTATTTTCAATTATTTTCAATTATTTATAATTACTTTCAATTATTTATCAATTATTTTCTATTATTTATAATTATTTTCAATTATTTTCAATTATTTTCAATTATTTTCAATTATTTATCAATTATTTTCAATTATTTATAATATTTTCAATTATTTTCAATTATTTTCAATTATTTTCTATTATTTATAATTATTTTCAATTATTTTCAATTATTTTCAACTATTTTCAATTATTTTCAATTATTTATCAATTATTTTCAATCATTTAAAATTATTTTCAATTATTTTAAATTGTTTTCAATTATTTATAAATTATTTATAATTATTTTCAATTATTTATAATTATTTTCAATTATTTTCAATTATTTTCAATTATTTTCAATCATTTGTCAATTATTTTCTATTCTTTATAATTATTTTCAATTATTTTCAATTATTTTCAATGATTTAACAATTATTTTCAATCATTTATAATTATTTTCAATTATTTTCAACTATTTTCAATACTTTATCAATTATTTTCAATTATTTATAATTATTTTCAATTATTTTCAATTATTTTCAATTATTTATAATTGTTTTCAATTATTTATCAATTATTTTCAATTATTTATAATTAATTTAAATTATTTTCAATTATTTTAAATTATTTTCAATTATTTATCAATTATTTATCAATTATTTTCAATTATTTATAATTATTTTCAATTATTTATCAATTATTTTCAATTATTTATAATTATTTTCAATTATTTATCAATTATTTTCAATTACTTATTATTATTTTCAATTATTTTCAATTATTTTCAATTATTTATAATTATTTTCTATTATTTATCAATTAATTATAATTATTTATAATTATTTTTAATTATTTTCAATTATTTATAATTATTTTCAATTATTTATCAATAATTTTCAATTATTTATAATTATTTTCAATTATTTTCAATTATTTTCAATTATTTATAATTATTTTCAATTATTTTCAATTATTTATCAATAATTTTCAATTATTTATAATTATTTTCAATTATTTATCAATTATTTTCAATTACTTATAATTATTTTCAATTATTTTCAATTATTTTCAATTATTTATAATTACTTTCAATTATTTATCAATTATTTTCTATTATTTATAATTATTTTCAATTATTTTCAATTATTTTCAATTATTTTCAATTATTTTCAATTATTTATCAATTATTTTCAATTATTTATAATATTTTCAATTATTTTCAACTATTTTCAATTATTTATAAATTATTTTCAATTATTTATAAATTATTTATAATTATTTTCAATTATTTATAATTATTTTCAATTATTTTCAATTATTTATAATTATTTTCAATTATTTTCAATTATTTTCAATTATTTTTAATTATTTTCAATTATTTATAAATCAATTATAATTATTTTCAATTATTTATAATTATTTTCAATTATTTTCAATTATTTTCAATTATTTTCAATTATTTATAATTATTTTCAATTATTTTCAATTATTTTCAATTATTTATAATTATTTTCAATTATTTATCAAATATTTATAATTATTTATAATTATTTTAAATTATTTTCAATTATTTATAATTATTTATCAATTATTTTCAATTATATTCAATTATTTTCAATTGTTTTCATTTATTTTCCATTATTTATCAATTATTTTCAATTATTTATAATTATTTTCAATTATTTTCAATTATTTTCAATTATTTTCAATTATTTATAATTATTTTCAATTATTTATCAGTTATTTTCAATTATTTTCAATTATTTATAATTATTTTCAATTATTTTCAATTATTTTCAATTATTTACAATTATTTTCAATTATTTTCAATTATTTTCAATTATTTATAATTACTTTCAATTATTTATCAATTATTTTCTATTATTTATAATTATTTTCAATTATTTTCAATTATTTTCAATTATTTTCAATTATTTTCAATTATTTATCAATTATTTTCAATTATTTATAATATTTTCAATTATTTTCAACTATTTTCAATTATTTATAAATTATTTATAATTATTTTCAATTATTTATAATTATTTTCAATTATTTTCAATTATTTTCAATTATTTTCAATTATTTATAATTATTTTCAATTATTTTCAATTATTTTCAATTATTTTTAATTATTTTCAATTATTTATAAATCAATTATAATTATTTTCAATTATTTATAATTATTTTCAATTATTTTCAATTATTTTCAATTATTTTCAATTATTTTCAATTATTTTCAATTATTTTCAATTATTTATAATTATTTTCAATTATTTATCAATTATTTATAATTATTTATCAATTATTTTCAATTACATAAAATTATTATCAATTATTTTCAATTTTTTTCAATTATTTATAATTATTTTCAATTATTTTCAATTATTTTCAATTATTTATAATTGTTTTCAATTATTTATCAATTATTTTCAATTATTTATAATTAATTTAAATTATTTTCAATTATTTTCAATTATTTTCAATTATTTATCAATTATTTATAATTATTTTCAATTATTTTCAATTATTTTCAATTATTTATAATTATTTTCAATTATTTATCAATTATTTATAATTATTTATCAATTATTTTCAATTACATAAAATTATTTTCAATTATTTTCAATTATTTATCAATTATTTTCAATTATTTATAATTATTTTCAATTATTTTCAATTATTTTCAATTATTTTCAATTATTTATCAATTATTTTCTATTATTTTCAATTATTTTCAATTATTTTCAATTATTTTCAATTATTTTCAATTATTTTCAATTACTTTCAATTATTTATCAATTATTTACAATTATTTTCAATTATTTTCAATTATTTTCAATTATTTATCAATTATTTTCAATTATTTATAATTATTTTCAATTATTTTCAATTATTTTCAATTATTTATAATTGTTTTCAATTATTTATCAATTATTTTCAATTATTTATAATTAATTTAAATTATTTTCAATTATTTTCAATTATTTTCAATTATTTATCAATTATTTATCAATTATTTTCAATTATTTATAATTATTTTCAATTATTTATCAATTATTTTCAATTATTTATAATTATTTTCAATTATTTATCAATTATTTTCAATTACTTATTATTATTTTCAATTATTTTCAATTATTTTCAATTATTTATAATTATTTTCTATTATTTATCAATTATTTATAATTATTTATAATTATTTTAAATTATTTTCAATTATTTATAATTATTTTCAATTATTTATCAATTATTTTCAATTATTTATAATTATTTTCAATTATTTTCAACTATTTTCAATTATTTTCAATTATTTATCAATTATTTTCTATTATTTTCAATTATTTTCAATTATTTTAAATTATTTTCAATTATTTTCAATTATTTTCAATTACTTTCAATTATTTATCAATTATTTACAATTATTTTCAATTATTTTCAATTATTTTCAATTATTTATCAATTTTTTTCAATTATTTAAAATTATTTTCAATTATTTTCAATTATTTTCAATTATTTATAATTGTTTTCAATTATTTATCAATTATTTTCAATTATTTATAATTAATTTAAATTATTTTCAATTATTTTAAATTATTTTCAATTATTTATCAATTATTTATAAATTATTTTCAATTATTTATAATTATTTTCAATTATTTATCAATTATTTTCAATTATTTATAATTATTTTCAATTATTTATCAATTATTTTCAATTACTTATTATTATTTTCAATTATTTTCAATTATTTTCAATTATTTTCAATTATTTATAATTATTTTCTATTATTTATCAATTAATTATAATTATTTATAATTATTTTAAATTATTTTCAAATATTTATAATTATTTTCAATTATTTATCAATAATTTTCAATTATTTATAATTATTTTCAATTATTTTCAATTATTTTCAATTATTTATAATTATTTTCAATTATTTATCAATTATTTTCAAATACTTATAATTATTTTCAATTATTTTCAATTATTTTCAATTATTTATAATTACTTTCAATTATTTATCAATTATTTTCTATTATTTATAATTATTTTCAATTATTTTCAATTATTTTCAATTATTTTCAATTATTTATCAATTATTTTCAATTATTTATAATATTTTCAATTATTTTCAATTATTTTCAATTATTTTCTATTATTTATAATTATTTTCAATTATTTTCAATTATTTTCAACTATTTTCAATTATTTTCAATTATTTATCAATTATTTTCAATCATTTAAAATTATTTTCAATTATTTTAAATTGTTTTCAATTATTTATAAATTATTTATAATTATTTTCAATTATTTATAATTATTTTCAATTATTTTCAATTATTTTCAATTATTTTCAATTATTTTCAATCATTTATCAATTATTTTCTATTATTTATAATTATTTTCAATTATTTTCAATTATTTTCAATGATTTATCAATTATTTTCAATCATTTATCATTATTTTCAATTATTTTCAACTATTTTCAATTATTTATAAATTATTTATAATTATTTTCAATTATTTATAATTATTTTCAATTATTTTCAATTATTTTCAATTATTTTCAATTATTTATAATTATTTTCAATTATTTTCAATTATTTTCAATTATTTTTAATTATTTTCAATTATTTATAAATCAATTATAATTATTTTCAATTATTTATAATTATTTTCAATTATTTTCAATTATTTTCAATTATTTTCAATTATTTATAATTATTTTCAATTATTTTCAATTATTTTCAATTATTTATAATTATTTTCAATTATTTATCAAATATTTATAATTATTTATAATTATTTTAAATTATTTTCAATTATTTTCAATTATTTTCAGTTATTTTCAATTATTTTCAATTATTTTCAATTACTTTCAATTATTTATCAATTATTTACAATTATTTTCAATTATTTTCAATTATTTTCAATTATTTATCAATTATTTTCAATTATTTATAATTATTTTCAATTATTTTCAATTATTTTCAATTATTTTCAATTATTTATAATTATTTTCAATTATTTTCAATTATTTTCAATTATTTATAATTATTTTCAATTATTTATCAAATATTTATAATTATTTATAATTATTTTAAATTATTTTCAATTATTTATAATTATTTTCAATTATTTATCAATTATTTTCAATTATTTATAATTATTTTCAATTATTTTCAATTATTTTCAATTATTTATAATTATTTTCAATTATTTTCAATTATTTATGAATTATTTTCAATTATTTATAATTATTTTCAATTATTTATCAATTATTTTCAATTACTTATAATTATTTTCAATTATTTTCAATTATTTTCAATTATTTATAATTATTTTCAATTATTTATCAATTATTTATAATTATTTCTAATTATTTTAAATTATTTTCAATTATTTATAATTATTTTCAATTATTTATCAATTATTTTCAATTACTTATAATTATTTTCAATTATTTTCAATTATTTTCAATTATTTTCAATTATTTTCAATTATTTTCAATTATTTTCAATTATTTATAATTATTTTCAATTATATTCAATTATTTATAATTATTTTCAATTATTTTAAATTATTTTCAATTATTTTTAATTAATTATAATTATTTTCAATTATTTATCAATTATTTTCAATTATTTTCAATTATTTTCAATTATTTATAATTATTTTCAATTATTTATCAATTATTTTCAATTATTTTCAATTATTTATAATTATTTTCAATTATTTATCAATTATTTTCAATTATTTATCAATTATTTTCAATTATTTTCAATTATTTATAATTATTTTCAATTATTTTCAATTATTTTCAATTATTTACAATTATTTTCAATTATTTACAATTATTTTCAATTATTTATAATTATTTTAAATTATTTTCAATTATTTTCAATTATTTTCAATTATTTTCAATTATTTATAATTATTTTCAATTATTTATCAATTATTTTCAATTATTTTCAATTATTTATAATTATTTTCAATTATTTATCAATAATTTTCAATTATTTATAATTATTTTCAATTATTTTCAATTATTTTCAATTATTTATAATTATTTGCAATTATTTTCAATTATTTATCAATAATTTTCAATTATTTATAATTATTTTCAATTATTTATCAATTATTTTCAATTACTTATAATTATTTTCAATTATTTTCAATTATTTTCAATTATTTATAATTACTATCAATTATTTATCAATTATTTTCTATTATTTATAATTATTTTCAATTATTTTCAATTATTTTCAATTATTTTCAATTATTTATCAATTATTTTCAATTATTTATAATATTTTCAATTATTTTCAATTATTTTCAATTATTTTCTATTATTTATAATTATTTTCAATTATTTTCAATTATTTTCAACTATTTTCAATTATTTTCAATTATTTATCAATTATTTTCAATCATTTAAAATTATTTTCAATTATTTTAAATTGTTTTCAATTATTTATAAATTATTTATAATTATTTTCAATTATTTATAATTATTTTCAATTATTTTCAATTATTTTCAATTATTTTCAATTATTTTCAATTATTTATCAATTATTTTCTATTATTTATAATTATTTTCAATTATTTTCAATTATTTTCAATGATTTATCAATTATTTTCAATCATTTATAATTATTTTCAATTATTTTCAACTATTTTCAATTATTTATAAATTATTTATAATTATTTTCAATTATTTATAATTATTTTCAATTATTTTCAATTATTTTCAATTATTTTCAATTATTTATAATTATTTTCAATTATTTTCAATTATTTTCAATTATTTTTAATTATTTTCAATTATTTATAAATCAATTATAATTATTTTCAATTATTTATAATTATTTTCAATTATTTTCAATTATTTTCAATTATTTTCAATTATTTATAATTATTTTCAATTATTTTCAATTAATTTCAATTATTTATAATTATTTTCAATTATTTATCAAATATTTATAATTATTTATAATTATTTTAAATTATTTTCAATTATTTATAATTATTTTCAATTATTTATCAATTATTTTCAATTATTTATAATTATTTTCAATTATTTTCAATTATTTTCAATTATTTATAATTATTTTCAATTATTTTCAATTATTTATGAATTATTTTCAATTATTTATAATTATTTTCAATTATTTATCAATTATTTTCAATTACTTATAATTATTTTCAATTATTTTCAATTATTTTCAATTATTTATAATTATTTTCAATTATTTATCAATTATTTATAATTATTTCTAATTATTTTAAATTATTTTCAATTATTTATAATTATTTTCAATTATTTATCAATTATTTTCGATTACTTATAATTATTTTCAATTATTTTCAATTATTTTCAATTATTTTCAATTATTTTCAATTATTTTCAATTATTTTCAATTATTTATAATTATTTTCAATTATTTTCAATTATTTTCAATTATTTTCAATTATTTATAATTATTTTCAATTATTTTCAATTATTTTCAATTATTTTTAATTATTTTCAATTATTTATAAATCAATTATAATTATTTTCAATTATTTATAATTATTTTCAAATATTTTCAATTATTTTCAATTATTTTCAATTATTTATAATTATTTTCAATTATTTTCAATTATTTTCAATTATTTTCAATTATTTATCAATTATTTTCTATTATTTTCAATTATTTTCAATTATTTTCAATTATTTTCAATTATTTTCAATTATTTTCAATTACTTTCAATTATTTATCAATTATTTACAATTATTTTCAATTATTTTCAATTATTTTCAATTATTTATCAATTATTTTCAATTATTTATAATTATTTTCAATTATTTTCAATTATTTTCAATTATTTATAATTGTTTTCAATTATTTATCAATTATTTTCAATTATTTATAATTAATTTAAATTATTTTCAATTATTTTCAATTATTTTCAATTATTTATCAATTATTTATCAATTATTTTCAATTATTTATAATTATTTTCAATTATTTATCAATTATTTTCAATTATTTATAATTATTTTCAATTATTTATCAATTATTTTCAATTACTTATTATTATTTTCAATTATTTTCAATTATTTTCAATTATTTATAATTATTTTCTATTATTTATCAATTATTTATAATTATTTATAATTATTTTAAATTATTTTCAATTATTTATAATTATTTTCAATTATTTATCAATTATTTTCAATTATTTATAATTATTTTCAATTATTTTCAATTATTTTCAATTATTTATAATTATTTATCAATTATTTTCAATTACTTATAATTATTTTCAATTATTTTCAATTATTTTCAATTATTTATAATTACTTTCAATTATTTATCAATTATTTTCTATTATTTATAATTATTTTCAATTATTTTCAATTATTTTCAATTATTTTCAATTATTTATCAATTATTTTCAATTACTTATAATTATTTTCAATTATTTTCAATTATTTTCAATTATTTATAATTATTTTCAATTATTTATCAATTATTTATAATTATTTATCAATTATTTTCAATTACATAAAATTATTTTCAATTATTTTCAATTTTTTTCAATTATTTATCAATTATTTTCAATTATTTATAATTATTTTCAATTATTTTCAATTATTTTCAATTATTTTCAATTATTTTCAATTATTTTCAATCATTTATCAATTATTTTCTATTATTTATAATTATTTTCAATTATTTTCAATTATTTTCAATGATTTATCAATTATTTTCAATCATTTATAATTATTTTCAACTATTTTCAATTATTTATAAATTATTTATAATTATTTTCAATTATTTATAATTATTTTCAATTATTTTCAATTATTTTCAATTATTTACAATTATTTTCAATTATTTACAATTATTTTCAATTATTTATAATTATTTTCAATTATTTTCAATTATTTTCAATTATTTTCAATTATTTTCAATTATTTATAATTATTTTCAATTATTTATCAATTATTTTCAATTATTTTCAATTATTTATAATTATTTTCAATTATTTATCAATTATTTTCAATTATTTTCAATTATTTATAATTATTTTCAATTATTTTCAATTATTTTCAATTATTTACAATTATTTTCAATTATTTACAATTATTTTCAATTATTTATAATTATTTTCAATTATTTTCAATTATTTTCAATTATTTTCAATTATTTTCAATTATTTATAATTATTTTCAATTATTTATCAATTATTTTCAATTATTTTCAATTATTTATAATTATTTTCAATTATTTATCAATAATTTTCAATTATTTATAATTATTTTCAATTATTTTCAATTATTTTCAATTATTTATAATTATTTGCAATTATTTTCAATTATTTATCAATAATTTTCAATTATTTATAATTATTTTCAATTATTTATCAATTATTTTCAATTACTTATAATTATTTTCAATTATTTTCAATTATTTTCAATTATATATAATTACTTTCAATTATTTATCAATTATTTTCTATTATTTATAATTATTTTCAATTATTTTCAATTATTTTCAATTATTTTCAATTATTTATCAATTATTTTCAATTATTTATAATATTTTCAATTATTTTCAATTATTTTCAATTATTTTCTATTATTTATAATTATTTTCAATTATTTTCAATTATTTTCAACTATTTTCAATTATTTTCAATTATTTATCAATTATTTTCAATCATTTAAAATTATTTTCAATTATTTTAAATTGTTTTCAATTATTTATAAATTATTTATAATTATTTTCAATTATTTATAATTATTTTCAATTATTTTCAATTATTTTCAATTATTTTCAATTATTTATCAATTATTTTCTATTATTTATAATTATTTTCAATTATTTTCAATTATTTTCAATGATTTATCAATTATTTTCAATCATTTATAATTATTTTCAATTATTTTCAACTATTTTCAATTATTTATAAATTATTTATAATTATTTTCAATTATTTATAATTATTTTCAATTATTTTCAATTATTTTCAATTATTTTCAATTATTTATAATTATTTTCAATTATTTTCAATTATTTTCAATTATTTTTAATTATTTTCAATTATTTATAAATCAATTATAATTATTTTCAATTATTTATAATTATTTTCAATTATTTTCAATTATTTTCAATTATTTTCAATTATTTATAATTATTTTCAATTATTTTCAATTAATTTCAATTATTTATAATTATTTTCAATTATTTATCAAATATTTATAATTATTTATAATTATTTTAAATTATTTTCAATTATTTATAATTATTTTCAATTATTTATCAATTATTTTCAATTATTTATAATTATTTTCAATTATTTTCAATTATTTTCAATTATTTATAATTATTTTCAATTATTTTCAATTATTTATGAATTATTTTCAATTATTTATAATTATTTTCAATTATTTATCAATTATTTTCAATTACTTATAATTATTTTCAATTATTTTCAATTATTTTCAATTATTTATAATTATTTTCAATTATTTATCAATTATTTATAATTATTTCTAATTATTTTAAATTATTTTCAATTATTTATAATTATTTTCAATTATTTATCAATTATTTTCGATTACTTATAATTATTTTCAATTATTTTCAATTATTTTCAATTATTTTCAATTATTTTCAATTATTTATAATTATTTTCAATTATTTTCAATTATTTTCAATTATTTTCAATTATTTATAATTATTTTCAATTATTTTCAATTATTTTCAATTATTTTTAATTATTTTCAATTATTTATAAATCAATTATAATTATTTTCAATTATTTATAATTATTTTCAAATATTTTCAATTATTTTCAATTATTTATAATTATTTTCAATTATTTTCAATTATTTTCAATTATTTTCAATTATTTATCAATTATTTTCTATTATTTTCAATTATTTTCAATTATTTTCAATTATTTTCAATTATTTTCAATTATTTTCAATTACTTTCAATTATTTATCAATTATTTACAATTATTTTCAATTATTTTCAATTATTTTCAATTATTTATCAATTATTTTCAATTATTTATAATTATTTTCAATTATTTTCAATTATTTTCAATTATTTATAATTGTTTTCAATTATTTATCAATTATTTTCAATTATTTATAATTAATTTAAATTATTTTCAATTATTTTCAATTATTTATCAATTATTTTCAATTATTTATAATTATTTTCAATTATTTTCAATTATTTTCAATTATTTATAATTGTTTTCAATTATTTATCAATTATTTTCAATTATTTATAATTATTTTAAATTATTTTCAATTATTTATAATTATTTTCAATTATTTATCAATTATTTTCAATTATTTATAATTATTTTCAATTATTTTCAATTATTTTCAATTATTTATAATTATTTATCAATTATTTTCAATTACTTATTATTATTTTCAATTATTTTCAATTATTTTCAATTATTTATAATTACTTTCAATTATTTATCAATTATTTTCAATTATTTATAATTATTTTCAATTATTTTCAATTATTTTCAATTATTTTCAATTATTTTCAATTATTTTCAATTATTTTCAATTATTTTCAATTATTTTCAATCATTTATCAATTATTTTCTATTATTTATAATTATTTTCAATTATTTTCAATTATTTTCAATGATTTATCAATTATTTTCAATCATTTATAATTATTTTCAACTATTTTCAATTATTTATAAATTATTTATAATTATTTTCAATTATTTATAATTATTTTCAATTATTTTCAATTATTTTCAATTATTTTCAATTATTTATAATTATTTTCAATTATTTTCAATTATTTTCAATTACTTCCAATTATTTATCAATTATTTACAATTATTTTCAATTATTTTCAATTATTTTCAATTACTTATAATTATTTTCAATTATTTTCAATTATTTTCAATTATTTATAATTACTTTCAATTATTTATCAATTATTTTCAATTATTTATAATTATTTTCAATTATTTATAATTATTTTCAATTATTTTCAATTATTTTCAATTATTTACAATTATTTTCAATTATTTACAATTATTTTCAATTATTTATAATTATTTTCAATTATTTTCAATTATTTTCAATTATTTTCAATTATTTTCAATTATTTATAATTATTTTCAATTATTTATCAATTATTTTCAATTATTTTCAATTATTTATAATTATTTTCAATTATTTATCAATTATTTTCAATTATTTTCAATTATTTATAATTATTTTCAATTATTTTCAATTATTTTCAATTATTTACAATTATTTTCAATTATTTACAATTATTTTCAATTATTTATAATTATTTTAAATTATTTTCAATTATTTTCAATTATTTTCAATTATTTTCAATTATTTATAATTATTTTCAATTATTTATCAATTATTTTCAATTATTTTCAATTATTTATAATTATTTTCAATTATTTATCAATAATTTTCAATTATTTATAATTATTTTCAATTATTTTCAATTATTTTCAATTATTTATAATTATTTGCAATTATTTTCAATTATTTATCAATAATTTTCAATTATTTATAATTATTTTCAATTATTTATCAATTATTTTCAATTACTTATAATTATTTTCAATTATTTTCAATTATTTTCAATTATATATAATTACTTTCAATTATTTATCAATTATTTTCTATTATTTATAATTATTTTCAATTATTTTCAATTATTTTCAATTATTTTCAATTATTTATCAATTATTTTCAATTATTTATAATATTTTCAATTATTTTCAATTATTTTCAATTATTTTCTATTATTTATAATTATTTTCAATTATTTTCAATTATTTTCAACTATTTTCAATTATTTTCAATTATTTATCAATTATTTTCAATCATTTAAAATTATTTTCAATTATTTTAAATTGTTTTCAATTATTTATAAATTATTTATAATTATTTTCAATTATTTATAATTATTTTCAATTATTTTCAATTATTTTCAATTATTTTCAATTATTTTCAATTATTTATCAATTATTTTCTATTATTTATAATTATTTTCAATTATTTTCAATTATTTTCAATGATTTATCAATTATTTTCAATCATTTATAATTATTTTCAATTATTTTCAACTATTTTCAATTATTTATAAATTATTTATAATTATTTTCAATTATTTATAATTATTTTCAATTATTTTCAATTATTTTCAATTATTTTCAATTATTTATAATTATTTTCAATTATTTTCAATTATTTTCAATTATTTTTAATTATTTTCAATTATTTATAAATCAATTATAATTATTTTCAATTATTTATAATTATTTTCAATTATTTTCAATTATTTTCAATTATTTTCAATTATTTATAATTATTTTCAATTATTTTCAATTAATTTCAATTATTTATAATTATTTTCAATTATTTATCAAATATTTATAATTATTTATAATTATTTTAAATTATTTTCAATTATTTATAATTATTTTCAATTATTTATCAATTATTTTCAATTATTTATAATTATTTTCAATTATTTTCAATTATTTTCAATTATTTATAATTATTTTCAATTATTTTCAATTATTTATGAATTATTTTCAATTATTTATAATTATTTTCAATTATTTATCAATTATTTTCAATTACTTATAATTATTTTCAATTATTTTCAATTATTTTCAATTATTTATAATTATTTTCAATTATTTATCAATTATTTATAATTATTTCTAATTATTTTAAATTATTTTCAATTATTTATAATTATTTTCAATTATTTATCAATTATTTTCGATTACTTATAATTATTTTCAATTATTTTCAATTATTTTCAATTATTTTCAATTATTTTCAATTATTTATAATTATTTTCAATTATTTTCAATTATTTTCAATTATTTTCAATTATTTATAATTATTTTCAATTATTTTCAATTATTTTCAATTATTTTTAATTATTTTCAATTATTTATAAATCAATTATAATTATTTTCAATTATTTATAATTATTTTCAAATATTTTCAATTATTTTCAATTATTTATAATTATTTTCAATTATTTTCAATTATTTTCAATTATTTTCAATTATTTATCAATTATTTTCTATTATTTTCAATTATTTTCAATTATTTTCAATTATTTTCAATTATTTTCAATTATTTTCAATTACTTTCAATTATTTATCAATTATTTACAATTATTTTCAATTATTTTCAATTATTTTCAATTATTTATCAATTATTTTCAATTATTTATAATTATTTTCAATTATTTTCAATTATTTTCAATTATTTATAATTGTTTTCAATTATTTATCAATTATTTTCAATTATTTATAATTAATTTAAATTATTTTCAATTATTTTCAATTATTTATCAATTATTTTCAATTATTTATAATTATTTTCAATTATTTTCAATTATTTTCAATTATTTATAATTGTTTTCAATTATTTATCAATTATTTTCAATTATTTATAATTATTTTAAATTATTTTCAATTATTTATAATTATTTTCAATTATTTATCAATTATTTTCAATTATTTATAATTATTTTCAATTATTTTCAATTATTTTCAATTATTTATAATTATTTATCAATTATTTTCAATTACTTATAATTATTTTCAATTATTTTCAATTATTTTCAATTATTTATAATTACTTTCAATTATTTATCAATTATTTTCAATTATTTATAATTATTTTCAATTATTTTCAATTATTTTCAATTATTTTCAATTATTTTCAATTATTTTCAATTATTTTCAATTATTTTCAATTATTTTCAATCATTTATCAATTATTTTCTATTATTTATAATTATTTTCAATTATTTTCAATTATTTTCAATGATTTATCAATTATTTTCAATCATTTATAATTATTTTCAACTATTTTCAATTATTTATAAATTATTTATAATTATTTTCAATTATTTATAATTATTTTCAATTATTTTCAATTATTTTCAATTATTTTCAATTATTTATAATTATTTTCAATTATTTTCAATTATTTTCAATTACTTCCAATTATTTATCAATTATTTACAATTATTTTCAATTATTTTCAATTATTTTCAATTATTTATCAATTATTTTCAATTATTTATAATTATTTTCAATTATTTTCAATTATTTTCAATTATTTTCAATTATTTATAATTATTTTCAATTATTTTCAATTATTTTCAATTATTTATAATTATTTTCAATTATTTATCAAATATTTATAATTATTTATAATTATTTTAAATTATTTTCAATTATTTATAATTATTTTCAATTATTTATCAATTATTTTCAATTATTTATAATTATTTTCAATTATTTTCAATTATTTTCAATTATTTTCAATTATTTTCAATTATTTATGAATTATTTTCAATTATTTATAATTATTTTCAATTATTTATCAATTATTTTCAATTACTTATAATTATTTTCAATTATTTTCAATTATTTTCAATTATTTATAATTATTTTCAATTATTTATCAATTATTTATAATTATTTCTAATTATTTTAAATTATTTTCAATTATTTATAATTATTTTCAATTATTTATCAATTATTTTCAATTACTTATAATTATTTTCAATTATTTTCAATTATTTTCAATTATTTTCAATTATTTTCAATTATTTTCAATTATTTTCAATTATTTATAATTATTTTCAATTATTTTCAATTATTTATAATTATTTTCAATTATTTTCAATTATTTTCAATTATTTTTAATTAATTATAATTATTTTCAATTATTTATCAATTATTTTCAATTATTTATAATTATTTTCAATTATTTATTAATTATTTTCAATTACTTATACTTATTTTCAATTATTTTTAATTATTTTCAATTATTTATAATTATTTTCAATTATTTATCAATTATTTATAATTATTTATAATTATTTTCAATTATTTTCAATTATTTATAATTATTTTCAATTATTTATCAATTATTTTCTATTATTTATAATTATTTTCAATTATTTTCAATTATTTTCAATTATTTTCAATTATTTTCCATTATTTATCAATTATTTTCAATTATTTATAATTATTTTCAATTATTTTCAATTATTTTCAATTATTTATAAATTATTTTCTATTATTTTCAATTATTTATCTATTATTTTCAATTATTTATAATTATTTTCAATTATTTTCAATTATTTTCAATTATTTTCAATTATTTTCAATTATTTATAATTATTTTCAATTATTTATCAATTATTTTCAATTATTTTCAATTATTTTCAATTATTTATAATTATTTTCAATTATTTTCAATTATTTACAATTATTTTCAATTATTTACAATTATTTTCAATTATTTATAATTATTTTCAATTATTTTCAATTATTTTCAATTATTTTCAATTATTTTCAATTATTTATAATTATTTTCAATTATTTATCAATTATTTTCAATTATTTTCAATTATTTATAATTATTTTCAATTATTTATCAATTATTTTCAATTATTTTCAATTATTTATAATTATTTTCAATTATTTTCAATTATTTTCAATTATTTACAATTATTTTCAATTATTTACAATTATTTTCAATTATTTATAATTATTTTCAATTATTTTCAATTATTTTCAATTATTTTCAATTATTTTCAATTATTTATAATTATTTTCAATTATTTATCAATTATTTTCAATTATTTTCAATTATTTATAATTATTTTCAATTATTTATCAATAATTTTCAATTATTTATAATTATTTTCAATTATTTTCAATTATTTTCAATTATTTATAATTATTTGCAATTATTTTCAATTATTTATCAATAATTTTCAATTATTTATAATTATTTTCAATTATTTATCAATTATTTTCAATTACTTATAATTATTTTCAATTATTTTCAATTATTTTCAATTATTTATAATTACTTTCAATTATTTATCAATTATTTTCTATTATTTATAATTATTTTCAATTATTTTCAATTATTTTCAATTATTTTCAATTATTTATCAATTATTTTCAATTATTTATAATATTTTCAATTATTTTCAATTATTTTCAATTATTTTCTATTATTTATAATTATTTTCAATTATTTTCAATTATTTTAAACTATTTTCAATTATTTTCAATTATTTATCAATTATTTTCAATCATTTAAAATTATTTTCAATTATTTTAAATTGTTTTCAATTATTTATAAATTATTTATAATTATTTTCAATTATTTATAATTATTTTCAATTATTTTCAATTATTTTCAATTATTTTCAATTATTTTCAATTATTTATCAATTATTTTCTATTATTTATAATTATTTTCAATTATTTTCAATTATTTTCAATGATTTATCAATTATTTTCAATCATTTATAATTATTTTCAATTATTTTCAACTATTTTCAATTATTTATAAATTATTTATAATTATTTTCAATTATTTATAATTATTTTCAATTATTTTCAATTATTTTCAATTATTTTCAATTATTTATAATTATTTTCAATTATTTTCAATTATTTTCAATTATTTTTAATTATTTTCAATTATTTATAAATCAATTATAATTATTTTCAATTATTTATAATTATTTTCAATTATTTTCAATTATTTTCAATTATTTTCAATTATTTATAATTATTTTCAATTATTTTCAATTAATTTCAATTATTTATAATTATTTTAAATTATTTATCAAATATTTATAATTATTTATAATTATTTTAAATTATTTTCAATTATTTATAATTATTTTCAATTATTTATCAATTATTTTCAATTATTTATAATTATTTTCAATTATTTTCAATTATTTTCAATTATTTATAATTATTTTCAATTATTTTCAATTATTTATGAATTATTTTCAATTATTTATAATTATTTTCAATTATTTATCAATTATTTTCAATTACTTATAATTATTTTCAATTATTTTCAATTATTTTCAATTATTTATAATTATTTTCAATTATTTATCAATTATTTATAATTATTTCTAATTATTTTAAATTATTTTCAATTATTTATAATTATTTTCAATTATTTATCAATTATTTTCAATTACTTATAATTATTTTCAATTATTTTCAATTATTTTCAATTATTTTCAATTATTTTCAATTATTTTCAATTATTTTCAATTATTTATAATTATTTTCAATTATTTTCAATTATTTTCAATTATTTTCAATTATTTATAATTATTTTCAATTATTTTCAAGTATTTTCAATTATTTTTAATTATTTTCAATTATTTATAAATCAATTATAATTATTTTAAATTATTTATAATTATTTTCAATTATTTTCAATTATTTTCAATTATTTTCAATTATTTATAATTATTTTCAATTATTTTCAATTATTTTCAATTATTTTCAATTATTTATCAATTATTTTCTATTATTTTCAATTATTTTCAATTATTTTCAATTATTTTCAATTATTTTCAATTATTTTCAATTATTTATAATTATTTTCAATTATTTTCAATTATTTTCAATTATTTATAATTATTTTCAATTATTTATCAAATATTTATAATTATTTATAATTATTTTAAATTATTTTCAATTATTTTCAATTATTTTCAGTTATTTTCAATTATTTTCAATTATTTTCAATTACTTTCAATTATTTATCAATTATTTACAATTATTTTCAATTATTTTCAATTATTTTCAATTATTTATCAATTATTTTCAATTATTTATAATTATTTTCAATTATTTTCAATTATTTTCAATTATTTTCAATTATTTTCAATTATTTATAATTATTTTCAATTATTTATCAAATATTTATAATTATTTATAATTATTTTAAATTATTTTCAATTATTTATAATTATTTTCAATTATTTATCAATTATTTTCAATTATTTATAATTATTTTCAATTATTTTCAATTATTTTCAATTATTTATAATTATTTTCAATTATTTTCAATTATTTATGAATTATTTTCAATTATTTATAATTTTTTTCAATTATTTTCAATTATTTATGAATTATTTTCAATTATTTATAATTTTTTTCAATTATTTATCAATTATTTTCAATTACTTATAATTATTTTCAATTATTTTCAATTATTTTCAATTATTTATAATTATTTTCAATTATTTATCAATTATTTATAATTATTTCTAATTATTTTAAATTATTTTCAATTATTTATAATTATTTTCAATTATTTATCAATTATTTTCAATTACTTATAATTATTTTCAATTATTTTCAATTATTTTCAATTATTTTCAATTATTTTCAATTATTTTCAATTATTTTCAATTATTTATAATTATTTTCAATTATTTTCAATTATTTATAATTATTTTCAATTATTTTAAATTATTTTCAATTATTTTTAATTAATTATAATTATTTTCAATTATTTATCAATTATTTTCAATTATTTATAATTATTTTCAATTATTTATTAATTATTTTCAATTACTTATACTTATTTTCAATTATTTTTAATTATTTTCAATTATTTATAATTATTTTCAATTATTTATCAATTATTTATAATTATTTATAATTATTTTCAATTATTTTCAATTATTTATAATTATTTTCAATTATTTATCAATTATTTTCTATTATTTATAATTATTTTCAATTATTTTCAATTATTTTCAATTATTTTCAATTATTTTCCATTATTTATCAATTATTTTCAATTATTTATAATTATTTTCAATTATTTTCAATTATTTATAAATTATTTTCCATTATTTTCAATTATTTATCAATTATTTTCAATTATTTATAATTATTTTCAATTATTTTCAATTATTTTCAATTATTTTCAATTATTTTCAATTATTTATAATTATTTTCAATTATTTATCAATTATTTTCAATTATTTTCAATTATTTATAATTATTTTCAATTATTTTCAATTATTTTCAATTATTTACAATTATTTTCAATTATTTACAATTATTTTCAATTATTTATAATTATTTTCAATTATTTTCAATTATTTTCAATTATTTTCAATTATTTTCAATTATTTATAATTATTTTCAATTATTTATCAATTATTTTCAATTATTTTCAATTATTTATAATTATTTTCAATTATTTATCAATTATTTTCAATTATTTTCAATTATTTATAATTATTTTCAATTATTTTCAATTATTTTCAATTATTTACAATTATTTTCAATTATTTACAATTATTTTCAATTATTTATAATTATTTTCAATTATTTTCAATTATTTTCAATTATTTTCAATTATTTTCAATTATTTATAATTATTTTCAATTATTTATCAATTATTTTCAATTATTTTCAATTATTTATAATTATTTTCAATTATTTATCAATAATTTTCAATTATTTATAATTATTTTCAATTATTTTCAATTATTTTCAATTATTTATAATTATTTGCAATTATTTTCAATTATTTATCAATAATTTTCAATTATTTATAATTATTTTCAATTATTTATCAATTATTTTCAATTACTTATAATTATTTTCAATTATTTTCAATTATTTTCAATTATTTATAATTACTTTCAATTATTTATCAATTATTTTCTATTATTTATAATTATTTTCAATTATTTTCAATTATTTTCAATTATTTTCAATTATTTATCAATTATTTTCAATTATTTATCAATTATTTTCAATTATTTATAATATTTTCAATTATTTTCAATTATTTTCAATTATTTTCTATTATTTATAATTATTTTCAATTATTTTCAATTATTTTCAACTATTTTCAATTATTTTCAATTATTTTTCAATTATTTTCAATCATTTAAAATTATTTTCAATTATTTTAAATTGTTTTCAATTATCTATAAATTATTTATAATTATTTTCAATTATTTATAATTATTTTCAATTATTTTCAATTATTTTCAATTATTTTCAATTATTTTCAATTATTTATCAATTATTTTCTATTATTTATAATTATTTTCAATTATTTTCAATTATTTTCAATGATTTATCAATTATTTTCAATCATTTATAATTATTTTCAATTATTTTCAACTATTTTCAATTATTTATAAATTATTTATAATTATTTTCAATTATTTATAATTATTTTCAATTATTTTCAATTATTTTCAATTATTTTCAATTATTTATAATTATTTTCAATTATTTTCAATTATTTTCAATTATTTTTAATTATTTTCAATTATTTATAAATCAATTATAATTATTTTCAATTATTTATAATTATTTTCAATTATTTTCAATTATTTTCAATTATTTTCAATTATTTATAATTATTTTCAATTATTTTCAATTAATTTCAATTATTTATAATTATTTTCAATTATTTATCAAATATTTATAATTATTTATAATTATTTTAAATTATTTTCAATTATTTATAATTATTTTCAATTATTTATCAATTATTTTCAATTATTTATAATTATTTTCAATTATTTTCAATTATTTTCAATTATTTATAATTATTTTCAATTATTTTCAATTATTTATGAATTATTTTCAATTATTTATAATTATTTTCAATTATTTATCAATTATTTTCAATTACTTATAATTATTTTCAATTATTTTCAATTATTTTCAATTATTTATAATTATTTTCAATTATTTATCAATTATTTATAATTATTTCTAATTATTTTAAATTATTTTCAATTATTTATAATTATTTTCAATTATTTATCAATTATTTTCGATTACTTATAATTATTTTCAATTATTTTCAATTATTTTCAATTATTTTCAATTATTTTCAATTATTTATAATTATTTTCAATTATTTTCAATTATTTTCAATTATTTTCAATTATTTATAATTATTTTCAATTATTTTCAATTATTTTCAATTATTTTTAATTATTTTCAATTATTTATAAATCAATTATAATTATTTTCAATTATTTATAATTATTTTCAATTATTTATCAATTATTTTCTATTATTTATAATTATTTTCAATTATTTTCAATTATTTTCAATTATTTATAATTATTTGCAATTATTTTCAATTATTTTCAATTATTTTCAATTATTTATAAATTATTTTCCATTATTTTCAATTATTTATCAATTATTTTCAATTATTTATAATTATTTTCAATTATTTTCAATTATTTTCAATTATTTTCAATTATTTATAATTATTTTCAATTATTTATCAATTATTTTCAATTATTTTCAATTATTTATAATTATTTTCAATTATTTTCAATTATTTTCAATTATTTACAATTATTTTCAATTATTTACAATTATTTTCAATTATTTATAATTATTTTCAATTATTTTCAATTATTTTCAATTATTTTCAATTATTTTCAATTATTTATAATTATTTTCAATTATTTATCAATTATTTTCAATTATTTTCAATTATTTATAATTATTTTCAATTATTTTCAATTATTTTCAATTATTTTCAATTATTTATAATTATTTTCAATTATTTTCAATTATTTTCAATTATTTATAATTATTTTCAATTATTTATCAAATATTTATAATTATTTATAATTATTTTAAATTATTTTCAATTATTTATAATTATTTTCAATTATTTATCAATTATTTTCAATTATTTATAATTATTTTCAATTATTTTCAATTATTTTCAATTATTTATAATTATTTTCAATTATTTATCAATTATTTATAATTATTTCTAATTATTTTAAATTATTTTCAATTATTTATAATTATTTTCAATTATTTATCAATTATTTTCAATTACTTATAATTATTTTCAATTATTTTCAATTATTTTCAATTATTTTCAATTATTTTCAATTATTTTCAATTATTTTCAATTATTTATAATTATTTTCAATTATTTTCAATTATTTATAATTATTTTCAATTATTTTAAATTATTTTCAATTAATTTTAATTAATTATAATTATTTTCAATTATTTATCAATTATTTTCAATTATTTATAATTATTTTCAATTATTTATTAATTATTTTCAATTACTTATACTTATTTTCAATTATTTTTAATTATTTTCAATTATTTATAATTATTTTCAATTATTTATCAATTATTTATAATTATTTATAATTATTTTCAATTATTTTCAATTATTTATAATTATTTTCAATTATTTATCAATTATTTTCTATTATTTATAATTATTTTCAATTATTTTCAATTATTTTCAATTATTTTCAATTATTTTCCATTATTTATCAATTATTTTCAATTATTTATAATTATTTTCAATTATTTTCAATTATTTTCAATTATTTATAAATTATTTTCCATTATTTTCAATTATTTATCAATTATTTTCAATTATTTATAATTATTTTCAATTATTTTCAATTATTTTCAATTATTTTCAATTATTTTCAATTATTTATAATTATTTTCAATTATTTTCAATTATTTTCAATTATTTTCAATTATTTATAATTATTTTCAATTATTTTCAATTATTTTCAATTATTTTCAATTATTTATAATTATTTTCAATTATTTTCAATTATTTTCAATTATTTTCAATTATTTTCAATTATTTATAATTATTTTCAATTATTTATCAATTATTTATAATTATTTCTAATTATTTTAAATTATTTTCAATTATTTATAATTATTTTCAATTATTTATCAATTATTTTCAATTACTTATAATTATTTTCAATTATTTTCAATTATTTTCAATTATTTTCAATTATTTTCAATTATTTTCAATTATTTTCAATTATTTATAATTATTTTCAATTATTTTCAATTATTTATAATTATTTTCAATTATTTTAAATTATTTTCAATTATTTTTAATTAATTATAATTATTTTCAATTATTTATCAATTATTTTCAATTATTTATAATTATTTTCAATTATTTATTAATTATTTTCAATTACTTATACTTATTTTCAATTATTTTTAATTATTTTCAATTATTTATAATTATTTTCAATTATTTATCAATTATTTATAATTATTTATAATTATTTTCAATTAATTTCAATTATTTATAATTATTTTCAATTATTTATCAATTATTTTCTATTATTTATAATTATTTTCAATTATTTTCAATTATTTTCAATTATTTTCCATTGTTTATCAATTATTTTCAATTATTTATAATTATTTTCAATTATTTTCAATTATTTTCAATTATTTATAAATTATTTTCCATTATTTTCAATTATTTATCAATTATTTTCAATTATTTATAATTATTTTCAATTATTTTCAATTATTTTCAATTATTTTCAATTATTTTCAATTATTTATAATTATTTTCAATTATTTATCAATTATTTTCAATTATTTTCAATTATTTATAATTATTTTCAATTATTTTCAATTATTTTCAATTATTTACAATTATTTTCAATTATTTACAATTATTTTCAATTATTTATAATTATTTTCAATTATTTTCAATTATTTTCAATTATTTTCAATTATTTTCAATTATTTTCAATTATTTATAATTATTTTCAATTATTTATCAATTATTTTCAATTATTTTCAATTATTTTCCATTATTTATCAATTATTTTCAATTATTTATAATTATTTTCAATTATTTTCAATTATTTTCAATTATTTATAAATTATTTTCCATTATTTTCAATTATTTATCAATTATTTTCAATTATTTATAATTATTTTCAATTATTTTCAATTATTTTCAATTATTTTCAATTATTTTCAATTATTTATAATTATTTTCAATTATTTATCAATTATTTTCAATTATTTTCAATTATTTATAATTATTTTCAATTATTTTCAATTATTTTCAATTATTTACAATTATTTTCAATTATTTACAATTATTTTCAATTATTTATAATTATTTTCAATTATTTTCAATTATTTTCAATTATTTTCAATTATTTTCAATTATTTTCAATTATTTATAATTATTTTCAATTATTTATCAATTATTTTCAATTATTTTCAATTATTTATAATTATTTTCAATTATTTATCAATTATTTTCAATTATTTTCAATTATTTATAATTATTTTCAATTATTTTCAATTATTTTCAATTATTTACAATTATTTTCAATTATTTACAATTATTTTCAATTATTTATAATTATTTTCAATTATTTTCAATTATTTTCAATTATTTTCAATTATTTTCAATTATTTATAATTATTTTCAATTATTTATCAATTATTTTCAATCATTTTCAATTATTTATAATTATTTTCAATTATTTATCAATAATTTTCAATTATTTATAATTATTTTCAATTATTTTCAATTATTTTCAATTATTTATAATTATTTGCAATTATTTTCAATTATTTATCAATAATTTTCAATTATTTATAATTATTTTCAATTATTTATCAATTATTTTCAATTACTTATAATTATTTTCAATTATTTTCAATTATTTTCAATTATTTATAATTACTTTCAATTATTTATCAATTATTTTCTATTATTTATAATTATTTTCAATTATTTTCAATTATTTTCAATTATTTTCAATTATTTATCAATTATTTTCAATTATTTATAATATTTTCAATTATTTTCAATTATTTTCAATTATTTTCTATTATTTATAATTATTTTCAATTATTTTCAATTATTTTCAACTATTTTCAATTATTTTCAATTATTTATCAATTATTTTCAATCATTTAAAATTATTTTCAATTATTTTAAATTGTTTTCAATTATTTATAAATTATTTATAATTATTTTCAATTATTTATAATTATTTTCAATTATTTTCAATTATTTTCAATTATTTTCAATTATTTTCAATTATTTATCAATTATTTTCTATTATTTATAATTATTTTCAATTATTTTCAATTATTTTCAATTATTTATAATTATTTTCAATTATTTTCAATTATTTTCAATTATTTTTAATTATTTTCAATTATTTATAAATCAATTATAATTATTTATAATTATTTTCAATTATTTTCAATTATTTTCAATTATTTTCAATTATTTATCAAATATTTATAATTATTTATAATTATTTTAAATTATTTTCAATTATTTTCAATTATTTTCAGTTATTTTCAATTATTTTCAATTATTTTCAATTACTTTCAATTATTTATCAATTATTTACAATTATTTTCAATTATTTTCAATTATTTTCAATTATTTATCAATTATTTTCAATTATTTATAATTATTTTCAATTATTTTCAATTATTTTCAATTATTTTCAATTATTTTCAATTATTTATAATTATTTTCAATTATTTATCAAATATTTATAATTATTTATAATTATTTTAAATTATTTTCAATTATTTATAATTATTTTCAATTATTTATCAATTATTTTCAATTATTTATAATTATTTTCAATTATTTTCAATTATTTTCAATTATTTATAATTATTTTCAATTATTTTCAATTATTTATGAATTATTTTCAATTATTTATAATTTTTTTCAATTATTTTCAATTATTTATGAATTATTTTCAATTATTTATAATTTTTTTCAATTATTTATCAATTATTTTCAATTACTTATAATTATTTTCAATTATTTTCAATTATTTTCAATTATTTATAATTATTTTCAATTATTTATCAATTATTTATAATTATTTCTAATTATTTTAAATTATTTTCAATTATTTATAATTATTTTCAATTATTTATCAATTATTTTCAATTACTTATAATTATTTTCAATTATTTTCAATTATTTTCAATTATTTTCAATTATTTTCAATTATTTTCAATTATTTTCAATTATTTATAATTATTTTCAATTATTTTCAATTATTTATAATTATTTTCAATTATTTTAAATTATTTTCAATTATTTTTAATTAATTATAATTATTTTCAATTATTTATCAATTATTTTCAATTATTTTCAATTATTTTCAATTATTTATAATTATTTTCAATTATTTATCAATTATTTTCAATCATTTTCAATTATTTATAATTATTTTCAATTATTTATCAATAATTTTCAATTATTTATAATTATTTTCAATTATTTTCATTTATTTTCAATTATTTATAATTATTTGCAATTATTTTCAATTATTTATCAATAATTTTCAATTATTTATAATTATTTTCAATTATTTATCAATTATTTTCAATTACTTATAATTATTTTCAATTATTTTCAATTATTTTCAATTATTTATAATTACTTTCAATTATTTATCAATTATTTTCTATTATTTATAATTATTTTCAATTATTTTCAATTATTTTCAATTATTTTCAATTATTTATCAATTATTTTCAATTATTTATAATATTTTCAATTATTTTCAATTATTTTCAATTATTTTCTATTATTTATAATTATTTTCAATTATTTTCAATTATTTTCAACTATTTTCAATTATTTTCAATTATTTATCAATTATTTTCAATCATTTAAAATTATTTTCAATTATTTTAAATTGTTTTCAATTATTTATAAATTATTTATAATTATTTTCAATTATTTATAATTATTTTCAATTATTTTCAATTATTTTCAATTATTTTCAATTATTTTCAATTATTTATCAATTATTTTCTATTATTTATAATTATTTTCAATTATTTTCAATTATTTTCAATTATTTATAATTATTTTCAATTATTTTCAATTATTTTCAATTATTTTTAATTATTTTCAATTATTTATAAATCAATTATAATTATTTATAATTATTTTCAATTATTTTCAATTATTTTCAATTATTTTCAATTATTTATCAAATATTTATAATTATTTATAATTATTTTAAATTATTTTCAATTATTTTCAATTATTTTCAGTTATTTTCAATTATTTTCAATTATTTTCAATTACTTTCAATTATTTATCAATTATTTACAATTATTTTCAATTATTTTCAATTATTTTCAATTATTTATCAATTATTTTCAATTATTTATAATTATTTTCAATTATTTTCAATTATTTTCAATTATTTTCAATTATTTTCAATTATTTATAATTATTTTCAATTATTTATCAAATATTTATAATTATTTATAATTATTTTAAATTATTTTCAATTATTTATAATTATTTTCAATTATTTATCAATTATTTTCAATTATTTATAATTATTTTCAATTATTTTCAATTATTTTCAATTATTTATAATTATTTTCAATTATTTTCAATTATTTATGAATTATTTTCAATTATTTATAATTTTTTTCAATTATTTTCAATTATTTATGAATTATTTTCAATTATTTATAATTTTTTTCAATTATTTATCAATTATTTTCAATTACTTATAATTATTTTCAATTATTTTCAATTATTTTCAATTATTTATAATTATTTTCAATTATTTATCAATTATTTATAATTATTTCTAATTATTTTAAATTATTTTCAATTATTTATAATTATTTTCAATTATTTATCAATTATTTTCAATTACTTATAATTATTTTCAATTATTTTCAATTATTTTCAATTATTTTCAATTATTTTCAATTATTTTCAATTATTTTCAATTATTTATAATTATTTTCAATTATTTTCAATTATTTATAATTATTTTCAATTATTTTAAATTATTTTCAATTATTTTTAATTAATTATAATTATTTTCAATTATTTATCAATTATTTTCAATTATTTATAATTATTTTCAATTATTTATTAATTATTTTCAATTACTTATACTTATTTTCAATTATTTTTAATTATTTTCAATTATTTATAATTATTTTCAATTATTTATCAATTATTTATAATTATTTATAATTATTTTCAATTATTTTCAATTATTTATAATTATTTTCAATTATTTATCAATTATTTTCTATTATTTATAATTATTTTCAATTATTTTCAATTATTTTCAATTATTTTCAATTATTTTCCATTATTTATCAATTATTTTCAATTATTTATAATTATTTTCAATTATTTTCAATTATTTTCAATTATTTATAAATTATTTTCCATTATTTTCAATTATTTATCAATTATTTTCAATTATTTATAATTATTTTCAATTATTTTCAATTATTTTCAATTATTTTCAATTATTTTCAATTATTTATAATTATTTTCAATTATTTATCAATTATTTTCAATTATTTTCAATTATTTATAATTATTTTCAATTATTTTCAATTATTTTCAATTATTTACAATTATTTTCAATTATTTACAATTATTTTCAATTATTTATAATTATTTTCAATTATTTTCAATTATTTTCAATTATTTTCAATTATTTTCAATTATTTATAATTATTTTCAATTATTTATCAATTATTTTCAATTATTTTCAATTATTTATAATTATTTTCAATTATTTATCAATTATTTTCAATTATTTTCAATTATTTATAATTATTTTCAATTATTTTCAATTATTTTCAATTATTTACAATTATTTTCAATTATTTACAATTATTTTCAATTATTTATAATTATTTTCAATTATTTTCAATTATTTTCAATTATTTTCAATTATTTTCAATTATTTATAATTATTTTCAATTATTTATCAATTATTTCCAATTATTTTCAATTATTTATAATTATTTTCAATTATTTATCAATAATTTTCAATTATTTATAATTATTTTCAATTATTTTCAATTATTTTCAATTATTTATAATTATTTGCAATTATTTTCAATTATTTATCAATAATTTTCAATTATTTATAATTATTTTCAATTATTTATCAATTATTTTCAATTACTTATAATTATTTTCAATTATTTTCAATTATTTATAATTACTTTCAATTATTTATCAATTATTTTCTATTATTTATAATTATTTTCAATTATTTTCAATTATTTTCAATTATTTTCAATTATTTATCAATTATTTTCAATTATTTATAATATTTTCAATTATTTTCAATTATTTTCAATTATTTTCTATTATTTATAATTATTTTCAATTATTTTCAATTATTTATGAATTATTTTCAATTATTTATAATTATTTTCAATTATTTATCAATTATTTTCAATTACTTATAATTATTTTCAATTATTTTCAATTATTTATAATTATTTTCAATTATTTATCAATTATTTGTAATTATTTCTAATTATTTTAAATTATTTTCAATTATTTATAATTATTTTCAATTATTTATCAATTATTTTCAATTACTTATAATTATTTTCAATTATTTTCAATTATTTTCAATTATTTTCAATTATTTTCAATTATTTTCAATTATTTTCAATTATTTATAATTATTTTCAATTATTTTCAATTATTTTCAATTATTTTCAATTATTTATAATTATTTTCAATTATTTTCAAGTATTTTCAATTATTTTTAATTATTTTCAATTATTTATAAATCAATTATAATTATTTTCAATTATTTATAATTATTTTCAATTATTTTCAATTATTTTCAATTATTTTCAATTATTTATAATTATTTTCAATTATTTTCAATTATTTTCAATTATTTTCAATTATTTATCAATTATTTTCTATTATTTTCAATTATTTTCAATTATTTTCAATTATTTTCAATTATTTTCAATTATTTTCAATTATTTATAATTATTTTCAATTATTTTCAATTATTTTCAATTATTTATAATTATTTTCAATTATTTATCAAATATTTATAATTATTTATAATTATTTTAAATTATTTTCAATTATTTTCAATTATTTTCAGTTATTTTCAATTATTTTCAATTATTTTCAATTACTTTCAATTATTTATCAATTATTTACAATTATTTTCAATTATTTTCAATTATTTTCAATTATTTATCAATTATTTTCAATTATTTATAATTATTTTCAATTATTTTCAATTATTTTCAATTATTTTCAATTATTTTCAATTATTTATAATTATTTTCAATTATTTATCAAATATTTATAATTATTTATAATTATTTTAAATTATTTTCAATTATTTATAATTATTTTCAATTATTTATCAATTATTTTCAATTATTTATAATTATTTTCAATTATTTTCAATTATTTTCAATTATTTATAATTATTTTCAATTATTTTCAATTATTTATGAATTATTTTCAATTATTTATAATTTTTTTCAATTATTTATCAATTATTTTCAATTACTTATAATTATTTTCAATTATTTTCAATTATTTTCAATTATTTATAATTATTTTCAATTATTTATCAATTATTTATAATTATTTCTAATTATTTTAAATTATTTTCAATTATTTATAATTATTTTCAATTATTTATCAATTATTTTCAATTACTTATAATTATTTTCAATTATTTTCAATTATTTTCAATTATTTTCAATTATTTTCAATTATTTTCAATTATTTTCAATTATTTATAATTATTTTCAATTATTTTCAATTATTTATAATTATTTTCAATTATTTTAAATTATTTTCAATTATTTTTAATTAATTATAATTATTTTCAATTATTTATCAATTATTTTCAATTATTTATAATTATTTTCAATTATTTATTAATTATTTTCAATTACTTATACTTATTTTCAATTATTTTTAATTATTTTCAATTATTTATAATTATTTTCTATTATTTATCAATTATTTATAATTATTTATAATTATTTTCAATTATTTTCAATTATTTATAATTATTTTCAATTATTTATCAATTATTTTCTATTATTTATAATTATTTTCAATTATTTTCAATTATTTTCAATTATTTTCAATTATTTTCCATTATTTATCAATTATTTTCAATTATTTATAATTATTTTCAATTATTTTCAATTATTTTCAATTATTTATAAATTATTTTCCATTATTTTCAATTATTTATCAATTATTTTCAATTATTTATAATTATTTTCAATTATTTATAATTATTTTCAATTATTTTCAATTATTTTCAATTATTTTCAATTATTTTCAATTATTTATAATTATTTTCAATTATTTATCAATTATTTTCAATTATTTTCAATTATTTATAATTATTTTCAATTATTTTCAATTATTTTCAATTATTTTCAATTATTTACAATTATTTTCAATTATTTTCAATTATTTATAATTATTTTCAATTATTTTCAATTATTTTCAATTATTTTCAATTATTTTCAATTATTTATAATTATTTTCAATTATTTATCAATTATTTTCAATTATTTTCAATTATTTATAATTATTTTCAATTATTTATCAATTATTTTCAATTATTTTCAATTATTTATAATTATTTTCAATTATTTTCAATTATTTTCAATTATTTACAATTATTTTCAATTATTTACAATTATTTTCAATTATTTATAATTATTTTCAATTATTTTCAATTATTTTCAATTATTTTCAATTATTTTCAATTATTTATAATTATTTTCAATTATTTATCAATTATTTTCAATTATTTTCAATTATTTATAATTATTTTCAATTATTTATCAATAATTTTCAATTATTTATAATTATTTTCAATTATTTTCAATTATTTTCAATTATTTATAATTATTTGCAATTATTTTCAATTATTTATCAATAATTTTCAATTATTTATAATTATTTTCAATTATTTATCAATTATTTTCAATTACTTATAATTATTTTCAATTATTTTCAATTATTTTCAATTATTTTCAATTATTTTCAATTATTTATAATTACTTTCAATTATTTATCAATTATTTTCTATTATTTATAATTATTTTCAATTATTTTCAATTATTTTCAATTATTTTCAATTATTTATCAATTATTTTCAATTATTTATAATATTTTCAATTATTTTCAATTATTTTCAATTATTTTCTATTATTTATAATTATTTTCAATTATTTTCAATTATTTTCAACTATTTTCAATTATTTTCAATTATTTATCAATTATTTTCAATCATTTAAAATTATTTTCAATTATTTTAAATTGTTTTCAATTATTTATAAATTATTTATAATTATTTTCAATTATTTATAATTATTTTCAATTATTTTCGATTATTTTCAATTATTTTCAATTATTTTCAATTATTTATCAATTATTTTCTATTATTTATAATTATTTTCAATTATTTTCAATTATTTTCAATGATTTATCAATTATTTTCAATCATTTATAATTATTTTCAATTATTTTCAACTATTTTCAATTATTTATAAATTATTTATAATTATTTTCAATTATTTATAATTATTTTCAATTATTTTCAATTATTTTCAATTATTTTCAATTATTTATAATTATTTTCAATTATTTTCAATTATTTTCAATTATTTTTAATTATTTTCAATTATTTATAAATCAATTATAATTATTTTCAATTATTTATAATTATTTTCAATTATTTTCAATTATTTTCAATTATTTTCAATTATTTATAATTATTTTCAATTATTTTCAATTAATTTCAATTATTTATAATTATTTTCAATTATTTATCAAATATTTATAATTATTTATAATTATTTTAAATTATTTTCAATTATTTATAATTATTTTCAATTATTTATCAATTATTTTCAATTATTTATAATTATTTTCAATTATTTTCAATTATTTTCAATTATTTATAATTATTTTCAATTATTTTCAATTATTTATGAATTATTTCAATTATTTATCAATTATTTTCAATTACTTATAATTATTTTCAATTATTTTCAATTATTTTCAATTATTTATAATTATTTTCAATTATTTATCAATATTATTTATAATTATTTCTAATTATTTTAAATTATTTTCAATTATTTATAATTATTTTCAATTATTTATCAATTATTTTCGATTACTTATAATTATTTTCAATTATTTTCAATTATTTTCAATTATTTTCAATTATTTTCAATTATTTATAATTATTTTCAATTATTTTCAATTATTTTCAATTATTTTCAATTATTTATAATTATTTTCAATTATTTTCAATTATTTTCAATTATTTTTAATTATTTTCAATTATTTATAAATCAATTATAATTATTTTCAATTATTTATAATTATTTTCAATTATTTATCAATTATTTTCAATTATTTATAATTATTTTCAATTATTTTCAATTATTTTCAATTATTTATAATTATTTGCAATTATTTTCAATTATTTTCAATTATTTTCAATTATTTATAAATTATTTTCCATTATTTTCAATTATTTATCAATTATTTTCAATTATTTATAATTATTTCAATTATTTTCAATTATTTTCAATTATTTTCAATTATTTTCAATTATTTATAATTATTTTCAATTATTTATCAATTATTTTCAATTATTTTCAATTATTTATAATTATTTTCAATTATTTTCAATTATTTTCAATTATTTACAATTATTTTCAATTATTTACAATTATTTTCAATTATTTATAATTATTTTCAATTATTTTCAATTATTTTCAATTATTTTCATTATTTTCAATTATTTATAATTATTTTCAATTATTTATCAATTATTTTCAATTATTTTCAATTATTTATAATTATTTTCAATTATTTTCAATTATTTTCAATTATTTTCAATTATTTTCAATTATTTATAATTATTTTCAATTATTTTCAATTATTTTCAATTATTTATAATTATTTTCAATTATTTATCAAATATTTATAATTATTTATAATTATTTTAAATTATTTTCAATTATTTATAATTATTTTCAATTATTTATCAATTATTTTCAATTATTTATAATTATTTTCAATTATTTTCAATTATTTTCAATTATTTATAATTATTTTCAATTATTTTCAATTATTTATGAATTATTTTCAATTATTTATAATTATTTTCAATTATTTATCAATTATTTTCAATTACTTATAATTATTTTCAATTATTTTCAATTATTTTCAATTATTTATAATTATTTTCAATTATTTATCAATTATTTATAATTATTTCTAATTATTTTAAATTAGTTTCAGTTATTTATAATTATTTTCAATTATTTATCAATTATTTTCAATTACTTATAATTATTTTCAATTATTTTCAATTATTTTCAATTATTTTCAATTATTTTCAATTATTTTCAATTATTTTCAATTATTTATAATTATTTTCAATTATTTTCAATTATTTATAATTATTTTCAATTATTTTAAATTATTTTCAATTATTTTTAATTAATTATAATTATTTTCAATTATTTATCAATTATTTTCAATTATTTATAATTATTTTCAATTATTTATTAATTATTTTCAATTACTTATACTTATTTTCAATTATTTTTAATTATTTTCAATTATTTATAATTATTTTCAATTATTTATCAATTATTTATAATTATTTATAATTATTTTCAATTATTTTCAATTATTTATAATTATTTTCAATTATTTATCAATTATTTTCTATTATTTATAATTATTTTCAATTATTTTCAATTATTTTCAATTATTTTCAATTATTTTCAATTATTTTCAATTATTTTCCATTATTTATCAATTATTTTCAATTATTTATAATTATTTTCAATTATTTTCAATTATTTTCAATTATTTATAAATTATTTTCCATTATTTTCAATTATTTATCAATTATTTTCAATTATTTATAATTATTTTCAATTATTTTCAATTATTTTCAATTATTTTCAATTATTTTCAATTATTTATAATTATTTTCAATTATTTATCAATTATTTTCAATTATTTTCAATTATTTATAATTATTTTCAATTATTTTCAATTATTTTCAATTATTTACAATTATTTTCAATTATTTACAATTATTTTCAATTATTTATAATTATTTTCAATTATTTTCAATTATTTTCAATTATTTTCAATTATTTTCAATTATTTTCAATTATTTATAATTATTTTCAATTATTTATCAATTATTTTCAATTATTTTCAATTATTTATAATTATTTTCAATTATTTATCAATTATTTTCAATTATTTTCAATTATTTATAATTATTTTCAATTATTTTCAATTATTTTCAATTATTTACAATTATTTTCAATTATTTACAATTATTTTCAATTATTTATAATTATTTTCAATTATTTTCAATTATTTTCAATTATTTTCAATTATTTTCAATTATTTATAATTATTTTCAATTATTTATCAATTATTTTCAATTATTTTCAATTATTTATAATTATTTTCAATTATTTATCAATAATTTTCAATTATTTATAATTATTTTCAATTATTTTCAATTATTTTCAATTATTTTCAATTATTTATCAATTATTTTCAATTATTTATAATATTTTCAATTATTTTCAATTATTTTCAATTATTTTCTATTATTTATAATTATTTTCAATTATTTTCAATTATTTTCAACTATTTTCAATTATTTTCAATTATTTATCAATTATTTTCAATTATTTATAATTATTTTCAATTATTTATCAATTATTTATAATTATTTCTAATTATTTTAAATTATTTTCAATTATTTATAATTATTTTCAATTATTTATCAATTATTTTCAATTACTTATAATTATTTTCAATTATTTTCAATTATTTTCAATTATTTTCAATTATTTTCAATTATTTTCAATTATTTTCAATTATTTATAATTATTTTCAATTATTTTCAATTATTTTCAATTATTTTCAATTATTTATAATTATTTTCAATTATTTTCAAGTATTTTCAATTATTTTTATTTATTTTCAATTATTTATAAATCAATTATAATTATTTTCAATTATTTATAATTATTTTCAATTATTTTCAATTATTTTCAATTATTTTCAATTATTTATAATTATTTTCAATTATTTTCAATTATTTTCAATTATTTTCAATTATTTATCAATTATTTTCTATTATTTTCAATTATTTTCAATTATTTTCAATTATTTTCAATTATTTTCAATTATTTTCAATTATTTATAATTATTTTCAATTATTTTCAATTATTTTCAATTATTTATAATTATTTTCAATTATTTATCAAATATTTATAATTATTTATAATTATTTTAAATTATTTTCAATTATTTTCAATTTTTTTCAGTTATTTTCAATTATTTTCAATTATTTTCAATTACTTTCAATTATTTATCAATTATTTACAATTATTTTCAATTATTTTCAATTATTTTCAATTATTTATCAATTATTTTCAATTATTTATAATTATTTTCAATTATTTTCAATTATTTATAATTATTTTCAATTATTTATCAATTATTTTCAATTACTTATAATTATTTTCAATTATTTTCAATTATTTTCAATTATTTTCAATTATTTATCAATTATTTTCAATTATTTATAATATTTTCAATTATTTTCAATTATTTTCAATTATTTTCTATTATTTATAATTATTTTCAATTATTTTCAATTATTTATGAATTATTTTCAATTATTTATAATTATTTTCAATTATTTATCAATTATTTTCAATTACTTATAATTATTTTCAATTATTTTCAATTATTTATAATTATTTTCAATTATTTATCAATTATTTGTAATTATTTCTAATTATTTTAAATTATTTTCAATTATTTATAATTATTTTCAATTATTTATCAATTATTTTCAATTACTTATAATTATTTTCAATTATTTTCAATTATTTTCAATTATTTTCAATTATTTTCAATTATTTTCAATTATTTTCAATTATTTATAATTATTTTCAATTATTTTCAATTATTTTCAATTATTTTCAATTATTTATAATTATTTTCAATTATTTTCAAGTATTTTCAATTATTTTTAATTATTTTCAATTATTTATAAATCAATTATAATTATTTTCAATTATTTATAATTATTTTCAATTATTTTCAATTATTTTCAATTATTTTCAATTATTTATAATTATTTTCAATTATTTTCAATTATTTTCAATTATTTTCAATTATTTATCAATTATTTTCTATTATTTTCAATTATTTTCAATTATTTTCAATTATTTTCAATTATTTTCAATTATTTTCAATTATTTATAATTATTTTCAATTATTTTCAATTATTTTCAATTATTTATAATTATTTTCAATTATTTATCAAATATTTATAATTATTTATAATTATTTTAAATTATTTTCAATTATTTTCAATTATTTTCAGTTATTTTCAATTATTTTCAATTATTTTCAATTACTTTCAATTATTTATCAATTATTTACAATTATTTTCAATTATTTTCAATTATTTTCAATTATTTATCAATTATTTTCAATTATTTATAATTATTTTCAATTATTTTCAATTATTTTCAATTATTTTCAATTATTTTCAATTATTTATAATTATTTTCAATTATTTATCAAATATTTATAATTATTTATAATTATTTTAAATTATTTTCAATTATTTATAATTATTTTCAATTATTTATCAATTATTTTCAATTATTTATAATTATTTTCAATTATTTTCAATTATTTTCAATTATTTATAATTATTTTCAATTATTTTCAATTATTTATGAATTATTTTCAATTATTTATAATTTTTTTCAATTATTTATCAATTATTTTCAATTACTTATAATTATTTTCAATTATTTTCAATTATTTTCAATTATTTATAATTATTTTCAATTATTTATCAATTATTTATAATTATTTCTAATTATTTTAAATTATTTTCAATTATTTATAATTATTTTCAATTATTTATCAATTATTTTCAATTACTTATAATTATTTTCAATTATTTTCAATTATTTTCAATTATTTTCAATTATTTTCAATTATTTTCAATTATTTTCAATTATTTATAATTATTTTCAATTATTTTCAATTATTTATAATTATTTTCAATTATTTTAAATTATTTTCAATTATTTTTAATTAATTATAATTATTTTCAATTATTTATCAATTATTTTCAATTATTTATAATTATTTTCAATTATTTATTAATTATTTTCAATTACTTATACTTATTTTCAATTATTTTTAATTATTTTCAATTATTTATAATTATTTTCTATTATTTATCAATTATTTATAATTATTTATAATTATTTTCAATTATTTTCAATTATTTATAATTATTTTCAATTATTTATCAATTATTTTCTATTATTTATAATTATTTTCAATTATTTTCAATTATTTTCAATTATTTTCAATTATTTTCCATTATTTATCAATTATTTTCAATTATTTATAATTATTTTCAATTATTTTCAATTATTTTCAATTATTTATAAATTATTTTCCATTATTTTCAATTATTTATCAATTATTTTCAATTATTTATAATTATTTTCAATTATTTATAATTATTTTCAATTATTTTCAATTATTTTCAATTATTTTCAATTATTTTCAATTATTTATAATTATTTTCAATTATTTATCAATTATTTTCAATTATTTTCAATTATTTATAATTATTTTCAATTATTTTCAATTATTTTCAATTATTTTCAATTATTTACAATTATTTTCAATTATTTTCAATTATTTATAATTATTTTCAATTATTTTCAATTATTTTCAATTATTTTCAATTATTTTCAATTATTTATAATTATTTTCAATTATTTATCAATTATTTTCAATTATTTTCAATTATTTATAATTATTTTCAATTATTTATCAATTATTTTCAATTATTTTCAATTATTTATAATTATTTTCAATTATTTTCAATTATTTTCAATTATTTACAATTATTTTCAATTATTTACAATTATTTTCAATTATTTATAATTATTTTCAATTATTTTCAATTATTTTCAATTATTTTCAATTATTTTCAATTATTTATAATTATTTTCAATTATTTATCAATTATTTTCAATTATTTTCAATTATTTATAATTATTTTCAATTATTTATCAATAATTTTCAATTATTTATAATTATTTTCAATTATTTTCAATTATTTTCAATTATTTATAATTATTTGCAATTATTTTCAATTATTTATCAATAATTTTCAATTATTTATAATTATTTTCAATTATTTATCAATTATTTTCAATTACTTATAATTATTTTCAATTATTTTCAATTATTTTCAATTATTTTCAATTATTTTCAATTATTTATAATTACTTTCAATTATTTATCAATTATTTTCTATTATTTATAATTATTTTCAATTATTTTCAATTATTTTCAATTATTTTCAATTATTTATCAATTATTTTCAATTATTTATAATATTTTCAATTATTTTCAATTATTTTCAATTATTTTCTATTATTTATAATTATTTTCAATTATTTTCAATTATTTTCAACTATTTTCAATTATTTTCAATTATTTATCAATTATTTTCAATCATTTAAAATTATTTTCAATTATTTTAAATTGTTTTCAATTATTTATAAATTATTTATAATTATTTTCAATTATTTATAATTATTTTCAATTATTTTCGATTATTTTCAATTATTTTCAATTATTTTCAATTATTTATCAATTATTTTCTATTATTTATAATTATTTTCAATTATTTTCAATTATTTTCAATGATTTATCAATTATTTTCAATCATTTATAATTATTTTCAATTATTTTCAACTATTTTCAATTATTTATAAATTATTTATAATTATTTTCAATTATTTATAATTATTTTCAATTATTTTCAATTATTTTCAATTATTTTCAATTATTTATAATTATTTTCAATTATTTTCAATTATTTTCAATTATTTTTAATTATTTTCAATTATTTATAAATCAATTATAATTATTTTCAATTATTTATAATTATTTTCAATTATTTTCAATTATTTTCAATTATTTTCAATTATTTATAATTATTTTCAATTATTTTCAATTAATTTCAATTATTTATAATTATTTTCAATTATTTATCAAATATTTATAATTATTTATAATTATTTTAAATTATTTTCAATTATTTATAATTATTTTCAATTATTTATCAATTATTTTCAATTATTTATAATTATTTTCAATTATTTTCAATTATTTTCAATTATTTATAATTATTTTCAATTATTTTCAATTATTTATGAATTATTTTCAATTATTTATAATTATTTTCAATTATTTATCAATTATTTTCAATTACTTATAATTATTTTCAATTATTTTCAATTATTTTCAATTATTTATAATTATTTTCAATTATTTATCAATTATTTATAATTATTTCTAATTATTTTAAATTATTTTCAATTATTTATAATTATTTTCAATTATTTATCAATTATTTTCGATTACTTATAATTATTTTCAATTATTTTCAATTATTTTCAATTATTTTCAATTATTTTCAATTATTTATAATTATTTTCAATTATTTTCAATTATTTTCAATTATTTTCAATTATTTATAATTATTTTCAATTATTTTCAATTATTTTCAATTATTTTTAATTATTTTCAATTATTTATAAATCAATTATAATTATTTTCAATTATTTATAATTATTTTCAATTATTTATCAATTATTTTCAATTATTTATAATTATTTTCAATTATTTTCAATTATTTTCAATTATTTATAATTATTTGCAATTATTTTCAATTATTTTCAATTATTTTCAATTATTTATAAATTATTTTCCATTATTTTCAATTATTTATCAATTATTTTCAATTATTTATAATTATTTTCAATTATTTTCAATTATTTTCAATTATTTTCAATTATTTTCAATTATTTATAATTATTTTCAATTATTTATCAATTATTTTCAATTATTTTCAATTATTTATAATTATTTTCAATTATTTTCAATTATTTTCAATTATTTACAATTATTTTCAATTATTTACAATTATTTTCAATTATTTATAATTATTTTCAATTATTTTCAATTATTTTCAATTATTTTCAATTATTTTCAATTATTTATAATTATTTTCAATTATTTATCAATTATTTTCAATTATTTTCAATTATTTATAATTATTTTCAATTATTTTCAATTATTTTCAATTATTTTCAATTATTTTCAATTATTTATAATTATTTTCAATTATTTTCAATTATTTTCAATTATTTATAATTATTTTCAATTATTTATCAAATATTTATAATTATTTATAATTATTTTAAATTATTTTCAATTATTTATAATTATTTTCAATTATTTATCAATTATTTTCAATTATTTATAATTATTTTCAATTATTTTCAATTATTTTCAATTATTTATAATTATTTTCAATTATTTTCAATTATTTATGAATTATTTTCAATTATTTATAATTATTTTCAATTATTTATCAATTATTTTCAATTACTTATAATTATTTTCAATTATTTTCAATTATTTTCAATTATTTATAATTATTTTCAATTATTTATCAATTATTTATAATTATTTCTAATTATTTTAAATTAGTTTCAGTTATTTATAATTATTTTCAATTATTTATCAATTATTTTCAATTACTTATAATTATTTTCAATTATTTTCAATTATTTTCAATTATTTTCAATTATTTTCAATTATTTTCAATTATTTTCAATTATTTATAATTATTTTCAATTATTTTCAATTATTTATAATTATTTTCAATTATTTTAAATTATTTTCAATTATTTTTAATTAATTATAATTATTTTCAATTATTTATCAATTATTTTCAATTATTTATAATTATTTTCAATTATTTATTAATTATTTTCAATTACTTATACTTATTTTCAATTATTTTTAATTATTTTCAATTATTTATAATTATTTTCAATTATTTATCAATTATTTATAATTATTTATAATTATTTTCAATTATTTTCAATTATTTATAATTATTTTCAATTATTTATCAATTATTTTCTATTATTTATAATTATTTTCAATTATTTTCAATTATTTTCAATTATTTTCAATTATTTTCAATTATTTTCAATTATTTTCCATTATTTATCAATTATTTTCAATTATTTATAATTATTTTCAATTATTTTCAATTATTTTCAATTATTTATAAATTATTTTCCATTATTTTCAATTATTTATCAATTATTTTCAATTATTTATAATTATTTTCAATTATTTTCAATTATTTTCAATTATTTTCAATTATTTTCAATTATTTATAATTATTTTCAATTATTTATCAATTATTTTCAATTATTTTCAATTATTTATAATTATTTTCAATTATTTTCAATTATTTTCAATTATTTACAATTATTTTCAATTATTTACAATTATTTTCAATTATTTATAATTATTTTCAATTATTTTCAATTATTTTCAATTATTTTCAATTATTTTCAATTATTTTCAATTATTTATAATTATTTTCAATTATTTATCAATTATTTTCAATTATTTTCAATTATTTATAATTATTTTCAATTATTTATCAATTATTTTCAATTATTTTCAATTATTTATAATTATTTTCAATTATTTTCAATTATTTTCAATTATTTACAATTATTTTCAATTATTTACAATTATTTTCAATTATTTATAATTATTTTCAATTATTTTCAATTATTTTCAATTATTTTCAATTATTTTCAATTATTTATAATTATTTTCAATTATTTATCAATTATTTTCAATTATTTTCAATTATTTATAATTATTTTCAATTATTTATCAATAATTTTCAATTATTTATAATTATTTTCAATTATTTTCAATTATTTTCAATTATTTTCAATTATTTATCAATTATTTTCAATTATTTATAATATTTTCAATTATTTTCAATTATTTTCAATTATTTTCTATTATTTATAATTATTTTCAATTATTTTCAATTATTTTCAACTATTTTCAATTATTTTCAATTATTTATCAATTATTTTCAATTATTTATAATTATTTTCAATTATTTATCAATTATTTATAATTATTTCTAATTATTTTAAATTATTTTCAATTATTTATAATTATTTTCAATTATTTATCAATTATTTTCAATTACTTATAATTATTTTCAATTATTTTCAATTATTTTCAATTATTTTCAATTATTTTCAATTATTTTCAATTATTTTCAATTATTTATAATTATTTTCAATTATTTTCAATTATTTTCAATTATTTTCAATTATTTATAATTATTTTCAATTATTTTCAAGTATTTTCAATTATTTTTATTTATTTTCAATTATTTATAAATCAATTATAATTATTTTCAATTATTTATAATTATTTTCAATTATTTTCAATTATTTTCAATTATTTTCAATTATTTATAATTATTTTCAATTATTTTCAATTATTTTCAATTATTTTCAATTATTTATCAATTATTTTCTATTATTTTCAATTATTTTCAATTATTTTCAATTATTTTCAATTATTTTCAATTATTTTCAATTATTTATAATTATTTTCAATTATTTTCAATTATTTTCAATTATTTATAATTATTTTCAATTATTTATCAAATATTTATAATTATTTATAATTATTTTAAATTATTTTCAATTATTTTCAATTTTTTTCAGTTATTTTCAATTATTTTCAATTATTTTCAATTACTTTCAATTATTTATCAATTATTTACAATTATTTTCAATTATTTTCAATTATTTTCAATTATTTATCAATTATTTTCAATTATTTATAATTATTTTCAATTATTTTCAATTATTTTCAATTATTTATAATTATTTTCAATTATTTTCAATTATTTTCAATTATTTATAATTATTTTCAATTATTTATCAAATATTTATAATTATTTATAATTATTTTAAATTATTTTCAATTATTTATAATTATTTTCAATTATTTATCAATTATTTTCAATTATTTATAATTATTTTCAATTATTTTCAATTATTTTCAATTATTTATAATTATTTTCAATTATTTTCAATTATTTATGAATTATTTTCAATTATTTATAATTTTTTTCAATTATTTTCAATTATTTATGAATTATTTTCAATTATTTATAATTTTTTTCAATTATTTATCAATTATTTTCAATTACTTATAATTATTTTCAATTATTTTCAATTATTTATAATTATTTTCAATTATTTATCAATTATTTATAATTATTTCTAATTATTTTAAATTATTTTCAATTATTTATAATTATTTTCAATTATTTATCAATTATTTTCAATTACTTATAATTATTTTCAATTATTTTCAATTATTTTCAATTATTTTCAATTATTTTCAATTATTTTCAATTATTTATAATTATTTTCAATTATTTTCAATTATTTATAATTATTTTCAATTATTTTAAATTATTTTCAATTATTTTTAATTAATTATAATTATTTTCAATTATTTATCAATTATTTTCAATTATTTATAATTATTTTCAATTATTTATTAATTATTTTCAATTACTTATACTTATTTTCAATTATTTTTAATTATTTTCAATTATTTATAATTATTTTCAATTATTTATCAATTATTTATAATTATTTATAATTATTTTCAATTATTTTCAATTATTTATAATTATTTTCAATTATTTATCAATTATTTTCTATTATTTATAATTATTTTCAATTATTTTCAATTATTTTCAATTATTTTCAATTATTTTCCATTATTTATCAATTATTTTCAATTATTTATAATTATTTTCAATTATTTTCAATTATTTTCAATTATTTATAAATTATTTTCCATTATTTTCAATTATTTATCAATTATTTTCAATTATTTATAATTATTTTCAATTATTTTCAATTATTTTCAATTATTTTCAATTATTTTCAATTATTTATAATTATTTTCAATTATTTATCAATTATTTTCAATTATTTTCAATTATTTATAATTATTTTCAATTATTTTCAATTATTTTCAATTATTTACAATTATTTTCAATTATTTACAATTATTTTCAATTATTTATAATTATTTTCAATTATTTTCAATTATTTTCAATTATTTTCAATTATTTTCAATTATTTATAATTATTTTCAATTATTTATCAATTATTTTCAATTATTTTCAATTATTTATAATTATTTTCAATTATTTATCAATTATTTTCAATTATTTTCAATTATTTATAATTATTTTCAATTATTTTCAATTATTTTCAATTATTTACAATTATTTTCAATTATTTACAATTATTTTCAATTATTTACAATTATTTTCAATTATTTATAATTATTTTCAATTATTTTCAATTATTTTCAATTATTTTCAATTATTTTCAATTATTTATAATTATTTTCAATTATTTATCAATTATTTTCAATTATTTTCAATTATTTATAATTATTTTCAATTATTTATCAATAATTTTCAATTATTTATCAATAATTTTCAATTATTTATAATTATTTTCAATTATTTTCAATTATTTTCAATTATTTATAATTATTTGCAATTATTTTCAATTATTTATCAATAATTTTCAATTATTTATAATTATTTTCAATTATTTATCAATTATTTTCAATTACTTATAATTATTTTCAATTATTTTCAATTATTTTCAATTATTTATATTTACTTTCAATTATTTATCAATTATTTTCTATTATTTATAATTATTTTCAATTATTTTCAATTATTTTCAATTATTTATCAATTATTATCAATTATTTATAATATTTTCAATTATTTTCAATTATTTTCAATTATTTTCTATTATTTATAATTATTTTCAATTATTTTCAATTATTTTCAACTATTTTCAATTATTTTCAATTATTTATCAATTATTTTCAATCATTTAAAATTATTTTCAATTATTTTAAATTGTTTTCAATTATTTATAAATTATTTATAATTATTTTCAATTATTTATAATTATTTTCAATTATTTTCAATTATTTTCAATTATTTTCAATTATTTTCAATTATTTATCAATTATTTTCTATTATTTATAATTATTTTCAATTATTTTCAATTATTTTCAATGATTTATCAATTATTTTCAATCATTTATAATTATTTTCAATTATTTTCAACTATTTTCAATTATTTATAAATTATTTATAATTATTTTCAATTATTTATAATTATTTTCAATTATTTTCAATTATTTTCAATTATTTTCAATTATTTATAATTATTTTCAATTATTTTCAATTATTTTCAATTATTTTTAATTATTTTCAATTATTTATAAATCAATTATAATTATTTTCAATTATTTATAATTATTTTCAATTATTTTCAATTATTTTCAATTATTTTCAATTATTTATAATTATTTTCAATTATTTTCAATTAATTTCAATTATTTATAATTATTTTCAATTATTTATCAAATATTTATAATTATTTATAATTATTTTAAATTATTTTCAATTATTTATAATTATTTTCAATTATTTATCAATTATTTTCAATTATTTATAATTATTTTCAATTATTTTCAATTATTTTCAATTATTTATAATTATTTTCAATTATTTTCAATTATTTATGAATTATTTTCAATTATTTATAATTATTTTCAATTATTTATCAATTATTTTCAATTACTTATAATTATTTTCAATTATTTTCAATTATTTTCAATTATTTATAATTATTTTCAATTATTTATCAATTATTTATAATTATTTCTAATTATTTTAAATTATTTTCAATTATTTATAATTATTTTCAATTATTTATCAATTATTTTCGATTACTTATAATTATTTTCAATTATTTTCAATTATTTTCAATTATTTTCAATTATTTATAATTATTTTCAATTATTTATCAAATATTTATAATTATTTATAATTATTTTAAATTATTTTCAATTATTTATAATTATTTTCAATTATTTATCAATTATTTTCAATTATTTATAATTATTTTCAATTATTTTCAATTATTTTCAATTATTTATAATTATTTTCAATTATTTTCAATTATTTATGAATTATTTTCAATTATTTATAATTATTTTCAATTATTTTCAATTATTTTCAATTATTTTCAATTATTTTCAATCATTTATCAATTATTTTCTATTATTTATAATTATTTTCAATTATTTTCAATTATTTTCAATGATTTATCAATTATTTTCAATCATTTATAATTATTTTCAATTATTTTCTACTATTTTCAATTATTTATAAATTATTTATAATTATTTTCAATTATTTATAATTATTTTCAATTATTTTCAATTATTTTCAATTATTTTCAATTATTTATAATTATTTTCAATTATTTTCAATTATTTTCAATTATTTTTAATTATTTTCAATTATTTATAAATCAATTATAATTATTTTCAATTATTTATAATTATTTTCAATTATTTTCAATTATTTTCAATTATTTTCAATTATTTATAATTATTTTCAATTATTTTCAATTATTTTCAATTATTTATAATTATTTTCAATTATTTATCAAATATTTATAATTATTTATAATTATTTTAAATTATTTTCAATTATTTTCAATTATTTTCAGTTATTTTCAATTATTTTCAATTATTTTCAATTACTTCCAATTATTTATCAATTATTTACAATTATTTTCAATTATTTTCAATTATTTTCAATTATTTTCAATTATTTTCAATTATTTTTAATTATTTTCAATTATTTATAAATCAATTATAATTATTTTCAATTATTTATAATTATTTTCTAATATTTTCAATTATTTTCAATTATTTTCAATTATTTATAATTATTTTCAATTATTTTCAATTATTTTCAATTATTTTCAATTATTTATCAATTATTTTCTATTATTTTCAATTATTTTCAATTATTTTCAATTATTTTCAATTATTTTCAATTATTTTCAATTACTTTCAATTATTTATCAATTATTTACAATTATTTTCAATTATTTTCAATTATTTTCAATTATTTATCAATTATTTTCAATTATTTATAATTATTTTCAATTATTTTCAATTATTTTCAATTATTTATAATTGTTTTCAATTATTTATCAATTATTTTCAATTATTTATAATTAATTTAAATTATTTTCAATTATTTTCAATTATTTTCAATTATTTATCAATTATTTATCAATTATTTTCAATTATTTATAATTATTTTCAATTATTTATCAATTATTTTCAATTATTTATAATTATTTTCAATTATTTATCAATTATTTTCAATTACTTATTATTATTTTCAATTATTTTCAATTATTTTCAATTATTTATAATTATTTTCTATTATTTATCAATTATTTATAATTATTTATAATTATTTTAAATTATTTTCAATTATTTATAATTATTTTCAATTATTTATCAATTATTTTCAATTATTTATAATTATTTTCAATTATTTTCAATTATTTTCAATTATTTATAATTATTTATGAATTATTTTCAATTACTTATAATTATTTTCAATTATTTTCATTTATTTTCAATTATTTATAATTACTTTCAATTATTTATCAATTATTTTCTATTATTTATAATTATTTTCAATTATTTTCAATTATTTTCAATTATTTTCAATTATTTATCAATTATTTTCAATTACTTATAATTATTTTCAATTATTTTCAATTATTTTCAATTATTTATAATTATTTTCAATTATTTATCAATTATTTATAATTATTTATCAATTATTTTCAATTACATAAAATTATTTTCAATTATTTTCAATTTTTTTCAATTATTTATCAATTATTTTCAATTATTTATAATTATTTTCAATTATTTTCAATTATTTTCAATTATTTTCAATTATTTTCAATCATTTATCAATTATTTTCTATTATTTATAATTATTTTCAATTATTTTCAATTATTTTCAATGATTTATCAATTATTTTCAATCATTTATAATTATTTTCAATTATTTTCAACTATTTTCAATTATTTATAAATTATTTATAATTATTTTCAATTATTTATAATTATTTTCAATTATTTTCAATTATTTTCAATTATTTTCAATTATTTATAATTATTTTCAATTATTTTCAATTATTTTCAATTATTTTTAATTATTTTCAATTATTTATAAATCAATTATAATTATTTTCAATTATTTATAATTATTTTCAATTATTTTCAATTATTTTCAATTATTTTCAATTATTTATAATTATTTTCAATTATTTTCAATTATTTTCAATTATTTATAATTATTTTCAATTATTTATCAAATATTTATAATTATTTATAATTATTTTAAATTATTTTCAATTATTTTCAATTATTTTCAGTTATTTTCAATTATTTTCAATTATTTTCAATTACTTCCAATTATTTATCAATTATTTACAATTATTTTCAATTATTTTCAATTATTTTCAATTATTTATCAATTATTTTCAATTATTTATAATTATTTTCAATTATTTTCAATTATTTTCAATTATTTTCAATTATTTATAATTATTTTCAATTATTTTCAATTATTTTCAATTATTTATAATTATTTTCAATTATTTATCAAATATTTATAATTATTTATAATTATTTTAAATTATTTTCAATTATTTATAATTATTTTCAATTATTTATCAATTATTTTCAATTATTTATAATTATTTTCAATTATTTTCAATTATTTTCAATTATTTATAATTATTTTCAATTATTTTCAATTATTTATGAATTATTTTCAATTATTTATAATTATTTTCAATTATTTATCAATTATTTTCAATTACTTATAATTATTTTCAATTATTTTCAATTATTTTCAATTATTTATAATTATTTTCAATTATTTATCAATTATTTATAATTATTTCTAATTATTTTAAATTATTTTCAATTATTTATAATTATTTTCAATTATTTATCAATTATTTTCAATTACTTATAATTATTTTCAATTATTTTCAATTATTTTCAATTATTTTCAATTATTTTCAATTATTTTCAATTATTTTCAATTATTTATAATTATTTTCAATTATTTTCAATTATTTATAATTATTTTCAATTATTTTAAATTATTTTCAATTATTTTTAATTAATTATAATTATTTTCAATTATTTATCAATTATTTTCAATTATTTATAATTAATTTAAATTATTTTCAATTATTTTCAATTATTTTCAATTATTTATCAATTATTTATCAATTATTTTCAATTATTTATAATTATTTTCAATTATTTATCAATTATTTTCAATTATTTATAATTATTTTCAATTATTTATCAATTATTTTCAATTACTTATTATTATTTTCAATTATTTTCAATTATTTTCAATTATTTATAATTATTTTCTATTATTTATCAATTATTTATAATTATTTATAATTATTTTAAATTATTTTCAATTATTTATAATTATTTTCAATTATTTATCAATTATTTTCAATTATTTATAATTATTTTCAATTATTTTCAATTATTTTCAATTATTTATAATTATTTATGAATTATTTTCAATTACTTATAATTATTTTCAATTATTTTCAATTATTTTCAATTATTTATAATTACTTTCAATTATTTATCAATTATTTTCTATTATTTATAATTATTTTCAATTATTTTCAATTATTTTCAATTATTTTCAATTATTTATCAATTATTTTCAATTACTTATAATTATTTTCAATTATTTTCAATTATTTTCAATTATTTATAATTATTTTCAATTATTTATCAATTATTTATAATTATTTATCAATTATTTTCAATTACATAAAATTATTTTCAATTATTTTCAATTTTTTTCAATTATTTATCAATTATTTTCAATTATTTATAATTATTTTCAATTATTTTCAATTATTTTCAATTATTTTCAATTATTTTCAATCATTTATCAATTATTTTCTATTATTTATAATTATTTTCAATTATTTTCAATTATTTTCAATGATTTATCAATTATTTTCAATCATTTATAATTATTTTCAATTATTTTCAACTATTTTCAATTATTTATAAATTATTTATAATTATTTTCAATTATTTATAATTATTTTCAATTATTTTCAATTATTTTCAATTATTTTCAATTATTTATAATTATTTTCAATTATTTTCAATTATTTTCAATTATTTTTAATTATTTTCAATTATTTATAAATCAATTATAATTATTTTCAATTATTTATAATTATTTTCAATTATTTTCAATTATTTTCAATTATTTTCAATTATTTATAATTATTTTCAATTATTTTCAATTATTTTCAATTATTTATAATTATTTTCAATTATTTATCAAATATTTATAATTATTTATAATTATTTTAAATTATTTTCAATTATTTTCAATTATTTTCAGTTATTTTCAATTATTTTCAATTATTTTCAATTACTTCCAATTATTTATCAATTATTTACAATTATTTTCAATTATTTTCAATTATTTTCAATTATTTATCAATTATTTTCAATTATTTATAATTATTTTCAATTATTTTCAATTATTTTCAATTATTTTCAATTATTTATAATTATTTTCAATTATTTTCAATTATTTTCAATTATTTATAATTATTTTCAATTATTTATCAAATATTTATAATTATTTATAATTATTTTAAATTATTTTCAATTATTTATAATTATTTTCAATTATTTATCAATTATTTTCAATTATTTATAATTATTTTCAATTATTTTCAATTATTTTCAATTATTTATAATTATTTTCAATTATTTTCAATTATTTATGAATTATTTTCAATTATTTATAATTATTTTCAATTATTTTCAATTATTTTCAATTATTTTCAATTATTTTCAATCATTTATCAATTATTTTCTATTATTTATAATTATTTTCAATTATTTTCAATTATTTTCAATGATTTATCAATTATTTTCAATCATTTATAATTATTTTCAATTATTTTCTACTATTTTCAATTATTTATAAATTATTTATAATTATTTTCAATTATTTATAATTATTTTTAATTATTTTCAATTATTTTCAATTATTTTCAATTATTTATAATTATTTTCAATTATTTTCAATTATTTTCAATTATTTTTAATTATTTTCAATTATTTATAAATCAATTATAATTATTTTCAATTATTTATAATTATTTTCAATTATTTTCAATTATTTTCAATTATTTTCAATTATTTATAATTATTTTCAATTATTTTCAATTATTTTCAATTATTTATAATTATTTTCAATTATTTATCAAATATTTATAATTATTTATAATTATTTTAAATTATTTTCAATTATTTTCAATTATTTTCAGTTATTTTCAATTATTTTCAATTATTTTCAATTACTTCCAATTATTTATCAATTATTTACAATTATTTTCAATTATTTTCAATTATTTTCAATTATTTTCAATTATTTTCAATTATTTTTAATTATTTTCAATTATTTATAAATCAATTATAATTATTTTCAATTATTTATAATTATTTTCAAATATTTTCAATTATTTTCAATTATTTTCAATTATTTATAATTATTTTCAATTATTTTCAATTATTTTCAATTATTTTCAATTATTTATCAATTATTTTCTATTATTTTCAATTATTTTCAATTATTTTCAATTATTTTCAATTATTTTCAATTATTTTCAATTACTTTCAATTATTTATCAATTATTTACAATTATTTTCAATTATTTTCAATTATTTTCAATTATTTATCAATTATTTTCAATTATTTATAATTATTTTCAATTATTTTCAATTATTTTCAATTATTTATAATTGTTTTCAATTATTTATCAATTATTTTCAATTATTTATAATTAATTTAAATTATTTTCAATTATTTTCAATTATTTTCAATTATTTATCAATTATTTATCAATTATTTTCAATTATTTATAATTATTTTCAATTATTTATCAATTATTTTCAATTATTTATAATTATTTTCAATTATTTATCAATTATTTTCAATTACTTATTATTATTTTCAATTATTTTCAATTATTTTCAATTATTTATAATTATTTTCTATTATTTATCAATTATTTATAATTATTTATAATTATTTTAAATTATTTTCAATTATTTATAATTATTTTCAATTATTTATCAATTATTTTCAATTATTTATAATTATTTTCAATTATTTTCAATTATTTTCAATTATTTATAATTATTTATGAATTATTTTCAATTACTTATAATTATTTTCAATTATTTTCATTTATTTTCAATTATTTATAATTACTTTCAATTATTTATCAATTATTTTCTATTATTTATAATTATTTTCAATTATTTTCAATTATTTTCAATTATTTTCAATTATTTATCAATTATTTTCAATTACTTATAATTATTTTCAATTATTTTCAATTATTTTCAATTATTTATAATTATTTTCAATTATTTATCAATTATTTATAATTATTTATCAATTATTTTCAATTACATAAAATTATTTTCAATTATTTTCAATTTTTTTCAATTATTTATCAATTATTTTCAATTATTTATAATTATTTTCAATTATTTTCAATTATTTTCAATTATTTTCAATTATTTTCAATCATTTATCAATTATTTTCTATTATTTATAATTATTTTCAATTATTTTCAATTATTTTCAATGATTTATCAATTATTTTCAATCATTTATAATTATTTTCAATTATTTTCAACTATTTTCAATTATTTATAAATTATTTATAATTATTTTCAATTATTTATAATTATTTTCAATTATTTTCAATTATTTTCAATTATTTTCAATTATTTATAATTATTTTCAATTATTTTCAATTATTTTCAATTATTTTTAATTATTTTCAATTATTTATAAATCAATTATAATTATTTTCAATTATTTATAATTATTTTCAATTATTTTCAATTATTTTCAATTATTTTCAATTATTTATAATTATTTTCAATTATTTTCAATTATTTTCAATTATTTATAATTATTTTCAATTATTTATCAAATATTTATAATTATTTATAATTATTTTAAATTATTTTCAATTATTTTCAATTATTTTCAGTTATTTTCAATTATTTTCAATTATTTTCAATTACTTCCAATTATTTATCAATTATTTACAATTATTTTCAATTATTTTCAATTATTTTCAATTATTTATCAATTATTTTCAATTATTTATAATTATTTTCAATTATTTTCAATTATTTTCAATTATTTTCAATTATTTATAATTATTTTCAATTATTTTCAATTATTTTCAATTATTTATAATTATTTTCAATTATTTATCAAATATTTATAATTATTTATAATTATTTTAAATTATTTTCAATTATTTATAATTATTTTCAATTATTTATCAATTATTTTCAATTATTTATAATTATTTTCAATTATTTTCAATTATTTTCAATTATTTATAATTATTTTCAATTATTTTCAATTATTTATGAATTATTTTCAATTATTTATAATTATTTTCAATTATTTATCAATTATTTTCAATTACTTATAATTATTTTCAATTATTTTCAATTATTTTCAATTATTTATAATTATTTTCAATTATTTATCAATTATTTATAATTATTTCTAATTATTTTAAATTATTTTCAATTATTTATAATTATTTTCAATTATTTATCAATTATTTTCAATTACTTATAATTATTTTCAATTATTTTCAATTATTTTCAATTATTTTCAATTATTTTCAATTATTTTCAATTATTTTCAATTATTTATAATTATTTTCAATTATTTTCAATTATTTATAATTATTTTCAATTATTTATCAATTATTTTCAATTATTTTCAATTATTTATAATTATTTTCAATTATTTTCAATTATTTTCAATTATTTACAATTATTTTCAATTATTTACAATTATTTTCAATTATTTACAATTATTTTCAATTATTTATAATTATTTTCAATTATTTTCAATTATTTTCAATTATTTTCAATTATTTTCAATTATTTATAATTATTTTCAATTATTTATCAATTATTTTCAATTATTTTCAATTATTTATAATTATTTTCAATTATTTTCAATTATTTTCAATTATTTATAATTATTTTCAATTATTTTCAATTATTTTCAATTATTTACAATTATTTTCAATTATTTATAATTATTTTCAATTATTTTCAATTATTTTCAATTATTTTCAATTATTTATAATTATTTTCAATTATTTATCAATTATTTTCAATTATTTTCAATTATTTATAATTATTTTCAATTATTTATCAATAATTTTCAATTATTTATAATTATTTTCAATTATTTTCAATTATTTTCAATTATTTATAATTATTTGCAATTATTTTCAATTATTTATCAATAATTTTCAATTATTTATAATTATTTTCAATTATTTATCAATTATTTTCAATTACTTATAATTATTTTCAATTATTTTCAATTATTTTCAATTATTTATAATTACTTTCAATTATTTATCAATTATTTTCTATTATTTATAATTATTTTCAATTATTTTCAATTATTTTCAATTATTTTCAATAATTTATCAATTATTTTCAATTATTTATAATATTTTCAATTATTTTCAATTATTTTCAATTATTTTCTATTATTTATAATTATTTTCAATTATTTTCAATTATTTTCAACTATTTTCAATTATTTATCAATTATTTTCAATCATTTAAAATTATTTTCAATTATTTTAAATTGTTTTCAATTATTTATAAATTATTTATAATTATTTTCAATTATTTATAATTATTTTCAATTATTTTCAATTATTTTCAATTATTTTCAATTATTTTCAATTATTTTCAATTATTTATCAATTATTTTCTATTATTTATAATTATTTTCAATTATTTTCAATTATTTTCAATGATTTATCAATTATTTTCAATCATTTATAATTATTTTCAATTATTTTCAACTATTTTCAATTATTTATAAATTATTTATAATTATTTTCAATTATTTATAATTATTTTCAATTATTTTCAATTATTTTCAATTATTTTCAATTATTTATAATTATTTTCAATTATTTTCAATTATTTTCAATTATTTTTAATTATTTTCAATTATTTATAAATCAATTATAATTATTTTCAATTATTTATAATTATTTTCAATTATTTTCAATTATTTTCAATTATTTTCAATTATTTATAATTATTTTCAATTATTTTCAATTAATTTCAATTATTTATAATTATTTTCAATTATTTATCAAATATTTATAATTATTTATAATTATTTTAAATTATTTTCAATTATTTATAATTATTTTCAATTATTTATCAATTATTTTCAATTATTTATAATTATTTTCAATTATTTTCAATTATTTTCAATTATTTATAATTATTTTCAATTATTTTCAATTATTTATGAATTATTTTCAATTATTTATAATTATTTTCAATTATTTATCAATTATTTTCAATTACTTATAATTATTTTCAATTATTTTCAATTATTTTCAATTATTTATAATTATTTTCAATTATTTATCAATTATTTATAATTATTTCTAATTATTTTAAATTATTTTCAATTATTTATAATTATTTTCAATTATTTATCAATTATTTTCAATTACTTATAATTATTTTCAATTATTTTCAATTATTTTCAATTATTTTCAATTATTTATAATTATTTTCAATTATTTTCAATTATTTTCAATTATTTTCAATTATTTATAATTATTTTCAATTATTTTCAAGTATTTTCAATTATTTTTAATTATTTTCAATTATTTATAAATCAATTATAATTATTTTCAATTATTTATAATTATTTTCAATTATTTTCAATTATTTTCAATTATTTTCAATTATTTATAATTATTTTCAATTATTTTCAATTATTTTCAATTATTTTCAATTATTTATCAATTATTTTCTATTATTTTCAATTATTTTCAATTATTTTCAATTATTTTCAATTATTTTCAATTATTTTCAATTACTTTCAATTATTTATCAATTATTTACAATTATTTTCAATTATTTTCAATTATTTTCAATTATTTATCAATTATTTTCAATTATTTATAATTATTTTCAATTATTTTCAATTATTTTCAATTATTTATAATTGTTTTCAATTATTTATCAATTATTTTCAATTATTTATAATTAATTTAAATTATTTTCAATTATTTTCAATTATTTTCAATTATTTATCAATTATTTATCAATTATTTTCAATTATTTATAATTATTTTCAATTATTTATCAATTATTTTCAATTATTTTTAATTATTTTCAATTATTTATCAATTATTTTCAATTACTTATTATTATTTTCAATTATTTTCAATTATTTTCAATTATTTATAATTATTTTCTATTATTTATCAATTATTTATAATTATTTATAATTATTTTAAATTATTTTCAATTATTTATAATTATTTTCAATTATTTATCAATTATTTTCAATTATTTATAATTATTTTCAATTATTTTCAATTATTTTCAATTATTTATTATTATTTATCAATTATTTTCAATTACTTATAATTATTTTCAATTATTTTCAATTATTTTCAATTATTTATAATTACTTTCAATTATTTATCAATTATTTTCTATTATTTATAATTATTTTCAATTATTTTCAATTATTTTCAATTATTTTCAATTATTTATCAATTATTTTCAATTACTTATAATTATTTTCAATTATTTTCAATTATTTTCAATTATTTATAATTATTTTCAATTATTTATCAATTATTTATAATTATTTATCAATTATTTTCAATTACATAAAATTATTTTCAATTATTTTCAATTTTTTTCAATTATTTATCAATTATTTTCAATTATTTATAATTATTTTCAATTATTTTCAATTATTTTCAATTATTTTCAATTATTTATCAATTATTTTCTATTATTTTCAATTATTTTCAATTATTTTAAATTATTTTCAATTATTTTCAATTATTTTCAATTACTTTCAATTATTTATCAATTATTTACAATTATTTTCAATTATTTTCAATTATTTTCAATTATTTATCAATTTTTTTCAATTATTTATAATTATTTTCAATTATTTTCAATTATTTTCAATTATTTATAATTGTTTTCAATTATTTATCAATTATTTTCAATTATTTATAATTAATTTAAATTATTTTCAATTATTTTAAATTATTTTCAATTATTTATCAATTATTTATCAATTATTTTCAATTATTTATAATTATTTTCAATTATTTATCAATTATTTTCAATTATTTATAATTATTTTCACTTATTTATCAATTATTTTCAATTACTTATTATTATTTTCAATTATTTTCAATTATTTTCAATTATTTATAATTATTTTCTATTATTTATCAATTAATTATAATTATTTATAATTATTTTAAATTATTTTCAAATATTTATAATTATTTTCAATTATTTATCAATAATTTTCAATTATTTATAATTATTTTCAATTATTTTCAATTATTCTCAATTATTTATAATTATTTTCAATTATTTTCAATTATTTATCAATAATTTTCAATTATTTATAATTATTTTCAATTATTTTCAATTATTTTCAATTATTTATAATTATTTTCAATTATTTTCAATTATTTATCAATAATTTTCAATTATTTATAATTATTTTCAATTATTTATCAATTATTTTCAAATACTTATAATTATTTTCAATTATTTTCAATTATTTTCAATTATTTATAATTACTTTCAATTATTTATCAATTATTTTCTATTATTTATAATTATTTTCAATTATTTTCAATTATTTTCAATTATTTTCAATTATTTATCAATTATTTTCAATTATTTATAATTATTTTCAATTATTTATCAATTATTTTCAATTACTTATAATTATTTTCAATTATTTTCAATTATTTTCAATTATTTTCAATTATTTATAATTATTTTCAATTATTTTCAATTATTTTCAATTATTTTCAATTATTTATAATTATTTTCAATTATTTTCAATTATTTTCAATTATTTTTAATTATTTTCAATTATTTATAAATCAATTATAATTATTTTCAATTATTTATAATTATTTTCAATTATTTTCAATTATTTTCAATTATTTATAATTATTTTCAATTATTTTCAATTATTTTCAATTATTTTCAATTATTTATCAATTATTTTCTATTATTTTCAATTATTTTCAATTATTTTCAATTATTTTCAATTATTTTCAATTATTTTCAATTATTTTCAATTATTTATAATTATTTTCAATTATTTTCAATTATTTTCAATTATTTTCAATTATTTTCAATTATTTATAATTATTTTCAATTATTTATCAATTATTTTCAATTATTTATAATTATTTTCAATTATTTTCAATTATTTTCAATTATTTATAATTATTTTCAATTATTTTCAATTATTTATGAATTATTTTCAATTATTTATAATTATTTTCAATTATTTATCAATTATTTTCAATTACTTATAATTATTTTCAATTATTTTCAATTATTTTCAATTATTTATAATTATTTTCAATTATTTATCAATTATTTATAATTATTTCTAATTATTTTAAATTATTTTCAATTATTCATAATTATTTTCAATTATTTATCAATTATTTTCAATTACTTATAATTATTTTCAATTATTTTCAATTATTTTCAATTATTTTCAATTATTTATAATTATTTTCAATTATTTTCAATTATTTATAATTATTTTCAATTATTTTAAATTATTTTCAATTATTTTTAATTAATTATAATTATTTTCAATTATTTATCAATTATTTTCAATTATTTATAATTATTTTCAATTATTTATTAATTATTTTCAATTACTTATACTTATTTTCAATTATTTTTAATTATTTTCAATTATTTATAATTATTTTCAATTATTTATCAATTATTTATAATTATTTATAATTATTTTCAATTATTTTCAATTATTTATAATTATTTTCAATTATTTATCAATTATTTTCTATTATTTATAATTATTTTCAATTATTTTCAATTATTTTCAATTATTTTCAATTATTTTCCATTATTTATCAATTATTTTCAATTATTTATAATTATTTTCAATTATTTTCAATTATTTTCAATTATTTATAAATTATTTTCCATTATTTTCAATTATTTATCAATTATTTTCAATTATTTATAATTATTTTCAATTATTTTCAATTATTTTCAATTATTTTCAATTATTTTCAATTATTTATAATTATTTTCAATTATTTATCAATTATTTTCAATTATTTTCAATTATTTATAATTATTTTCAATTATTTTCAATTATTTTCAATTATTTACAATTATTTTCAATTATTTACAATTATTTTCAATTATTTATAATTATTTTCAATTATTTTCAATTATTTTCAATTATTTTCAATTATTTTCAATTATTTATAATTATTTTCAATTATTTATCAATTATTTTCAATTATTTTCAATTATTTATAATTATTTTCAATTATTTATCAATTATTTTCAATTATTTTCAATTATTTATAATTATTTTCAATTATTTTCAATTATTTTCAATTATTTACAATTATTTTCAATTATTTACAATTATTTTCAATTATTTATAATTATTTTCAATTATTTTCAATTATTTTCAATTATTTTCAATTATTTTCAATTATTTATAATTATTTTCAATTATTTATCAATTATTTTCAATTATTTTCAATTATTTATAATTATTTTCAATTATTTATAATTATTTTCAATTATTTTCAATTATTTTCAATTATTTATAATTATTTGCAATTATTTTCAATTATTTATCAATAATTTTCAATTATTTATAATTATTTTCAATTATTTATCAATTATTTTCAATTACTTATAATTATTTTCAATTATTTTCAATTATTTTCAATTATTTATAATTACTTTCAATTATTTATCAATTATTTTCTATTATTTATAATTATTTTCAATTATTTTCAATTATTTTCAATTATTTTCAATTATTTATCAATTATTTTCAATTATTTATAATATTTTCAATTATTTTCAATTATTTTCAATTATTTTCTATTATTTATAATTATTTTCAATTATTTTCAATTATTTTCAATTATTTATAATTATTTTCAATTATTTATCAATTATTTTCAATTACTTATTATTATTTTCAATTATTTTCAATTATTTTCAATTATTTATAATTATTTTCTATTATTTATCAATTATTTATAATTATTTATAATTATTTTAAATTATTTTCAATTATTTATAATTATTTTCAATTATTTATCAATTATTTTCAATTATTTATAATTATTTTCAATTATTTTCAATTATTTTCAATTATTTATAATTATTTATCAATTATTTTCAATTACTTATAATTATTTTCAATTATTTTCAATTATTTTCAATTATTTATAATTACTTTCAATTATTTATCAATTATTTTCTATTATTTATAATTATTTTCAATTATTTTCAATTATTTTCAATTATTTTCAATTATTTATCAATTATTTTCAATTACTTATAATTATTTTCAATTATTTTCAATTATTTTCAATTATTTATAATTATTTTCAATTATTTATCAATTATTTATAATTATTTATCAATTATTTTCAATTACATAAAATTATTTTCAATTATTTTCAATTTTTTTCAATTATTTATCAATTATTTTCAATTATTTATAATTATTTTCAATTAGTTTCAATTATTTTCAATTATTTTCAATTATTTTCAATCATTTATCAATTATTTTCTATTATTTATAATTATTTTCAATTATTTTCAATTATTTTCAATGATTTATCAATTATTTTCAATCATTTATAATTATTTTCAATTATTTTCAACTATTTTCAATTATTTATAAATTATTTATAATTATTTTCAATTATTTATAATTATTTTCAATTATTTTCAATTATTTTCAATTATTTTCAATTATTTATAATTATTTTCAATTATTTTCAATTATTTTCAATTATTTTTAATTATTTTCAATTATTTATAAATCAATTATAATTATTTTCAATTATTTATAATTATTTTCAATTATTTTCAATTATTTTCAATTATTTTCAATTATTTATAATTATTTTCAATTATTTTCAATTATTTTCAATTATTTATAATTATTTTCAATTATTTATCAAATATTTATAATTATTTATAATTATTTTAAATTATTTTAAATTATTTTCAATTATTTTCAGTTATTTTCAATTATTTTCAATTATTTTCAATTACTTTCAATTATTTATCAATTATTTACAATTATTTTCAATTATTTTCAATTATTTTCAATTATTTATCAATTATTTTCAATTATTTATAATTATTTTCAATTATTTTCAATTATTTTCAATTATTTTCAATTATTTATAATTATTTTCAATTATTTTCAATTATTTTCAATTATTTATAATTATTTTCAATTATTTATCAAATATTTATAATTATTTATAATTATTTTAAATTATTTTCAATTATTTATAATTATTTTCAATTATTTATCAATTATTTTCAATTATTTATAATTATTTTCAATTATTTTCAATTATTTTCAATTATTTATAATTATTTTCAATTATTTTCAATTATTTATGAATTATTTTCAATTATTTATAATTATTTTCAATTATTTATCAATTATTTTCAATTACTTATAATTATTTTCAATTATTTTCAATTATTTTCAATTATTTATAATTATTTTCAATTATTTATCAATTATTTATAATTATTTCTAATTATTTTAAATTATTTTCAATTATTTATAATTATTTTCAATTATTTATCAATTATTTTCAATTACTTATAATTATTTTCAATTATTTTCAATTATTTTCAATTATTTTCAATTATTTTCAATTATTTTCAATTATTTTCAATTATTTATAATTATTTTCAATTATTTTCAATTATTTATAATTATTTTCAATTATTTTAAATTATTTTCAATTATTTTTAATTAATTATAATTATTTTCAATTATTTATCAATTATTTTCAATTATTTATAATTATTTTCAATTATTTATTAATTATTTTCAATTACTTATACTTATTTTCAATTATTTTTAATTATTTTCAATTATTTATAATTATTTTCAATTATTTATCAATTATTTATAATTATTTATAATTATTTTCAATTATTTTCAATTATTTATAATTATTTTCAATTATTTATCAATTATTTTCTATTATTTATAATTATTTTCAATTATTTTCAATTATTTTCAATTATTTTCAATTATTTTCCATTATTTATCAATTATTTTCAATTATTTATAATTATTTTCAATTATTTTCAATTATTTTCAATTATTTATAAATTATTTTCCATTATTTTCAATTATTTATCAATTATTTTCAATTATTTATAATTATTTTCAATTATTTTCAATTATTTTCAATTATTTTCAATTATTTTCAATTATTTTCAATTATTTTCAATTATTTATCAATTATTTTCAATTATTTTCAATTATTTATAATTATTTTCAATTATTTTCAATTATTTTCAATTATTTACAATTATTTTCAATTATTTACAATTATTTTCAATTATTTATAATTATTTTCAATTATTTTCAATTATTTTCAATTATTTTCAATTATTTTCAATTATTTATAATTATTTTCAATTATTTATCAATTATTTTCAATTATTTTCAATTATTTATAATTATTTTCAATTATTTATCAATTATTTTCAATTATTTTCAATTATTTATAATTATTTTCAATTATTTTCAATTATTTTCAATTATTTTCAATTATTTATAATTATTTTCAATTATTTTCAATTATTTTCAATTATTTTTAATTATTTTCAATTATTTATAAATCAATTATAATTATTTTCAATTATTTATAATTATTTTCAATTATTTTCAATTATTTTCAATTATTTTCAATTATTTATAATTATTTTCAATTATTTTCAATTATTTTCAATTATTTTCAATTATTTATCAATTATTTTCTATTATTTTCAATTATTTTCAATTATTTTCAATTATTTTCAATTATTTTCAATTATTTTCAATTATTTTCAATTATTTATAATTATTTTCAATTATTTTCAATTATTTTCAATTATTTTCAATTATTTATAATTATTTTCAATTATTTATCAATTATTTTCAATTATTTATAATTATTTTCAATTATTTTCAATTATTTTCAATTATTTATAATTATTTTCAATTATTTTCAATTATTTATGAATTATTTTCAATTATTTATAATTATTTTCAATTATTTATCAATTATTTTCAATTACTTATAATTATTTTCAATTATTTTCAATTATTTTCAATTATTTATAATTATTTTCAATTATTTATCAATTATTTATAATTATTTCTAATTATTTTAAATTATTTTCAATTATTCATAATTATTTTCAATTATTTATCAATTATTTTCAATTACTTATAATTATTTTCAATTATTTTCAATTATTTTCAATTATTTTCAATTATTTATAATTATTTTCAATTATTTTCAATTATTTATAATTATTTTCAATTATTTTAAATTATTTTCAATTATTTTTAATTAATTATAATTATTTTCAATTATTTATCAATTATTTTCAATTATTTATAATTATTTTCAATTATTTATTAATTATTTTCAATTACTTATACTTATTTTCAATTATTTTTAATTATTTTCAATTATTTATAATTATTTTCAATTATTTATCAATTATTTATAATTATTTATAATTATTTTCAATTATTTTCAATTATTTATAATTATTTTCAATTATTTATCAATTATTTTCTATTATTTATAATTATTTTCAATTATTTTCAATTATTTTCAATTATTTTCAATTATTTTCCATTATTTATCAATTATTTTCAATTATTTATAATTATTTTCAATTATTTTCAATTATTTTCAATTATTTATAAATTATTTTCCATTATTTTCAATTATTTATCAATTATTTTCAATTATTTATAATTATTTTCAATTATTTTCAATTATTTTCAATTATTTTCAATTATTTTCAATTATTTATAATTATTTTCAATTATTTATCAATTATTTTCAATTATTTTCAATTATTTATAATTATTTTCAATTATTTTCAATTATTTTCAATTATTTACAATTATTTTCAATTATTTACAATTATTTTCAATTATTTATAATTATTTTCAATTATTTTCAATTATTTTCAATTATTTTCAATTATTTTCAATTATTTATAATTATTTTCAATTATTTATCAATTATTTTCAATTATTTTCAATTATTTATAATTATTTTCAATTATTTATCAATTATTTTCAATTATTTTCAATTATTTATAATTATTTTCAATTATTTTCAATTATTTTCAATTATTTACAATTATTTTCAATTATTTACAATTATTTTCAATTATTTATAATTATTTTCAATTATTTTCAATTATTTTCAATTATTTTCAATTATTTTCAATTATTTATAATTATTTTCAATTATTTATCAATTATTTTCAATTATTTTCAATTATTTATAATTATTTTCAATTATTTATAATTATTTTCAATTATTTTCAATTATTTTCAATTATTTATAATTATTTGCAATTATTTTCAATTATTTATCAATAATTTTCAATTATTTATAATTATTTTCAATTATTTATCAATTATTTTCAATTACTTATAATTATTTTCAATTATTTTCAATTATTTTCAATTATTTATAATTACTTTCAATTATTTATCAATTATTTTCTATTATTTATAATTATTTTCAATTATTTTCAATTATTTTCAATTATTTTCAATTATTTATCAATTATTTTCAATTATTTATAATATTTTCAATTATTTTCAATTATTTTCAATTATTTTCAATTATTTTCTATTATTTATAATTATTTTCAATTATTTTCAATTATTTTCAATTATTTATAATTATTTTCAATTATTTATCAATTATTTTCAATTACTTATTATTATTTTCAATTATTTTCAATTATTTTCAATTATTTATAATTATTTTCTATTATTTATCAATTATTTATAATTATTTATAATTATTTTAAATTATTTTCAATTATTTATAATTATTTTCAATTATTTATCAATTATTTTCAATTATTTATAATTATTTTCAATTATTTTCAATTATTTTCAATTATTTATAATTATTTATCAATTATTTTCAATTACTTATAATTATTTTCAATTATTTTCAATTATTTTCAATTATTTATAATTACTTTCAATTATTTATCAATTATTTTCTATTATTTATAATTATTTTCAATTATTTTCAATTATTTTCAATTATTTTCAATTATTTATCAATTATTTTCAATTACTTATAATTATTTTCAATTATTTTCAATTATTTTCAATTATTTATAATTATTTTCAATTATTTATCAATTATTTATAATTATTTATCAATTATTTTCAATTACATAAAATTATTTTCAATTATTTTCAATTTTTTTCAATTATTTATCAATTATTTTCAATTATTTATAATTATTTTCAATTAGTTTCAATTATTTTCAATTATTTTCAATTATTTTCAATCATTTATCAATTATTTTCTATTATTTATAATTATTTTCAATTATTTTCAATTATTTTCAATGATTTATCAATTATTTTCAATCATTTATAATTATTTTCAATTATTTTCAACTATTTTCAATTATTTATAAATTATTTATAATTATTTTCAATTATTTATAATTATTTTCAATTATTTTCAATTATTTTCAATTATTTTCAATTATTTATAATTATTTTCAATTATTTTCAATTATTTTCAATTATTTTTAATTATTTTCAATTATTTATAAATCAATTATAATTATTTTCAATTATTTATAATTATTTTCAATTATTTTCAATTATTTTCAATTATTTTCAATTATTTATAATTATTTTCAATTATTTTCAATTATTTTCAATTATTTATAATTATTTTCAATTATTTATCAAATATTTATAATTATTTATAATTATTTTAAATTATTTTAAATTATTTTCAATTATTTTCAGTTATTTTCAATTATTTTCAATTATTTTCAATTACTTTCAATTATTTATCAATTATTTACAATTATTTTCAATTATTTTCAATTATTTTCAATTATTTATCAATTATTTTCAATTATTTATAATTATTTTCAATTATTTTCAATTATTTTCAATTATTTTCAATTATTTATAATTATTTTCAATTATTTTCAATTATTTTCAATTATTTATAATTATTTTCAATTATTTATCAAATATTTATAATTATTTATAATTATTTTAAATTATTTTCAATTATTTATAATTATTTTCAATTATTTATCAATTATTTTCAATTATTTATAATTATTTTCAATTATTTTCAATTATTTTCAATTATTTATAATTATTTTCAATTATTTTCAATTATTTATGAATTATTTTCAATTATTTATAATTATTTTCAATTATTTATCAATTATTTTCAATTACTTATAATTATTTTCAATTATTTTCAATTATTTTCAATTATTTATAATTATTTTCAATTATTTATCAATTATTTATAATTATTTCTAATTATTTTAAATTATTTTCAATTATTTATAATTATTTTCAATTATTTATCAATTATTTTCAATTACTTATAATTATTTTCAATTATTTTCAATTATTTTCAATTATTTTCAATTATTTTCAATTATTTTCAATTATTTTCAATTATTTATAATTATTTTCAATTATTTTCAATTATTTATAATTATTTTCAATTATTTTAAATTATTTTCAATTATTTTTAATTAATTATAATTATTTTCAATTATTTATCAATTATTTTCAATTATTTATAATTATTTTCAATTATTTATTAATTATTTTCAATTACTTATACTTATTTTCAATTATTTTTAATTATTTTCAATTATTTATAATTATTTTCAATTATTTATCAATTATTTATAATTATTTATAATTATTTTCAATTATTTTCAATTATTTATAATTATTTTCAATTATTTATCAATTATTTTCTATTATTTATAATTATTTTCAATTATTTTCAATTATTTTCAATTATTTTCAATTATTTTCCATTATTTATCAATTATTTTCAATTATTTATAATTATTTTCAATTATTTTCAATTATTTTCAATTATTTATAAATTATTTTCCATTATTTTCAATTATTTATCAATTATTTTCAATTATTTATAATTATTTTCAATTATTTTCAATTATTTTCAATTATTTTCAATTATTTTCAATTATTTTCAATTATTTTCAATTATTTATCAATTATTTTCAATTATTTTCAATTATTTATAATTATTTTCAATTATTTTCAATTATTTTCAATTATTTACAATTATTTTCAATTATTTACAATTATTTTCAATTATTTATAATTATTTTCAATTATTTTCAATTATTTTCAATTATTTTCAATTATTTTCAATTATTTATAATTATTTTCAATTATTTATCAATTATTTTCAATTATTTTCAATTATTTATAATTATTTTCAATTATTTATCAATTATTTTCAATTATTTTCAATTATTTATAATTATTTTCAATTATTTTCAATTATTTTCAATTATTTACAATTATTTTCAATTATTTACAATTATTTTCAATTATTTATAATTATTTTCAATTATTTTCAATTATTTTCAATTATTTTCAATTATTTTCAATTATTTATAATTATTTTCAATTATTTATCAATTATTTTCAATTATTTTCAATTATTTATAATTATTTTCAATTATTTATCAATAATTTTCAATTATTTATAATTATTTTCAATTATTTTCAATTATTTTCAATTATTTATAATTATTTGCAATTATTTTCAATTATTTATCAATAATTTTCAATTATTTATAATTATTTTCAATTATTTATCAATTATTTTCAATTACTTATAATTATTTTCAATTATTTTCAATTATTTTCAATTATTTATAATTACTTTCAATTATTTATCAATTATTTTCTATTATTTATAATTATTTTCAATTATTTTCAATTATTTTCAATTATTTTCAATTATTTATAATATTTTCAATTATTTTCAATTATTTTCAATTATTTTCTATTATTTATAATTATTTTCAATTATTTTCAATTATTTTCAACTATTTTAAATTATTTTCAATTATTTATCAATTATTTTCAATCATTTAAAATTATTTTCAATTATTTTAAATTGTTTTCAATTATTTATAAATTATTTATAATTATTTTCAATTATTTATAATTATTTTCAATTATTTTCAATTATTTTCAATTATTTATCAATTATTTTCTATTATTTATAATTATTTTCAATTATTTTCAATGATTTATCAATTATTTTCAATCATTTATAATTATTTTCAATTATTTTCAACTATTTTCAATTATTTATAAATTATTTATAATTATTTTCAATTATTTATAATTATTTTCAATTATTTTCAATTATTTTCAATTATTTTCAATTATTTATAATTATTTTCAATTATTTTCAATTATTTTCAATTATTTTTAATTATTTTCAATTATTTATAAATCAATTATAATTATTTTCAATTATTTATAATTATTTTCAATTATTTTCAATTATTTTCAATTATTTTCAATTATTTATAATTATTTTCAATTATTTTCAATTAATTTCAATTATTTATAATTATTTTCAATTATTTATCAAATATTTATAATTATTTATAATTATTTTAAATTGTTTTCAATTATTTATAATTATTTTCAATTATTTATCAATTATTTTCAATTATTTATAATTATTTTCAATTATTTTCAATTATTTTCAATTATTTATAATTATTTTCAATTATTTTCAATTATTTATGAATTATTTTCAATTATTTATAATTATTTTCAATTATTTATCAATTATTTTCAATTACTTATAATTATTTTCAATTATTTTCAATTATTTTCAATTATTTATAATTATTTTCAATTATTTATCAATTATTTATAATTATTTCTAATTATTTTAAATTATTTTCAATTATTTATAATTATTTTCAATTATTTATCAATTATTTTCAATTACTTATTATTATTTTCAATTATTTTCAATTATTTTCAATTATTTTCAATTATTTTCAATTATTTATAATTATTTTCAATTATTTTCAATTATTTTCAATTATTTTCAATTATTTTCAATTATTTATAATTATTTTCAATTATTTTCAATTATTTTCAATTATTTTTAATTATTTTCAATTATTTATAAATCAATTATAATTATTTTCAATTATTTATAATTATTTTCAATTATTTTCAATTATTTTCAATTATTTTCAATTATTTATAATTATTTTCAATTATTTTCAATTATTTTCAATTATTTTCAATTATTTATCAATTATTTTCTATTATTTTCAATTATTTTCAATTATTTTCAATTATTTTCAATTATTTTCAATTACTTTCAATTATTTATCAATTATTTACAATTATTTTCAATTATTTTCAATTATTTTCAATTATTTATCAATTATTTTCAATTATTTATAATTATTTTCAATTATTTTCAATTATTTTCAATTATTTATAATTGTTTTCAATTATTTATCAATTATTTTCAATTATTTATAATTAATTTAAATTATTTTCAATTATTTTCAATTATTTTCAATTATTTATCAATTATTTATCAATTATTTTCAATTATTTATAATTATTTTCAATTATTTATCAATTATTTTCAATTATTTATAATTATTTTCAATTATTTATCAATTATTTTCAATTACTTATTATTATTTTCAATTATTTTCAATTATTTTCAATTATTTATAATTATTTTCTATTATTTATCAATTATTTATAATTATTTATAATTATTTTAAATTATTTTCAATTATTTATAATTATTTTCAATTATTTATCAATTATTTTCAATTATTTATAATTATTTTCAAATTATTTTCAATTATTTTCAATTATTTATTATTATTTATCAATTATTTTCAATTACTTATAATTATTTTCAATTATTTTCAATTATTTTCAATTATTTATAATTACTTTCAATTATTTATCAATTATTTTCTATTATTTATAATTATTTTCAATTATTTTCAATTATTTTCAATTATTTTCAATTATTTATCAATTATTTTCAATTACTTATAATTATTTTCAATTATTTTCAATTATTTTCAATTATTTATAATTATTTTCAATTATTTATCAATTATTTATAATTATTTATCAATTATTTTCAATTACATAAAATTATTTTCAATTATTTTCAATTTTTTTCAATTATTTATCAATTATTTTCAATTATTTATAATTATTTTCAATTATTTTCAATTATTTTCAATTATTTATCAATTATTTTCTATTATTTTCAATTATTTTCAATTATTTTAAATTATTTTCAATTATTTTCAATTATTTTCAATTACTTTCAATTATTTATCAATTATTTACAATTATTTTCAATTATTTTCAATTATTTTCAATTATTTATCAATTTTTTTCAATTATTTATAATTATTTTCAATTATTTTCAATTATTTTCAATTATTTATAATTGTTTTCAATTATTTATGAATTATTTTCAATTATTTATAATTAATTTAAATTATTTTCAATTATTTTAAATTATTTTCAATTATTTATCAATTATTTATCAATTATTTTCAATTATTTATAATTATTTTCAATTATTTATCAATTATTTTCAATTATTTATAATTATTTTCACTTATTTATCAATTATTTTCAATTACTTATTATTATTTTCAATTATTTTCAATTATTTTCAATTATTTATAATTATTTTCTATTATTTATCAATTAATTATAATTATTTATAATTATTTTAAATTATTTTCAAATATTTATAATTATTTTCAATTATTTATCAATAATTTTCAATTATTTATAATTATTTTCAATTATTTTCAATTATTTTCAATTATTTATAATTATTTTCAATTATTTTCAATTATTTATCAATAATTTTCAATTATTTATAATTATTTTCAATTATTTATCAATTATTTTCAAATACTTATAATTATTTTCAATTATTTTCAATTATTTTCAATTATTTATAATTACTTTCAATTATTTATCAATTATTTTCTATTATTTATAATTATTTTCAATTATTTATCAATTATTTTCAATTATTTATAATTATTTTCAATTATTTATCAATTATTTTCAATTACTTATTATTATTTTCAATTATTTTCAATTATTTTCAATTATTTTCAATTATTTTCAATTATTTATAATTATTTTCTATTATTTATCAATTATTTATAATTATTTATAATTATTTTAAATTATTTTCAATTATTTATAATTATTTTCAATTATTTATCAATTATTTTCAATTATTTATAATTATTTTCAATTATTTTCAATTATTTTCAATTATTTATAATTATTTATCAATTATTTTCAATTACTTATAATTATTTTCAATTATTTTCAATTATTTTCAATTATTTATAATTACTTTCAATTATTTATCAATTATTTTCTATTATTTATAATTATTTTCAATTATTTTCAATTATTTTCAATTATTTTCAATTATTTATCAATTATTTTCAATTACTTATAATTATTTTCAATTATTTTCAATTATTTTCAATTATTTATAATTATTTTCAATTATTTATCAATTATTTATAATTATTTATCAATTATTTTCAATTACATAAAATTATTTTCAATTATTTTCAATTTTTTTCAATTATTTATCAATTATTTTCAATTATTTATAATTATTTTCAATTAGTTTCAATTATTTTCAATTATTTTCAATTATTTTCAATCATTTATCAATTATTTTCTATTATTTATAATTATTTTCAATTATTTTCAATTATTTTCAATGATTTATCAATTATTTTCAATCATTTATAATTATTTTCAATTATTTTCAACTATTTTCAATTATTTATAAATTATTTATAATTATTTTCAATTATTTATAATTATTTTCAATTATTTTCAATTATTTTCAATTATTTTCAATTATTTATAATTATTTTCAATTATTTTCAATTATTTTCAATTATTTTCAATTATTTTTAATTATTTTCAATTATTTATAAATCAATTATAATTATTTTCAATTATTTATAATTATTTTCAATTATTTTCAATTATTTTCAATTATTTTCAATTATTTATAATTATTTTCAATTATTTTCAATTATTTTCAATTATTTATAATTATTTTCAATTATTTATCAAATATTTATAATTATTTATAATTATTTTAAATTATTTTCAATTATTTTCAATTATTTTCAGTTATTTTCAATTATTTTCAATTATTTTCAATTACTTTCAATTATTTATCAATTATTTACAATTATTTTCAATTATTTTCAATTATTTTCAATTATTTATCAATTATTTTCAATTATTTATAATTATTTTCAATTATTTTCAATTATTTTCAATTATTTTCAATTATTTATAATTATTTTCAATTATTTTCAATTATTTTCAATTATTTATAATTATTTTCAATTATTTATCAAATATTTATAATTATTTATAATTATTTTAAATTATTTTCAATTATTTATAATTATTTTCAATTATTTATCAATTATTTTCAATTATTTATAATTATTTTCAATTATTTTCAATTATTTTCAATTATTTATAATTATTTTCAATTATTTTCAATTATTTATGAATTATTTTCAATTATTTATAATTATTTTCAATTATTTATCAATTATTTTCAATTACTTATAATTATTTTCAATTATTTTCAATTATTTTCAATTATTTATAATTATTTTCAATTATTTTCAATTATTTTCAATTATTTTCAATTATTTATCAATTTTTTTCAATTATTTATAATTATTTTCAATTATTTTCAATTATTTTCAATTATTTATAATTGTTTTCAATTATTTATCAATTATTTTCAATTATTTATAATTAATTTAAATTATTTTCAATTATTTTAAATTATTTTCAATTATTTATCAATTATTTATCAATTATTTTCAATTATTTATAATTATTTTCAATTATTTATCAATTATTTTCAATTATTTATAATTATTTTCACTTATTTATCAATTATTTTCAATTACTTATTATTATTTTCAATTATTTTCAATTATTTTCAATTATTTATAATTATTTTCTATTATTTATCAATTAATTATAATTATTTATAATTATTTTAAATTATTTTCAAATATTTATAATTATTTTCAATTATTTATCAATAATTTTCAATTATTTATAATTATTTTCAATTATTTTCAATTATTTTCAATTATTTATAATTATTTTCAATTATTTTCAATTATTTATCAATAATTTTCAATTATTTATAATTATTTTCAATTATTTATCAATTATTTTCAAATACTTATAATTATTTTCAATTATTTTCAATTATTTTCAATTATTTATAATTACTTTCAATTATTTATCAATTATTTTCTATTATTTATAATTATTTTCAATTATTTATCAATTATTTTCAATTATTTATAATTATTTTCAATTATTTATCAATTATTTTCAATTACTTATTATTATTTTCAATTATTTTCAATTATTTTCAATTATTTTCAATTATTTTCAATTATTTATAATTATTTTCTATTATTTATCAATTATTTATAATTATTTATAATTATTTTAAATTATTTTCAATTATTTATAATTATTTTCAATTATTTATCAATTATTTTCAATTATTTATAATTATTTTCAATTATTTTCAATTATTTTCAATTATTTATAATTATTTATCAATTATTTTCAATTACTTATAATTATTTTCAATTATTTTCAATTATTTTCAATTATTTATAATTACTTTCAATTATTTATCAATTATTTTCTATTATTTATAATTATTTTCAATTATTTTCAATTATTTTCAATTATTTTCAATTATTTATCAATTATTTTCAATTACTTATAATTATTTTCAATTATTTTCAATTATTTTCAATTATTTATAATTATTTTCAATTATTTATCAATTATTTATAATTATTTATCAATTATTTTCAATTACATAAAATTATTTTCAATTATTTTCAATTTTTTTCAATTATTTATCAATTATTTTCAATTATTTATAATTATTTTCAATTAGTTTCAATTATTTTCAATTATTTTCAATTATTTTCAATCATTTATCAATTATTTTCTATTATTTATAATTATTTTCAATTATTTTCAATTATTTTCAATGATTTATCAATTATTTTCAATCATTTATAATTATTTTCAATTATTTTCAACTATTTTCAATTATTTATAAATTATTTATAATTATTTTCAATTATTTATAATTATTTTCAATTATTTTCAATTATTTTCAATTATTTTCAATTATTTATAATTATTTTCAATTATTTTCAATTATTTTCAATTATTTTCAATTATTTTTAATTATTTTCAATTATTTATAAATCAATTATAATTATTTTCAATTATTTATAATTATTTTCAATTATTTTCAATTATTTTCAATTATTTTCAATTATTTATAATTATTTTCAATTATTTTCAATTATTTTCAATTATTTATAATTATTTTCAATTATTTATCAAATATTTATAATTATTTATAATTATTTTAAATTATTTTCAATTATTTTCAATTATTTTCAGTTATTTTCAATTATTTTCAATTATTTTCAATTACTTTCAATTATTTATCAATTATTTACAATTATTTTCAATTATTTTCAATTATTTATCAATTATTTTCAATTATTTATAATTATTTTCAATTATTTTCAATTATTTTCAATTATTTTCAATTATTTATAATTATTTTCAATTATTTTCAATTATTTTCAATTATTTATAATTATTTTCAATTATTTATCAAATATTTATAATTATTTATAATTATTTTAAATTATTTTCAATTATTTATAATTATTTTCAATTATTTATCAATTATTTTCAATTATTTATAATTATTTTCAATTATTTTCAATTATTTTCAATTATTTATAATTATTTTCAATTATTTTCAATTATTTATGAATTATTTTCAATTATTTATAATTATTTTCAATTATTTATCAATTATTTTCAATTACTTATAATTATTTTCAATTATTTTCAATTATTTTCAATTATTTATAATTATTTTCAATTATTTATCAATTATTTATAATTATTTCTAATTATTTTAAATTATTTTCAATTATTTATAATTATTTTCAATTATTTATCAATTATTTTCAATTACTTATAATTATTTTCAATTATTTTCAATTATTTTCAATTATTTTCAATTATTTTCAATTATTTTCAATTATTTTCAATTATTTTCAATTATTTTCAATTATTTATAATTATTTTCAATTATTTTCAATTATTTATAATTATTTTCAATTATTTTAAATTATTTTCAATTATTTTTAATTAATTATAATTATTTTCAATTATTTATCAATTATTTTCAATTATTTATAATTATTTTCAATTATTTATTAATTATTTATAATTATTTTCAATTATTTATTAATTATTTTCAATTACTTATACTTATTTTCAATTATTTTTAATTATTTTCAATTATTTATAATTATTTTCAATTATTTATCAATTATTTATAATTATTTATAATTATTTTCAATTATTTTCAATTATTTATAATTATTTTCAATTATTTATCAATTATTTTCTATTATTTATAATTATTTTCAATTATTTTCAATTATTTTCAATTATTTTCAATTATTTTCCATTATTTATCAATTATTTTCAATTATTTATAATTATTTTCAATTATTTTCAATTATTTATAAATTATTTTCCATTATTTTCAATTATTTATCAATTATTTTCAATTATTTATAATTATTTTCAATTATTTTCAATTATTTTCAATTATTTTCAATTATTTTCAATTATTTATAATTATTTTCAATTATTTATCAATTATTTTCAATTATTTTCAATTATTTATAATTATTTTCAATTATTTTCAATTATTTTCAATTATTTACAATTATTTTCAATTATTTACAATTATTTTCAATTATTTATAATTATTTTCAATTATTTTCAATTATTTTCAATTATTTGCAATTATTTTCAATTATTTATAATTATTTTCAATTATTTATCAATTATTTTCAATTATTTTCAATTATTTATAATTATTTTCAATTATTTATCAATTATTTTCAATTATTTTCAATTATTTATAATTATTTTCAATTATTTTCAATTATTTTCAATTATTTACAATTATTTTCAATTATTTACAATTATTTTCAATTATTTATAATTATTTTCAATTATTTTCAATTATTTTCAATTATTTTCAATTATTTTCAATTATTTATAATTATTTTCAATTATTTATCAATTATTTTCAATTATTTTCAATTATTTATAATTATTTTCAATTATTTATCAATAATTTTCAATTATTTATAATTATTTTCAATTATTTTCAATTATTTTCAATTATTTATAATTATTTGCAATTATTTTCAATTATTTATCAATAATTTTCAATTATTTATAATTATTTTCAATTATTTATCAATTATTTTCAATTACTTATAATTATTTTCAATTATTTTCAATTATTTTCAATTATTTATAATTACTTTCAATTATTTATCAATTATTTTCTATTATTTATAATTATTTTCAATTATTTTCAATTATTTTCAATTATTTTCAATTATTTATCAATTATTTTCAATTATTTATAATATTTTCAATTATTTTCAATTATTTTCAATTATTTTCTATTATTTATAATTATTTTCAATTATTTTCAATTATTTTCAACTATTTTCAATTATTTTCAATTATTTATCAATTATTTTCAATCATTTAAAATTATTTTCAATTATTTTAAATTGTTTTCAATTATTTATAAATTATTTATAATTATTTTCAATTATTTATAATTATTTTCAATTATTTTCAATTATTTTCAATTATTTTCAATTATTTTCAATTATTTATCAATTATTTTCTATTATTTATAATTATTTTCAATTATTTTCAATTATTTTCAATGATTTATCAATTATTTTCAATCATTTATAATTATTTTCAATTATTTTCAACTATTTTCAATTATTTATAAATTATTTATAATTATTTTCAATTATTTATAATTATTTTCAATTATTTTCAATTATTTTCAATTATTTTCAATTATTTATAATTATTTTCAATTATTTTCAATTATTTTCAATTATTTTTAATTATTTTCAATTATTTATAAATCAATTATAATTATTTTCAATTATTTATAATTATTTTCAATTATTTTCAATTATTTTCAATTATTTTCAATTATTTATAATTATTTTCAATTATTTTCAATTAATTTCAATTATTTATAATTATTTTCAATTATTTATCAAATATTTATAATTATTTATAATTATTTTAAATTATTTTCAATTATTTATAATTATTTTCAATTATTTATCAATTATTTTCAATTATTTATAATTATTTTCAATTATTTTCAATTATTTTCAATTATTTATAATTATTTTCAATTATTTTCAATTATTTATGAATTATTTTCAATTATTTATAATTATTTTCAATTATTTATCAATTATTTTCAATTACTTATAATTATTTTCAATTATTTTCAATTATTTTCAATTATTTATAATTATTTTCAATTATTTATCAATTATTTATAATTATTTCTAATTATTTTAAATTATTTTCAATTATTTATAATTATTTTCAATTATTTATCAATTATTTTCAATTACTTATAATTATTTTCAATTATTTTCAATTATTTTCAATTATTTTCAATTATTTTCAATTATTTATAATTATTTTCAATTATTTTCAATTATTTTCAATTATTTTCAATTATTTATAATTATTTTCAATTATTTTCAATTATTTTCAATTATTTTTAATTATTTTCAATTATTTATAAATCAATTATAATTATTTTCAATTATTTATAATTATTTTCAATTATTTTCAATTATTTTCAATTATTTTCAATTATTTATAATTATTTTCAATTATTTTCAATTATTTTCAATTATTTTCAATTATTTATCAATTATTTTCTATTATTTTCAATTATTTTCAATTATTTTCAATTATTTTCAATTATTTTCAATTACTTTCAATTATTTATCAATTATTTACAATTATTTTCAATTATTTTCAATTATTTTCAATTATTTATCAATTATTTTCAATTATTTATAATTATTTTCAATTATTTTCAATTATTTTCAATTATTTATAATTGTTTTCAATTATTTATCAATTATTTTCAATTATTTATAATTAATTTAAATTATTTTCAATTATTTTCAATTATTTTCAATTATTTATCAATTATTTATCAATTATTTTCAATTATTTATAATTATTTTCAATTATTTATCAATTATTTTCAATTATTTATAATTATTTTCAATTATTTATCAATTATTTTCAATTACTTATTATTATTTTCAATTATTTTCAATTATTTTCAATTATTTATAATTATTTTCTATTATTTATCAATTATTTATAATTATTTATAATTATTTTAAATTATTTTCAATTATTTATAATTATTTTCAATTATTTATCAATTATTTTCAATTATTTATAATTATTTTCAATTATTTTCAATTATTTTCAATTATTTATTATTATTTATCAATTATTTTCAATTACTTATAATTATTTTCAATTATTTTCAATTATTTTCAATTATTTATAATTACTTTCAATTATTTATCAATTATTTTCTATTATTTATAATTATTTTCAATTATTTTCAATTATTTTCAATTATTTTCAATTATTTATCAATTATTTTCAATTACTTATAATTATTTTCAATTATTTTCAATTATTTTCAATTATTTATAATTATTTTCAATTATTTATCAATTATTTATAATTATTTATCAATTATTTTCAATTACATAAAATTATTTTCAATTATTTTCAATTTTTTTCAATTATTTATCAATTATTTTCAATTATTTATAATTATTTTCAATTATTTTCAATTATTTTCAATTATTTTCAATTATTTATCAATTATTTTCTATTATTTTCAATTATTTTCAATTATTTTAAATTATTTTCAATTATTTTCAATTATTTTCAATTACTTTCAATTATTTATCAATTATTTACAATTATTTTCAATTATTTTCAATTATTTTCAATTATTTATCAATTTTTTTCAATTATTTATAATTATTTTCAATTATTTTCAATTATTTTCAATTATTTATAATTGTTTTCAATTATTTATCAATTATTTTCAATTATTTATAATTAATTTAAATTATTTTCAATTATTTTAAATTATTTTCAATTATTTATCAATTATTTATCAATTATTTTCAATTATTTATAATTATTTTCAATTATTTATCAATTATTTTCAATTATTTATAATTGTTTTCACTTATTTATCAATTATTTTCAATTACTTATTATTATTTTCAATTATTTTCAATTATTTTCAATTATTTATAATTATTTTCTATTATTTATCAATTAATTATAATTATTTATAATTATTTTAAATTATTTTCAAATATTTATAATTATTTTCAATTATTTATCAATAATTTTCAATTATTTTCAATTATTTTCAATTATTTTCAATTATTTATAATTATTTTCAATTATTTTCAATTATTTATCAATAATTTTCAATTATTTATAATTATTTTCAATTATTTATCAATTATTTTCAAATACTTATAATTATTTTCAATTATTTTCAATTATTTTCAATTATTTATAATTACTTTCAATTATTTATCAATTATTTTCTATTATTTATAATTATTTTCAATTATTTTCAATTATTTTCAATTATTTTCAATTATTTATCAATTATTTTCAATTATTTATAATATTTTCAATTATTTTCAATTATTTTCAATTATTTTCTATTATTTATAATTATTTTCAATTATTTTCAATTATTTTCAACTATTTTCAATTATTTTCAATTATTTATCAATTATTTTCAATCATTTAAAATTATTTTCAATTATTTTAAATTGTTTTCAATTATTTATAAATTATTTATAATTATTTTCAATTATTTATAATTATTTTCAATTATTTTCAATTATTTTCAATTATTTTCAATTATTTTCAATCATTTATCAATTATTTTCTATTATTTATAATTATTTTCAATTATTTTCAATTATTTTCAATGATTTATCAATTATTTTCAATCATTTATAATTATTTTCAATTATTTTCAACTATTTTCAATTATTTATAAATTATTTATAATTATTTTCAATTATTTATAATTATTTTCAATTATTTTCAATTATTTTCAATTATTTTCAATTATTTATAATTATTTTCAATTATTTTCAATTATTTTCAATTATTTTTAATTATTTTCAATTATTTATAAATCAATTATAATTATTTTCAATTATTTATAATTATTTTCAATTATTTTCAATTATTTTCAATTATTTTCAATTATTTATAATTATTTTCAATTATTTTCAATTATTTTCAATTATTTATAATTATTTTCAATTATTTATCAATTATTTTCAATTACTTATAATTATTTTCAATTATTTTCAATTATTTTCAATTATTTATAATTATTTTCAATTATTTATCAATTATTTATAATTATTTCTAATTATTTTAAATTATTTTCAATTATTTATAATTATTTTCAATTATTTATCAATTATTTTCAATTACTTATAATTATTTTCAATTATTTTCAATTATTTTCAATTATTTTCAATTATTTTCAATTATTTATAATTATTTTCAATTATTTTCAATTATTTTCAATTATTTTCAATTATTTATAATTATTTTCAATTATTTTCAATTATTTTCAATTATTTTTAATTATTTTCAATTATTTATAAATCAATTATAATTATTTTCAATTATTTTCAATTATTTTCAATTATTTTCAATTATTTATAATTATTTTCAATTATTTTCAATTATTTTCAATTATTTTCAATTATTTATCAATTATTTTCTATTATTTTCAATTATTTTCAATTATTTTCAATTATTTTCAATTATTTTCAATTACTTTCAATTATTTATCAATTATTTACAATTATTTTCAATTATTTTCAATTATTTTCAATTATTTATCAATTATTTTCAATTATTTATAATTATTTTCAATTATTTTCAATTATTTTCAATTATTTATAATTGTTTTCAATTATTTATCAATTATTTTCAATTATTTATAATTAATTTAAATTATTTTCAATTATTTTCAATTATTTTCAATTATTTATCAATTATTTATCAATTATTTTCAATTATTTATAATTATTTTCAATTATTTATCAATTATTTTCAATTATTTATAATTATTTTCAATTATTTATCAATTATTTTCAATTACTTATTATTATTTTCAATTATTTTCAATTATTTTCAATTATTTATAATTATTTTCTATTATTTATCAATTATTTATAATTATTTATAATTATTTTAAATTATTTTCAATTATTTATAATTATTTTCAATTATTTATCAATTATTTTCAATTATTTATAATTATTTTCAATTATTTTCAATTATTTTCAATTATTTATTATTATTTATCAATTATTTTCAATTACTTATAATTATTTTCAATTATTTTCAATTATTTTCAATTATTTTCAATTATTTATAATTATTTTCAATTATTTATCAATTATTTATAATTATTTATCAATTATTTTCAATTACATAAAATTATTTTCAATTATTTTCAATTTTTTTCAATTATTTATCAATTATTTTCAATTATTTATAATTATTTTCAATTATTTTCAATTATTTTCAATTATTTTCAATTATTTATCAATTATTTTCTATTATTTTCAATTATTTTCAATTATTTTAAATTATTTTCAATTATTTTCAATTATTTTCAATTATTTTCAATTACTTTCAATTATTTATCAATTATTTTCAATTATTTATCAATTATTTTCAATTATTTATAATTATTTTCAATTATTTTCAATTATTTTCAATTATTTTCAATTATTTTCAATTATTTATAATTATTTTCAATTATTTATCAATTATTTTCAATTATTTTCAATTATTTATAATTATTTTCAATTATTTTCAATTATTTTCAATTATTTACAATTATTTTCAATTATTTACAATTATTTTCAATTATTTATAATTATTTTCAATTATTTATAATTGTTTTCAATTATTTATCAATTATTTTCAATTATTTATAATTAATTTAAATTATTTTCAATTATTTTAAATTATTTTCAATTATTTATCAATTATTTATCAATTATTTTCAATTATTTATAATTATTTTCAATTATTTATCAATTATTTTCAATTATTTATAATTATTTTCACTTATTTATCAATTATTTTCAATTACTTATTATTATTTTCAATTATTTTCAATTATTTTCAATTATTTATAATTATTTTCTATTATTTATCAATTAATTATAATTATTTATAATTATTTTAAATTATTTTCAAATATTTATAATTATTTTCAATTATTTATCAATAATTTTCAATTATTTTCAATTATTTTCAATTATTTTCAATTATTTATAATTATTTTCAATTATTTTCAATTATTTATCAATAATTTTCAATTATTTATAATTATTTTCAATTATTTATCAATTATTTTCAAATACTTATAATTATTTTCAATTATTTTCAATTATTTTCAATTATTTATAATTACTTTCAATTATTTATCAATTATTTTCTATTATTTATAATTATTTTCAATTATTTTCAATTATTTTCAATTATTTTCAATTATTTATCAATTATTTTCAATTATTTATAATATTTTCAATTATTTTCAATTATTTTCAATTATTTTCTATTATTTATAATTATTTTCAATTATTTTCAATTATTTTCAACTATTTTCAATTATTTTCAATTATTTATCAATTATTTTCAATCATTTAAAATTATTTTCAATTATTTTAAATTGTTTTCAATTATTTATAAATTATTTATAATTATTTTCAATTATTTATAATTATTTTCAATTATTTTCAATTATTTTCAATTATTTTCAATTATTTTCAATCATTTATCAATTATTTTCTATTATTTATAATTATTTTCAATTATTTTCAATTATTTTCAATGATTTATCAATTATTTTCAATCATTTATAATTATTTTCAATTATTTTCAACTATTTTCAATTATTTATAAATTATTTATAATTATTTTCAATTATTTATAATTATTTTCAATTATTTTCAATTATTTTCAATTATTTTCAATTATTTATAATTATTTTCAATTATTTTCAATTATTTTCAATTATTTTTAATTATTTTCAATTATTTATAAATCAATTATAATTATTTTCAATTATTTATAATTATTTTCAATTATTTTCAATTATTTTCAATTATTTTCAATTATTTATAATTATTTTCAATTATTTTCAATTATTTTCAATTATTTATAATTATTTTCAATTATTTATCAATTATTTTCAATTACTTATAATTATTTTCAATTATTTTCAATTATTTTCAATTATTTATAATTATTTTCAATTATTTATCAATTATTTATAATTATTTCTAATTATTTTAAATTATTTTCAATTATTTATAATTATTTTCAATTATTTATCAATTATTTTCAATTACTTATAATTATTTTCAATTATTTTCAATTATTTTCAATTATTTTCAATTATTTTCAATTATTTATAATTATTTTCAATTATTTTCAATTATTTTCAATTATTTTCAATTATTTATAATTATTTTCAATTATTTTCAATTATTTTCAATTATTTTTAATTATTTTCAATTATTTATAAATCAATTATAATTATTTTCAATTATTTTCAATTATTTTCAATTATTTTCAATTATTTATAATTATTTTCAATTATTTTCAATTATTTTCAATTATTTTCAATTATTTATCAATTATTTTCTATTATTTTCAATTATTTTCAATTATTTTCAATTATTTTCAATTATTTTCAATTACTTTCAATTATTTATCAATTATTTACAATTATTTTCAATTATTTTCAATTATTTTCAATTATTTATCAATTATTTTCAATTATTTATAATTATTTTCAATTATTTTCAATTATTTTCAATTATTTATAATTGTTTTCAATTATTTATCAATTATTTTCAATTATTTATAATTAATTTAAATTATTTTCAATTATTTTCAATTATTTTCAATTATTTATCAATTATTTATCAATTATTTTCAATTATTTATAATTATTTTCAATTATTTATCAATTATTTTCAATTATTTATCAATTATTTATCAATTATTTTCAATTATTTATAATTATTTTCAATTATTTATCAATTATTTTCAATTATTTATAATTATTTTCAATTATTTATCAATTATTTTCAATTACTTATTATTATTTTCAATTATTTTCAATTATTTTCAATTATTTATAATTATTTTCTATTATTTATCAATTATTTATAATTATTTATAATTATTTTAAATTATTTTCAATTATTTATAATTATTTTCAATTATTTATCAATTATTTTCAATTATTTATAATTATTTTCAATTATTTTCAATTATTTTCAATTATTTATTATTATTTATCAATTATTTTCAATTACTTATAATTATTTTCAATTATTTTCAATTATTTTCAATTATTTATAATTACTTTCAATTATTTATCAATTATTTTCTATTATTTATAATTATTTTCAATTATTTTCAATTATTTTCAATTATTTTCAATTATTTATCAATTATTTTCAATTACTTATAATTATTTTCAATTATTTTCAATTATTTTCAATTATTTATAATTATTTTCAATTATTTATCAATTATTTATAATTATTTATCAATTATTTTCAATTACATAAAATTATTTTCAATTATTTTCAATTTTTTTCAATTATTTATCAATTATTTTCAATTATTTATAATTATTTTCAATTATTTTCAATTATTTTCAATTATTTTCAATTATTTATCACTTATTTTCTATTATTTTCAATTATTTTCAATTATTTTAAATTATTTTCAATTATTTTCAATTATTTTCAATTACTTTCAATTATTTATCAATTATTTACAATTATTTTCAATTATTTTCAATTATTTTCAATTATTTATCAATTTTTTTCAATTATTTATAATTATTTTCAATTATTTTCAATTATTTTCAATTATTTATAATTGTTTTCAATTATTTATCAATTATTTTCAATTATTTATAATTAATTTAAATTATTTTCAATTATTTTAAATTATTTTCAATTATTTATCAATTATTTATCAATTATTTTCAATTATTTATAATTATTTTCAATTATTTATCAATTATTTTCAATTATTTATAATTATTTTCACTTATTTATCAATTATTTTCAATTACTTATTATTATTTTCAATTATTTTCAATTATTTTCAATTATTTATAATTATTTTCTATTATTTATCAAATAATTATAATTATTTATAATTATTTTAAATTATTTTCAAATATTTATAATTATTTTCAATTATTTATCAATAATTTTCAATTATTTATAATTATTTTCAATTATTTTCAATTATTTTCAATTATTTATAATTATTTTCAATTATTTTCAATTATTTATCAATAATTTTCAATTATTTATAATTATTTTCAATTATTTATCAATTATTTTCAAATACTTATAATTATTTTCAATTATTTTCAATTATTTTCAATTATTTATAATTACTTTCAATTATTTATCAATTATTTTCTATTATTTATAATTATTTTCAATTATTTTCAATTATTTTCAATTATTTTCAATTATTTATCAATTATTTTCAATTATTTATAATATTTTCAATTATTTTCAATTATTTTCAATTATTTTCTATTATTTATAATTATTTTCAATTATTTTCAATTATTTTCAACTATTTTCAATTATTTTCAATTATTTATCAATTATTTTCAATCATTTAAAATTATTTTCAATTATTTTAAATTGTTTTCAATTATTTATAAATTATTTATAATTATTTTCAATTATTTATAATTATTTTCAATTATTTTCAATTATTTTCAATTATTTTCAATTATTTTCAATCATTTATCAATTATTTTCTATTATTTATAATTATTTTCAATTATTTTCAATTATTTTCAATGATTTATCAATTATTTTCAATCATTTATAATTATTTTCAATTATTTTCAACTATTTTCAATTATTTATAAATTATTTATAATTATTTTCAATTATTTATAATTATTTTCAATTATTTTCAATTATTTTCAATTATTTTCAATTATTTATAATTATTTTCAATTATTTTCAATTATTTTCAATTATTTTTAATTATTTTCAATTATTTATAAATCAATTATAATTATTTTCAATTATTTATAATTATTTTCAATTATTTTCAATTATTTTCAATTATTTTCAATTATTTATAATTATTTTCAATTATTTTCAATTATTTTCAATTATTTATAATTATTTTCAATTATTTATCAAATATTTATAATTATTTATAATTATTTTAAATTATTTTCAATTATTTTCAGTTATTTTCAATTATTTTCAATTATTTTCAATTACTTTCAATTATTTATCAATTATTTACAATTATTTTCAATTATTTTCAATTATTTTCAATTATTTATCAATTATTTTCAATTATTTATAATTATTTTCAATTATTTTCAATTATTTTCAATTATTTTCAATTATTTATAATTATTTTCAATTATTTTCAATTATTTTCAATTATTTATAATTATTTTCAATTATTTATCAAATATTTATAATTATTTATAATCATTTTAAATTATTTTCAATTATTTATAATTATTTTCAATTATTTATCAATTATTTTCAATTATTTATAATTATTTTCAATTATTTTCAATTATTTTCAATTATTTATAATTATTTTCAATTATTTTCAATTATTTATGAATTATTTTCAATTATTTATAATTATTTTCAATTATTTATCAATTATTTTCAATTACTTATAATTATTTTCAATTATTTTCAATTATTTTCAATTATTTATAATTATTTTCAATTATTTATCAATTATTTATAATTATTTCTAATTATTTTAAATTATTTTCAATTATTTATAATTATTTTCAATTATTTATCAATTATTTTCAATTATTTATAATTATTTTCAATTATTTATCAATTATTTTCTATTATTTATAATTATTTTCAATTATTTTCAATTATTTTCAATTACTTTCAATTATTTTCCATTATTTATCAATTATTTTCAATTATTTATAATTATTTTCAATTATTTTCAATTATTTTCAATTATTTATAAATTATTTTCCATTATTTTCAATTATTTATCAATTATTTTCAATTATTTATAATTATTTTCAATTATTTTCAATTATTTTCAATTATTTTCAATTATTTTCAATTATTTATAATTATTTTCAATTATTTATCAATTATTTTCAATTATTTTCAATTATTTATAATTATTTTCAATTATTTTCAATTATTTTCAATTATTTACAATTATTTTCAATTATTTACAATTATTTTCAATTATTTATAATTATTTTCAATTATTTTCAATTATTTTCAATTATTTTCAATTATTTTCAATTATTTTCAATTATTTTCAATTATTTATAATTATTTTCAATTATTTATCAATTATTTTCAATTATTTTCAATTATTTATAATTATTTTCAATTATTTATCAATTATTTTCAATTATTTTCAATTATTTATAATTATTTTCAATTATTTTCAATTATTTTCAATTATTTACAATTATTTTCAATTATTTACAATTATTTTCAATTATTTACAATTATTTTCAATTATTTATAATTATTTTCAATTATTTTCAATTATTTTCAATTATTTTCAATTATTTTCAATTATTTTCAATTATTTATAATTATTTTCAATTATTTATCAATTATTTTCAATTATTTTCAATTATTTATAATTATTTTCAATTATTTATCAATAATTTTCAATTATTTATAATTATTTTCAATTATTTTCAATTATTTTCAATTATTTATAATTATTTGCAATTATTTTCAATTATTTATCAATAATTTTCAATTATTTATCAATAATTTTCAATTATTTATAATTATTTTCAATTATTTATCAATTATTTTCAATTACTTATAATTATTTTCAATTATTTTCAATTATTTTCAATTATTTATAATTACTTTCAATTATTTATCAATTATTTTCTATTATTTATAATTATTTTCAATTATTTTCAATTATTTTCAATTATTTTCAATTATTTATCAATTATTTTCAATTATTTATAATATTTTCAATTATTTTCAATTATTTTCAATTATTTTCTATTATTTATAATTATTTTCAATTATTTTCAATTATTTTCAACTATTTTCAATTATTTTCAATTATTTATCAATTATTTTCAATCATTTAAAATTATTTTCAATTATTTTAAATTGTTTTCAATTATTTATAAATTATTTATAATTATTTTCAATTATTTATAATTATTTTCAATTATTTTCAATTATTTTCAATTATTTTCAATTATTTTCAATTATTTTCAATTATTTATCAATTATTTTCTATTATTTATAATTATTTTCAATTATTTTCAATTATTTTCAATGATTTATCAATTATTTTCAATCATTTATAATTATTTTCAATTATTTTCAACTATTTTCAATTATTTATAAATTATTTATAATTATTTTCAATTATTTATAATTATTTTCAATTATTTTCAATTATTTTCAATTATTTTCAATTATTTATAATTATTTTCAATTATTTTCAATTATTTTCAATTATTTTTAATTATTTTCAATTATTTATAAATCAATTATAATTATTTTCAATTATTTATAATTATTTTCAATTATTTTCAATTATTTTCAATTATTTTCAATTATTTATAATTATTTTCAATTATTTTCAATTAATTTCAATTATTTATAATTATTTTCAATTATTTATCAAATATTTATAATTATTTATAATTATTTTAAATTATTTTCAATTATTTATAATTATTTTCAATTATTTATCAATTATTTTCAATTATTTATAATTATTTTCAATTATTTTCAATTATTTTCAATTATTTATAATTATTTTCAATTATTTTCAATTATTTATGAATTATTTTCAATTATTTATAATTATTTTCAATTATTTATCAATTATTTTCAATTACTTATAATTATTTTCAATTATTTTCAATTATTTTCAATTATTTATAATTATTTTCAATTATTTATCAATTATTTATAATTATTTCTAATTATTTTAAATTATTTTCAATTATTTATAATTATTTTCAATTATTTATCAATTATTTTCAATTACTTATAATTATTTTCAATTATTTTCAATTATTTTCAATTATTTTCAATTATTTTCAATTATTTATAATTATTTTCAATTATTTTCAATTATTTATAATTATTTTCAATTATTTTCAATTATTTATAATTATTTTCAATTATTTATCAATTATTTTCTATTATTTATAATTATTTTCAATTATTTTCAATTATTTTCAATTATTTTCAATTATTTTCCATTATTTATCAATTATTTTCAGTTATTTATAATTATTTTCAATTATTTTCAATTATTTTCAATTATTTATAAATTATTTTCCATTATTTTCAATTATTTATCAATTATTTTCAATTATTTATAATTATTTTCAATTATTTTCAATTATTTTCAATTATTTTCAATAATTTTCAATTATTTATAATTATTTTCAATTATTTATCAATTATTTTCAATTATTTTCAATTATTTATAATTATTTTCAATTATTTTCAATTATTTTCAATTATTTACAATTATTTTCAATTATTTACAATTATTTTCAATTATTTATAATTATTTTCAATTATTTTCAATTATTTTCAATTATTTTCAATTATTTTCAATTATTTATAATTATTTTCAATTATTTATCAATTATTTTCAATTATTTTCAATTATTTATAATTATTTTCAATTATTTATCAATTATTTTCAATTATTTTCAATTATTTATAATTATTTTCAATTATTTTCAATTATTTTCAATTATTTACAATTATTTTCAATTATTTACAATTATTTTCAATTATTTATAATTATTTTCAATTATTTATCAATTATTTTCAATTGCTTATAATTATTTTCAATTATTTTCAATTATTTTCAATTATTTATAATTATTTATCAATTATTTATAATTATTTATAATTATTTTAAATTATTTTCAATTATTTATCAATTATTTTCAATTATTTTCAATTGTTTTCATTTATTTTCCATTATTTATCAATTATTTTCAATTATTTATAATTATTTTCAATTATTTTCAATTATTTTCAATTATTTATAAATTATTTTCCATTCTTTTCAATTATTTATCAATTATTTTCAATTATTTATAATTATTTTCAATTATTTTCAATTATTTTCAATTATTTTCAATTATTTATAATTATTTTCAATTATTTATCAGTTATTTTCAATTATTTTCAATTATTTATAATTATTTTCAATTATTTTCAATTATTTTCAATTATTTACAATTATTTTCAATTATTTACTATTATTTTCAATTATTTATAATTATTTTCAATTCTTTATCAATTATTTTCAATTACTTATAATTATTTTCAATTATTTTCAATTATTTATAATTATTTTCAATTATTTATTAATTATTTATAATTATTTATCAATTATTTTCAATTACATAAAATTATTTTCAATTACTTTCAATTTTTTTCAATTATTTTCAATTTTTTTCAATTATTTATCAATTATTTTCAATTATTTATAATTATTTTCAATTATTTTCAATTATTTTCAATTTTTTTCAATTATTTATCGATTATTTTCTATTATTTTCAATTATTTTCAATTATTTTCAATTATTTTCAATTATTTTCAATTACTTTCAATTATTTATCAATTATTTTCAATTATTTTCAATTATTTTCAATTATTTTCAATTATTTATCAATTATTTTCAATTATTTATAATTATTTTCAATTATTTTCAATTATTTTCAATTATTTATAATTGTTTTCAATTATTTATCAATTATTTTCAATTATTTATAATTAATTTAAAATATTTTAAATTATTTTAAATTATTTTCAATTATTTATCAATTATTTATCAATTATTTTCAATTATTTATAATTATTTTCAATTATTTATCAATTATTTTCAATTATTTTCAATTATTTATCAATTATTTTCTATTATTTTCAATTATTTTCAATTATTTTCAATTATTTTCAATTATTTTCAATTACTTTCAATTATTTATCAATTATTTACAATTATTTCAATTATTTTCAATTATTTTCAATTATTTATCAATTATTTTCAATTATTTATAATTATTTTCAATTATTTTCAATTATTTTCAATTATTTATAATTGTTTTCAATTATTTATCAATTATTTTCAATTATTTATAATTAATTTAAATTATTTTCAATTATTTTCAATTATTTTCAATTATTTATCAATTATTTATCAATTATTTTCAATTATTTATAATTATTTTCAATTATTTATCAATTATTTTCAATTATTTATAATTATTTTCAATTATTTATCAATTATTTTCAATTACTTATTATTATTTTCAATTATTTTCAATTATTTTCAATTATTTATAATTATTTTCTATTATTTATCAATTATTTATAATTATTTATAATTATTTTAAATTATTTTCAATTATTTATAATTATTTTCAATTATTTATCAATTATTTTCAATTATTTATAATTATTTTCAATTATTTTCAATTATTTTCAATTATTTATTATTATTTATCAATTATTTTCAATTACTTATAATTATTTTCAATTATTTTCAATTATTTTCAATTATTTATAATTACTTTCAATTATTTATCAATTATTTTCTATTATTTATAATTATTTTCAATTATTTTCAATTATTTTCAATTATTTTCAATTATTTTCAATTATTTATCAATTATTTTCAATTACTTATAATTATTTTCAATTATTTTCAATTATTTTCAATTATTTATAATTATTTTCAATTATTTATCAATTATTTTCAATTATTTATAATTATTTTCAATTATTTTCAATTATTTATAATTATTTTCTATTATTTATCAATTATTTATAATTATTTATAATTATTTTAAATTATTTTCAATTATTTATAATTATTTTCAATTATTTTCAATTATTTTCAATTATTTTCAATTATTTTCAATTATTTTCTATTATTTTCAATTATTTTCAATTATTTTAAATTATTTTCAATTATTTTCAATTATTTTCAATTACTTTCAATTATTTATCAATTATTTACAATTATTTTCAATTATTTTCAATTATTTTCAATTATTTATCAATTTTTTTCAATTATTTATAATTATTTTCAATTATTTTCAATTATTTTCAATTATTTATAATTGTTTTCAATTATTTATCAATTATTTTCAATTATTTATAATTAATTTAAATTATTTTCAATTATTTTAAATTATTTTCAATTATTTATCAATTATTTATCAATTATTTTCAATTATTTATAATTATTTTCAATTATTTATCAATTATTTTCAATTATTTATAATTATTTTCACTTATTTATCAATTATTTTCAATTACTTATTATTATTTTCAATTATTTTCAATTATTTTCAATTATTTATAATTATTTTCTATTATTTATCAATTAATTATAATTATTTATAATTATTTTAAATTATTTTCAAATATTTATAATTATTTTCAATTATTTATCAATAATTTTCAATTATTTATAATTATTTTCAATTATTTTCAATTATTTTCAATTATTTATAATTATTTTCAATTATTTTCAATTATTTATCAATAATTTTCAATTATTTATAATTATTTTCAATTATTTATCAATTATTTTCAAATACTTATAATTATTTTCAATTATTTTCAATTATTTTCAATTATTTATAATTACTTTCAATTATTTATCAATTATTTTCTATTATTTATAATTATTTTCAATTATTTTCAATTATTTTCAATTATTTTCAATTATTTATCAATTATTTTCAATTATTTATAATTATTTTCAATTATTTATCAATTATTTTCAATTACTTATAATTATTTTCAATTATTTTCAATTATTTTCAATTATTTTCAATTATTTTCAATTATTTATAATTATTTTCAATTATTTTCAATTATTTTCAATTATTTTCAATTATTTATAATTATTTTCAATTATTTTCAATTATTTTCAATTATTTTTAATTATTTTCAATTATTTATAAATCAATTATAATTATTTTCAATTATTTATAATTATTTTCAATTATTTTCAATTATTTTCAATTATTTTCAATTATTTATAATTATTTTCAATTATTTTCAATTATTTTCAATTATTTTCAATTATTTATCAATTATTTTCTATTATTTTCAATTATTTTCAATTATTTTCAATTATTTTCAATTATTTTCAATTATTTTCAATTATTTTCAATTATTTATAATTATTTTCAATTATTTTCAATTATTTTCAATTATTTTCAATTATTTATAATTATTTTCAATTATTTATCAATTATTTTCAATTATTTATAATTATTTTCAATTATTTTCAATTATTTTCAATTATTTATAATTATTTTCAATTATTTTCAATTATTTATGAATTATTTTCAATTATTTATAATTATTTTCAATTATTTATCAATTATTTTCAATTACTTATAATTATTTTCAATTATTTTCAATTATTTTCAATTATTTATAATTATTTTCAATTATTTATCAATTATTTATAATTATTTCTAATTATTTTAAATTATTTTCAATTATTTATAATTATTTTCAATTATTTATCAATTATTTTCAATTACTTATAATTATTTTCAATTATTTTCAATTATTTTCAATTATTTTCAATTATTTATAATTATTTTCAATTATTTTCAATTATTTATAATTATTTTCAATTATTTTAAATTATTTTCAATTATTTTTAATTAATTATAATTATTTTCAATTATTTATCAATTATTTTCAATTATTTATAATTATTTTCAATTATTTATTAATTATTTTCAATTACTTATACTTATTTTCAATTATTTTTAATTATTTTCAATTATTTATAATTATTTTCAATTATTTATCAATTATTTTCTATTATTTATAATTATTTTCAATTATTTTCAATTATTTTCAATTATTTTCAATTATTTTCCATAATTTATCAATTATTTTCAATTATTTATAATTATTTTCAATTATTTTCAATTATTTTCAATTATTTATAAATTATTTTCCATTATTTTCAATTATTTATCAATTATTTTCAATTATTTATAATTATTTTCAATTATTTTCAATTATTTTCAATTATTTTCAATTATTTATAATTATTTTCAATTATTTATCAATTATTTTCAATTATTTTCAATTATTTATAATTATTTTCAATTATTTTCAATTATTTTCAATTATTTACAATTATTTTCAATTATTTACAATTATTTTCAATTATTTATAATTATTTTCAATTATTTTCAATTATTTTCAATTATTTTCAATTATTTTCAATTATTTATAATTATTTTCAATTATTTATCAATTATTTTCAATTATTTTCAATTATTTATAATTATTTTCAATTATTTTCAATTATTTTCAATTATTTATAATTATTTGCAATTATTTTCAATTATTTATCAATAATTTTCAATTATTTATAATTATTTTCAATTATTTATCAATTATTTTCAATTACTTATAATTATTTTCAATTATTTTCAATTATTTTCAATTATTTTCAATTATTTATAATTACTTTCAATTATTTATCAATTATTTTCTATTATTTATAATTATTTTCAATTATTTTCAATTATTTTCAATTATTTTCAATTATTTATCAATTATTTTCAATTATTTATAATATTTTCAATTATTTTCAATTATTTTCAATTATTTTCTATTATTTATAATTATTTTCAATTATTTTCAATTATTTTCAACTATTTTCAATTATTTTCAATTATTTATCAATTATTTTCAATCATTTAAAATTATTTTCAATTATTTTAAATTGTTTTCAATTATTTATAAATTATTTATAATTATTTTCAATTATTTATAATTATTTTCAATTATTTTCAATTATTTTCAATTATTTTCAATTATTTTCAATTATTTATCAATTATTTTCTATTATTTATAATTATTTTCAATTATTTTCAATTATTTTCAATGATTTATCAATTATTTTCAATCATTTATAATTATTTTCAATTATTTTCAACTATTTTCAATTATTTATAAATTATTTATAATTATTTTCAATTATTTATAATTATTTTCAATTATTTTCAATTATTTTCAATTATTTTCAATTATTTATAATTATTTTCAATTATTTTCAATTATTTTCAATTATTTTTAATTATTTTCAATTATTTATAAATCAATTATAATTATTTTCAATTATTTATAATTATTTTCAATTATTTTCAATTATTTTCAATTATTTTCAATTATTTATAATTATTTTCAATTATTTTCAATTAATTTCAATTATTTATAATTATTTTCAATTATTTATCAAATATTTATAATTATTTATAATTATTTTAAATTATTTTCAATTATTTATAATTATTTTCAATTATTTATCAATTATTTTCAATTATTTATAATTATTTTCAATTATTTTCAATTATTTTCAATTATTTATAATTATTTTCAATTATTTTCAATTATTTATGAATTATTTTCAATTATTTATAATTATTTTCAATTATTTATCAATTATTTTCAATTACTTATAATTATTTTCAATTATTTTCAATTATTTATAATTATTTTCAATTATTTATCAATTATTTATAATTATTTCTAATTATTTTAAATTATTTTCAATTATTTATAATTATTTTCAATTATTTATCAATTATTTTCGATTACTTATAATTATTTTCAATTATTTTCAATTATTTTCAATTATTTTCAATTATTTTCAATTATTTATAATTATTTTCAATTATTTTCAATTATTTTCAATTATTTTCAATTATTTATAATTATTTTCAATTATTTTCAATTATTTTCAATTATTTTTAATTATTTTCAATTATTTATAAATCAATTATAATTATTTTCAATTATTTATAATTATTTTCAAATATTTTCAATTATTTTCAATTATTTTCAATTATTTATAATTATTTTCAATTATTTTCAATTATTTTCAATTATTTTCAATTATTTTCAATTATTTATCAATTATTTTCTATTATTTATAATTATTTTCAATTATTTTCAATTATTTTCAATGATTTATCAATTATTTTCAATCATTTATAATTATTTTCAATTATTTTCAACTATTTTCAATTATTTATAAATTATTTATAATTATTTTCAATTATTTATAATTATTTTCAATTATTTTCAATTATTTTCAATTATTTTCAATTATTTATAATTATTTTCAATTATTTTCAATTATTTTCAATTATTTTTAATTATTTTCAATTATTTATAAATCAATTATAATTATTTTCAATTATTTATAATTATTTTCAATTATTTTCAATTATTTTCAATTATTTTCAATTATTTATAATTATTTTCAATTATTTTCAATTAATTTCAATTATTTATAATTATTTTCAATTATTTATCAAATATTTATAATTATTTATAATTATTTTAAATTATTTTCAATTATTTATAATTATTTTCAATTATTTATCAATTATTTTCAATTATTTATAATTATTTTCAATTATTTTCAATTATTTTCAATTATTTATAATTATTTTCAATTATTTTCAATTATTTATGAATTATTTTCAATTATTTATAATTATTTTCAATTATTTATCAATTATTTTCAATTACTTATAATTATTTTCAATTATTTTCAATTATTTTCAATTATTTATAATTATTTTCAATTATTTATCAATTATTTATAATTATTTCTAATTATTTTAAATTATTTTCAATTATTTATAATTATTTTCAATTATTTATCAATTATTTTCGATTACTTATAATTATTTTCAATTATTTTCAATTATTTTCAATTATTTTCAATTATTTTCAATTATTTATAATTATTTTCAATTATTTTCAATTATTTTCAATTATTTTCAATTATTTATAATTATTTTCAATTATTTTCAATTATTTTCAATTATTTTTAATTATTTTCAATTATTTATAAATCAATTATAATTATTTTCAATTATTTATAATTATTTTCAAATATTTTCAATTATTTTCAATTATTTTCAATTATTTATAATTATTTTCAATTATTTTCAATTATTTTCAATTATTTTCAATTATTTATCAATTATTTTCTATTATTTTCAATTATTTTCAATTATTTTCAATTATTTTCAATTATTTTCAATTATTTTCAATTACTTTCAATTATTTATCAATTATTTACAATTATTTTCAATTATTTTCAATTATTTTCAATTATTTATCAATTATTTTCAATTATTTATAATTATTTTCAATTATTTTCAATTATTTTCAATTATTTATCAATTATTTTCAATTATTTATAATTAATTTAAATTATTTTCAATTATTTTCAATTATTTTCAATTATTTATCAATTATTTATCAATTAATTTCAATTATTTATAATTATTTTCAATTATTTATCAATTATTTTCAATTATTTATAATTATTTTCAATTATTTATCAATTATTTTCAATTACTTATTATTATTTTCAATTATTTTCAATTATTTTCAATTATTTATAATTATTTTCTATTATTTATCAATTATTTATAATTATTTATAATTATTTTAAATTATTTTCAATTATTTATAATTATTTTCAATTATTTTCAATTATTTTCAATTATTTTCAATTATTTTCAATTATTTTCTATTATTTTCAATTATTTTCAATTATTTTAAATTATTTTCAATTATTTTCAATTATTTTCAATTACTTTCAATTATTTATCAATTATTTACAATTATTTTCAATTATTTTCAATTATTTTCAATTATTTATCAATTTTTTTCAATTATTTATAATTATTTTCAATTATTTTCAATTATTTTCAATTATTTATAATTGTTTTCAATTATTTATCAATTATTTTCAATTATTTATAATTAATTTAAATTATTTTCAATTATTTTAAATTATTTTCAATTATTTATCAATTATTTATCAATTATTTTCAATTATTTATAATTATTTTCAATTATTTATCAATTATTTTCAATTATTTATAATTATTTTCACTTATTTATCAATTATTTTCAATTACTTATTATTATTTTCAATTATTTTCAATTATTTTCAATTATTTATAATTATTTTCTATTATTTATCAATTAATTATAATTATTTATAATTATTTTAAATTATTTTCAAATATTTATAATTATTTTCAATTATTTATCAATAATTTTCAATTATTTATAATTATTTTCAATTATTTTCAATTATTTTCAATTATTTATAATTATTTTCAATTATTTTCAATTATTTATCAATAATTTTCAATTATTTATAATTATTTTCAATTATTTATCAATTATTTTCAAATACTTATAATTATTTTCAATTATTTTCAATTATTTTCAATTATTTATAATTACTTTCAATTATTTATCAATTATTTTCTATTATTTATAATTATTTTCAATTATTTTCAATTATTTTCAATTATTTTCAATTATTTATCAATTATTTTCAATTATTTATAATTATTTTCAATTATTTATCAATTATTTTCAATTACTTATAATTATTTTCAATTATTTTCAATTATTTTCAATTATTTTCAATTATTTTCAATTATTTATAATTATTTTCAATTATTTTCAATTATTTTCAATTATTTTCAATTATTTATAATTATTTTCAATTATTTTCAATTATTTTCAATTATTTTTAATTATTTTCAATTATTTATAAATCAATTATAATTATTTTCAATTATTTATAATTATTTTCAATTATTTTCAATTATTTTCAATTATTTTCAATTATTTATAATTATTTTCAATTATTTTCAATTATTTTCAATTATTTTCAATTATTTATCAATTATTTTCTATTATTTTCAATTATTTTCAATTATTTTCAATTATTTTCAATTATTTTCAATTATTTTCAATTATTTTCAATTATTTATAATTATTTTCAATTATTTTCAATTATTTTCAATTATTTTCAATTATTTATAATTATTTTCAATTATTTATCAATTATTTTCAATTATTTATAATTATTTTCAATTATTTTCAATTATTTTCAATTATTTATAATTATTTTCAATTATTTTCAATTATTTATGAATTATTTTCAATTATTTATAATTATTTTCAATTATTTATCAATTATTTTCAATTACTTATAATTATTTTCAATTATTTTCAATTATTTTCAATTATTTATAATTATTTTCAATTATTTATCAATTATTTATAATTATTTCTAATTATTTTAAATTATTTTCAATTATTTATAATTATTTTCAATTATTTATCAATTATTTTCAATTACTTATAATTATTTTCAATTATTTTCAATTATTTTCAATTATTTTCAATTATTTATAATTATTTTCAATTATTTTCAATTATTTATAATTATTTTCAATTATTTTAAATTATTTTCAATTATTTTTAATTAATTATAATTATTTTCAATTATTTATCAATTATTTTCAATTATTTATAATTATTTTCAATTATTTATTAATTATTTTCAATTACTTATACTTATTTTCAATTATTTTTAATTATTTTCAATTATTTATAATTATTTTCAATTATTTATCAATTATTTTCTATTATTTATAATTATTTTCAATTATTTTCAATTATTTTCAATTATTTTCAATTATTTTCCATAATTTATCAATTATTTTCAATTATTTATAATTATTTTCAATTATTTTCAATTATTTTCAATTATTTATAAATTATTTTCCATTATTTTCAATTATTTATCAATTATTTTCAATTATTTATAATTATTTTCAATTATTTTCAATTATTTTCAATTATTTTCAATTATTTATAATTATTTTCAATTATTTATCAATTATTTTCAATTATTTTCAATTATTTATAATTATTTTCAATTATTTTCAATTATTTTCAATTATTTACAATTATTTTCAATTATTTACAATTATTTTCAATTATTTATAATTATTTTCAATTATTTTCAATTATTTTCAATTATTTTCAATTATTTTCAATTATTTATAATTATTTTCAATTATTTATCAATTATTTTCAATTATTTTCAATTATTTATAATTATTTTCAATTATTTTCAATTATTTTCAATTATTTATAATTATTTGCAATTATTTTCAATTATTTATCAATAATTTTCAATTATTTATAATTATTTTCAATTATTTATCAATTATTTTCAATTACTTATAATTATTTTCAATTATTTTCAATTATTTTCAATTATTTATAATTACTTTCAATTATTTATCAATTATTTTCTATTATTTATAATTATTTTCAATTATTTTCAATTATTTTCAATTATTTTCAATTATTTATCAATTATTTTCAATTATTTATAATATTTTCAATTATTTTCAATTATTTTCAATTATTTTCTATTATTTATAATTATTTTCAATTATTTTCAATTATTTTCAACTATTTTCAATTATTTTCAATTATTTATCAATTATTTTCAATCATTTAAAATTATTTTCAATTATTTTAAATTGTTTTCAATTATTTATAAATTATTTATAATTATTTTCAATTATTTATAATTATTTTCAATTATTTTCAATTATTTTCAATTATTTTCAATTATTTTCAATTATTTATCAATTATTTTCTATTATTTATAATTATTTTCAATTATTTTCAATTATTTTCAATGATTTATCAATTATTTTCAATCATTTATAATTATTTTCAATTATTTTCAACTATTTTCAATTATTTATAAATTATTTATAATTATTTTCAATTATTTATAATTATTTTCAATTATTTTCAATTATTTTCAATTATTTTCAATTATTTATAATTATTTTCAATTATTTTCAATTATTTTCAATTATTTTTAATTATTTTCAATTATTTATAAATCAATTATAATTATTTTCAATTATTTATAATTATTTTCAATTATTTTCAATTATTTTCAATTATTTTCAATTATTTATAATTATTTTCAATTATTTTCAATTAATTTCAATTATTTATAATTATTTTCAATTATTTATCAAATATTTATAATTATTTATAATTATTTTAAATTATTTTCAATTATTTATAATTATTTTCAATTATTTATCAATTATTTTCAATTATTTATAATTATTTTCAATTATTTTCAATTATTTTCAATTATTTATAATTATTTTCAATTATTTTCAATTATTTATGAATTATTTTCAATTATTTATAATTATTTTCAATTATTTATCAATTATTTTCAATTACTTATAATTATTTTCAATTATTTTCAATTATTTATAATTATTTTCAATTATTTATCAATTATTTATAATTATTTCTAATTATTTTAAATTATTTTCAATTATTTATAATTATTTTCAATTATTTATCAATTATTTTCGATTACTTATAATTATTTTCAATTATTTTCAATTATTTTCAATTATTTTCAATTATTTTCAATTATTTATAATTATTTTCAATTATTTTCAATTATTTTCAATTATTTTCAATTATTTATAATTATTTTCAATTATTTTCAATTATTTTCAATTATTTTTAATTATTTTCAATTATTTATAAATCAATTATAATTATTTTCAATTATTTATAATTATTTTCAAATATTTTCAATTATTTTCAATTATTTTCAATTATTTATAATTATTTTCAATTATTTTCAATTATTTTCAATTATTTTCAATTATTTTCAATTATTTATCAATTATTTTCTATTATTTATAATTATTTTCAATTATTTTCAATTATTTTCAATGATTTATCAATTATTTTCAATCATTTATAATTATTTTCAATTATTTTCAACTATTTTCAATTATTTATAAATTATTTATAATTATTTTCAATTATTTATAATTATTTTCAATTATTTTCAATTATTTTCAATTATTTTCAATTATTTATAATTATTTTCAATTATTTTCAATTATTTTCAATTATTTTTAATTATTTTCAATTATTTATAAATCAATTATAATTATTTTCAATTATTTATAATTATTTTCAATTATTTTCAATTATTTTCAATTATTTTCAATTATTTATAATTATTTTCAATTATTTTCAATTAATTTCAATTATTTATAATTATTTTCAATTATTTATCAAATATTTATAATTATTTATAATTATTTTAAATTATTTTCAATTATTTATAATTATTTTCAATTATTTATCAATTATTTTCAATTATTTATAATTATTTTCAATTATTTTCAATTATTTTCAATTATTTATAATTATTTTCAATTATTTTCAATTATTTATGAATTATTTTCAATTATTTATAATTATTTTCAATTATTTATCAATTATTTTCAATTACTTATAATTATTTTCAATTATTTTCAATTATTTTCAATTATTTATAATTATTTTCAATTATTTATCAATTATTTATAATTATTTCTAATTATTTTAAATTATTTTCAATTATTTATAATTATTTTCAATTATTTATCAATTATTTTCGATTACTTATAATTATTTTCAATTATTTTCAATTATTTTCAATTATTTTCAATTATTTTCAATTATTTATAATTATTTTCAATTATTTTCAATTATTTTCAATTATTTTCAATTATTTATAATTATTTTCAATTATTTTCAATTATTTTCAATTATTTTTAATTATTTTCAATTATTTATAAATCAATTATAATTATTTTCAATTATTTATAATTATTTTCAAATATTTTCAATTATTTTCAATTATTTTCAATTATTTATAATTATTTTCAATTATTTTCAATTATTTTCAATTATTTTCAATTATTTATCAATTATTTTCTATTATTTTCAATTATTTTCAATTATTTTCAATTATTTTCAATTATTTTCAATTATTTTCAATTACTTTCAATTATTTATCAATTATTTACAATTATTTTCAATTATTTTCAATTATTTTCAATTATTTATCAATTATTTTCAATTATTTATAATTATTTTCAATTATTTTCAATTATTTTCAATTATTTATAATTGTTTTCAATTATTTATCAATTATTTTCAATTATTTATAATTAATTTAAATTATTTTCAATTATTTTCAATTATTTTCAATTATTTATCAATTATTTATCAATTAATTTCAATTATTTATAATTATTTTCAATTATTTATCAATTATTTTCAATTATTTATAATTATTTTCAATTATTTATCAATTATTTTCAATTACTTATTATTATTTTCAATTATTTTCAATTATTTTCAATTATTTATAATTATTTTCTATTATTTATCAATTATTTATAATTATTTATAATTATTTTAAATTATTTTCAATTATTTATAATTATTTTCAATTATTTATCAATTATTTTCAATTATTTATAATTATTTTCAATTATTTTCAATTATTTTCAATTATTTATAATTATTTATCAATTATTTTCAATTACTTATAATTATTTTCAATTATTTTCAATTATTTTCAATTATTTATAATTACTTTCAATTATTTATCAATTATTTTCTATTATTTATAATTATTTTCAATTATTTTCAATTATTTTCAATTATTTTCAATTATTTATCAATTATTTTCAATTACTTATAATTATTTTCAATTATTTTCAATTATTTTCAATTATTTATAATTATTTTCAATTATTTATCAATTATTTATAATTATTTATCAATTATTTTCAATTACATAAAATTATTTTCAATTATTTTCAATTTTTTTCAATTATTTATCAATTATTTTCAATTATTTATAATTATTTTCAATTAGTTTCAATTATTTTCAATTATTTTCAATTATTTTCAATCATTTATCAATTATTTTCTATTATTTATAATTATTTTCAATTATTTTCAATTATTTTCAATGATTTATCAATTATTTTCAATCATTTATAATTATTTTCAATTATTTTCAACTATTTTCAATTATTTATAAATTATTTATAATTATTTTCAATTATTTATAATTATTTTCAATTATTTTCAATTATTTTCAATTATTTTCAATTATTTATAATTATTTTCAATTATTTTCAATTATTTTCAATTATTTTTAATTATTTTCAATTATTTATAAATCAATTATAATTATTTTCAATTATTTATAATTATTTTCAATTATTTTCAATTATTTTCAATTATTTTCAATTATTTATAATTATTTTCAATTATTTTCAATTATTTTCAATTATTTATAATTATTTTCAATTATTTATCAAATATTTATAATTATTTATAATTATTTTAAATTATTTTCAATTATTTTCAATTATTTTCAGTTATTTTCAATTATTTTCAATTATTTTCAATTACTTTCAATTATTTATCAATTATTTACAATTATTTTCAATTATTTTAAATTATTTTCAATTATTTATCAATTATTTTCAATTATTTATAATTATTTTCAATTATTTTCAATTATTTTCAATTATTTTCAATTATTTATAATTATTTTCAATTATTTTCAATTATTTTCAATTATTTATAATTATTTTCAATTATTTATCAAATATTTATAATTATTTATAATTATTTTAAATTATTTTCAATTATTTATAATTATTTTCAATTATTTATCAATTATTTTCAATTATTTATAATTATTTTCAATTATTTTCAATTATTTTCAATTATTTATAATTATTTTCAATTATTTTCAATTATTTATGAATTATTTTCAATTATTTATAATTATTTTCAATTATTTATCAATTATTTTCAATTACTTATAATTATTTTCAATTATTTTCAATTATTTTCAATTATTTATAATTATTTTCAATTATTTATCAATTATTTATAATTATTTCTAATTATTTTAAATTATTTTCAATTATTTATAATTATTTTCAATTATTTATCAATTATTTTCAATTACTTATAATTATTTTCAATTATTTTCAATTATTTTCAATTATTTTCAATTATTTTCAATTATTTTCAATTATTTTCAATTATTTATAATTATTTTCAATTATTTTCAATTATTTATAATTATTTTCAATTATTTTAAATTATTTTCAATTATTTTTAATTAATTATAATTATTTTCAATTATTTATCAATTATTTTCAATTATTTATAATTATTTTCAATTATTTATTAATTATTTTCAATTACTTATACTTATTTTCAATTATTTTTAATTATTTTCAATTATTTATAATTATTTTCAATTATTTATCAATTATTTATAATTATTTATAATTATTTTCAATTATTTTCAATTATTTATAATTATTTTCAATTATTTATCAATTATTTTCTATTATTTATAATTATTTTCAATTATTTTCAATTATTTTCAATTATTTTCAATTATTTTCCATTATTTATCAATTATTTTCAATTATTTATAATTATTTTCAATTATTTTCAATTATTTTCAATTATTTTCAATTATTTATAAATTATTTTCCATTATTTTCAATTATTTATCAATTATTTTCAATTATTTATAATTATTTTCAATTATTTTCAATTATTTTCAATTATTTTCAATTATTTTCAATTATTTATAATTATTTTCAATTATTTATCAATTATTTTCAATTATTTTCAATTATTTATAATTATTTTCAATTATTTTCAATTATTTTCAATTATTTACAATTATTTTCAATTATTTACAATTATTTTCAATTATTTATAATTATTTTCAATTATTTTCAATTATTTTCAATTATTTTCAATTATTTTCAATTATTTATAATTATTTTCAATTATTTATCAATTATTTTCAATTATTTTCAATTATTTATAATTATTTTCAATTATTTTCAATTATTTATAATTATTTTCAATTATTTTCAATTATTTTCAATTATTTACAATTATTTTCAATTATTTACAATTATTTTCAATTATTTATAATTATTTTCAATTATTTTCAATTATTTTCAATTATTTTCAATTATTTTCAATTATTTATAATTATTTTCAATTATTTATCAATTATTTTCAATTATTTTCAATTATTTATAATTATTTTCAATTATTTATCAATAATTTTCAATTATTTATAATTATTTTCAATTATTTTCAATTATTTTCAATTATTTATAATTATTTGCAATTATTTTCAATTATTTATCAATAATTTTCAATTATTTATAATTATTTTCAATTATTTATCAATTATTTTCAATTACTTATAATTATTTTCAATTATTTTCAATTATTTATAATTACTTTCAATTATTTATCAATTATTTTCTATTATTTATAATTATTTTCAATTATTTTCAATTATTTTCAATTATTTTCAATTATTTATAATATTTTCAATTATTTTCAATTATTTTCAATTATTTTCTATTATTTATAATTATTTTCAATTATTTTCAATTATTTTCAATTATTTTCAACTATTTTCAATTATTTTCAATTATTTATCAATTATTTTCAATCATTTAAAATTATTTTCAATTATTTTAAATTGTTTTCAATTATTTATAAATTATTTATAATTATTTTCAATTATTTATAATTATTTTCAATTATTTTCAATTATTTTCAATTATTTTCAATTATTTATCAATTATTTTCTATTATTTATAATTATTTTCAATTATTTTCAATTATTTTCAATGATTTATCAATTATTTTCAATCATTTATAATTATTTTCAATTATTTTCAACTATTTTCAATTATTTATAAATTATTTATAATTATTTTCAATTATTTATAATTATTTTCAATTATTTTCAATTATTTTCAATTATTTTCAATTATTTATAATTATTTTCAATTATTTTCAATTATTTTCAATTATTTTTAATTATTTTCAATTATTTATAAATCAATTATAATTATTTTCAATTATTTATAATTATTTTCAATTATTTTCAATTATTTTCAATTATTTTCAATTATTTATAATTATTTTCAATTATTTTCAATTAATTTCAATTATTTATAATTATTTTCAATTATTTATCAAATATTTATAATTATTTATAATTATTTTAAATTATTTTCAATTATTTATAATTATTTTCAATTATTTATCAATTATTTTCAATTATTTATAATTATTTTCAATTATTTTCAATTATTTTCAATTATTTATAATTATTTTCAATTATTTTCAATTATTTATGAATTATTTTCAATTATTTATAATTATTTTCAATTATTTATCAATTATTTTCAATTACTTATAATTATTTTCAATTATTTTCAATTATTTTCAATTATTTATAATTATTTTCAATTATTTATCAATTATTTATAATTATTTCTAATTATTTTAAATTATTTTCAATTATTTATAATTATTTTCAATTATTTATCAATTATTTTCAATTACTTATAATTATTTTCAATTATTTTCAATTATTTTCAATTATTTTCAATTATTTTCAATTATTTATAATTATTTTCAATTATTTTCAATTATTTTCAATTATTTTCAATTATTTATAATTATTTTCAATTATTTTCAATTATTTTCAATTATTTTTAATTATTTTCAATTATTTATAAATCAATTATAATTATTTTCAATTATTTATAATTATTTTCAATTATTTTCAATTATTTTCAATTATTTTCAATTATTTATAATTATTTTCAATTATTTTCAATTATTTTCAATTATTTTCAATTATTTATCAATTATTTTCTATTATTTTCAATTATTTTCAATTATTTTCAATTATTTTCAATTATTTTCAATTATTTTCAATTACTTTCAATTATTTATCAATTATTTACAATTATTTTCAATTATTTTCAATTATTTTCAATTATTTATCAATTATTTTCAATTATTTATAATTATTTTCAATTATTTTCAATTATTTTCAATTATTTATAATTGTTTTCAATTATTTATCAATTATTTTCAATTATTTATAATTAATTTAAATTATTTTCAATTATTTTCAATTATTTTCAATTATTTATCAATTATTTATCAATTATTTTCAATTATTTATAATTATTTTCAATTATTTATCAATTATTTTCAATTATTTATAATTATTTTCAATTATTTATCAATTATTTTCAATTACTTATTATTATTTTCAATTATTTTCAATTATTTTCAATTATTTATAATTATTTTCTATTATTTATCAATTATTTATAATTATTTATAATTATTTTAAATTATTTTCAATTATTTATAATTATTTTCAATTATTTATCAATTATTTTCAATTATTTATAATTATTTTCAATTATTTTCAATTATTTTCAATTATTTATTATTATTTATCAATTATTTTCAATTACTTATAATTATTTTCAATTATTTTCAATTATTTTCAATTATTTATAATTACTTTCAATTATTTATCAATTATTTTCTATTATTTATAATTATTTTCAATTATTTTCAATTATTTTCAATTATTTTCAATTATTTATCAATTATTTTCAATTACTTATAATTATTTTCAATTATTTTCAATTATTTTCAATTATTTATAATTATTTTCAATTATTTATCAATTATTTATAATTATTTATCAATTATTTTCAATTACATAAAATTATTTTCAATTATTTTCAATTTTTTTCAATTATTTATCAATTATTTTCAATTATTTATAATTATTTTCAATTAGTTTCAATTATTTTCAATTATTTTCAATTATTTTCAATCATTTATCAATTATTTTCTATTATTTATAATTATTTTCAATTATTTTCAATTATTTTCAATGATTTATCAATTATTTTCAATCATTTATAATTATTTTCAATTATTTTCAACTATTTTCAATTATTTATAAATTATTTATAATTATTTTCAATTATTTATAATTATTTTCAATTATTTTCAATTATTTTCAATTATTTTCAATTATTTATAATTATTTTCAATTATTTTCAATTATTTTCAATTATTTTTAATTATTTTCAATTATTTATAAATCAATTATAATTATTTTCAATTATTTATAATTATTTTCAATTATTTTCAATTATTTTCAATTATTTTCAATTATTTATAATTATTTTCAATTATTTTCAATTATTTTCAATTATTTATAATTATTTTCAATTATTTATCAAATATTTATAATTATTTATAATTATTTTAAATTATTTTCAATTATTTTCAATTATTTTCAGTTATTTTCAATTATTTTCAATTATTTTCAATTACTTTCAATTATTTATCAATTATTTACAATTATTTTCAATTATTTTCAATTATTTTCAATTATTTATCAATTATTTTCAATTATTTATAATTATTTTCAATTATTTTCAATTATTTTCAATTATTTTCAATTATTTATAATTATTTTCAATTATTTTCAATTATTTTCAATTATTTATAATTATTTTCAATTATTTATCAAATATTTATAATTATTTATAATTATTTTAAATTATTTTCAATTATTTATAATTATTTTCAATTATTTATCAATTATTTTCAATTATTTATAATTATTTTCAATTATTTTCAATTATTTTCAATTATTTATAATTATTTTCAATTATTTTCAATTATTTATGAATTATTTTCAATTATTTATAATTATTTTCAATTATTTATCAATTATTTTCAATTACTTATAATTATTTTCAATTATTTTCAATTATTTTCAATTATTTATAATTATTTTCAATTATTTATCAATTATTTATAATTATTTCTAATTATTTTAAATTATTTTCAATTATTTATAATTATTTTCAATTATTTATCAATTATTTTCAATTACTTATAATTATTTTCAATTATTTTCAATTATTTTCAATTATTTTCAATTATTTTCAATTATTTTCAATTATTTTCAATTATTTTCAATTATTTTCAATTATTTTCAATTATTTTCAATTATTTATAATTATTTTCAATTATTTATAATTATTTTCAATTATTTTAAATTATTTTCAATTATTTTTAATTAATTATAATTATTTTCAATTATTTATCAATTATTTTCAATTATTTATAATTATTTTCAATTATTTATTAATTATTTTCAATTACTTATACTTATTTTCAATTATTTTTAATTATTTTCAATTATTTATAATTATTTTCAATTATTTATCAATTATTTATAATTATTTATAATTATTTTCAATTATTTTCAATTATTTATAATTATTTTCAATTATTTATCAATTATTTTCTATTATTTATAATTATTTTCAATTATTTTCAATTATTTTCAATTATTTTCAATTATTTTCCATTATTTATCAATTATTTTCAATTATTTATAATTATTTTCAATTATTTTCAATTATTTTCAATTATTTATAAATTATTTTCCATTATTTTCAATTATTTATCAATTATTTTCAATTATTTATAATTATTTTCAATTATTTTCAATTATTTTCAATTATTTTCAATTATTTTCAATTATTTATAATTATTTTCAATTATTTATCAATTATTTTCAATTATTTTCAATTATTTATAATTATTTTCAATTATTTTCAATTATTTTCAATTATTTACAATTATTTTCAATTATTTATAATTATTTTCAATTATTTTCAATTATTTTCAATTATTTTCAATTATTTTCAATTATTTATAATTATTTTCAATTATTTATCAATTATTTTCAATTATTTTCAATTATTTATAATTATTTTCAATTATTTTCAATTATTTATAATTATTTTCAATTATTTTCAATTATTTTCAATTATTTACAATTATTTTCAATTATTTACAATTATTTTCAATTATTTATAATTATTTTCAATTATTTTCAATTATTTTCAATTATTTTCAATTATTTTCAATTATTTATAATTATTTTCAATTATTTATCAATTATTTTCAATTATTTTCAATTATTTATAATTATTTTCAATTATTTATCAATAATTTTCAATTATTTATAATTATTTTCAATTATTTTCAATTATTTTCAATTATTTATAATTATTTGCAATTATTTTCAATTATTTATCAATAATTTTCAATTATTTATAATTATTTTCAATTATTTATCAATTATTTTCAATTACTTATAATTATTTTCAATTATTTTCAATTATTTTCAATTATTTATAATTACTTTCAATTATTTATCAATTATTTTCTATTATTTATAATTATTTTCAATTATTTTCAATTATTTTCAATTATTTTCAATTATTTATAATATTTTCAATTATTTTCAATTATTTTCAATTATTTTCTATTATTTATAATTATTTTCAATTATTTTCAATTATTTTCAATTATTTTCAACTATTTTCAATTATTTTCAATTATTTATCAATTATTTTCAATCATTTAAAATTATTTTCAATTATTTTAAATTGTTTTCAATTATTTATAAATTATTTATAATTATTTTCAATTATTTATAATTATTTTCAATTATTTTCAATTATTTTCAATTATTTTCAATTATTTATCAATTATTTTCTATTATTTATAATTATTTTCAATTATTTTCAATTATTTTCAATGATTTATCAATTATTTTCAATCATTTATAATTATTTTCAATTATTTTCAACTATTTTCAATTATTTATAAATTATTTATAATTATTTTCAATTATTTATAATTATTTTCAATTATTTTCAATTATTTTCAATTATTTTCAATTATTTATAATTATTTTCAATTATTTTCAATTATTTTCAATTATTTTTAATTATTTTCAATTATTTATAAATCAATTATAATTATTTTCAATTATTTATAATTATTTTCAATTATTTTCAATTATTTTCAATTATTTTCAATTATTTATAATTATTTTCAATTATTTTCAATTAATTTCAATTATTTATAATTATTTTCAATTATTTATCAAATATTTATAATTATTTATAATTATTTTAAATTATTTTCAATTATTTATAATTATTTTCAATTATTTATCAATTATTTTCAATTATTTATAATTATTTTCAATTATTTTCAATTATTTTCAATTATTTATAATTATTTTCAATTATTTTCAATTATTTATGAATTATTTTCAATTATTTATAATTATTTTCAATTATTTATCAATTATTTTCAATTACTTATAATTATTTTCAATTATTTTCAATTATTTATAATTATTTTCAATTATTTATCAATTATTTATAATTATTTCTAATTATTTTAAATTATTTTCAATTATTTATAATTATTTTCAATTATTTATCAATTATTTTCAATTACTTATAATTATTTTCAATTATTTTCAATTATTTTCAATTATTTTCAATTATTTTCAATTATTTATAATTATTTTCAATTATTTTCAATTATTTTCAATTATTTTCAATTATTTATAATTATTTTCAATTATTTTCAATTATTTTCAATTATTTTTAATTATTTTCAATTATTTATAAATCAATTATAATTATTTTCAATTATTTATAATTATTTTCAATTATTTTCAATTATTTTCAATTATTTTCAATTATTTATAATTATTTTCAATTATTTTCAATTATTTTCAATTATTTTCAATTATTTATCAATTATTTTCTATTATTTTCAATTATTTTCAATTATTTTCAATTATTTTCAATTATTTTCAATTACTTTCAATTATTTATCAATTATTTACAATTATTTTCAATTATTTTCAATTATTTTCAATTATTTATCAATTATTTTCAATTATTTATAATTATTTTCAATTATTTTCAATTATTTTCAATTATTTATAATTGTTTTCAATTATTTATCAATTATTTTCAATTATTTATAATTAATTTAAATTATTTTCAATTATTTTCAATTATTTTCAATTATTTATCAATTATTTATCAATTATTTTCAATTATTTATAATTATTTTCAATTATTTATCAATTATTTTCAATTATTTATAATTATTTTCAATTATTTATCAATTATTTTCAATTACTTATTATTATTTTCAATTATTTTCAATTATTTTCAATTATTTATAATTATTTTCTATTATTTATCAATTATTTATAATTATTTATAATTATTTTAAATTATTTTCAATTATTTATAATTATTTTCAATTATTTATCAATTATTTTCAATTATTTATAATTATTTTCAATTATTTTCAATTATTTTCAATTATTTATTATTATTTATCAATTATTTTCAATTACTTATAATTATTTTCAATTATTTTCAATTATTTTCAATTATTTATAATTACTTTCAATTATTTATCAATTATTTTCTATTATTTATAATTATTTTCAATTATTTTCAATTATTTTCAATTATTTTCAATTATTTATCAATTATTTTCAATTACTTATAATTATTTTCAATTATTTTCAATTATTTTCAATTATTTATAATTATTTTCAATTATTTATCAATTATTTATAATTATTTATCAATTATTTTCAATTACATAAAATTATTTTCAATTATTTTCAATTTTTTTCAATTATTTATCAATTATTTTCAATTATTTATAATTATTTTCAATTATTTTCAATTATTTTCAATTATTTTCAATTATTTATCAATTATTTTCTATTATTTTCAATTATTTTCAATTATTTTAAATTATTTTCAATTATTTTCAATTATTTTCAATTACTTTCAATTATTTATCAATTATTTACAATTATTTTCAATTATTTTCAATTATTTTCAATTATTTATCAATTTTTTTCAATTATTTATAATTATTTTCAATTATTTTCAATTATTTTCAATTATTTATAATTGTTTTCAATTATTTATCAATTATTTTCAATTATTTATAATTAATTTAAATTATTTTCAATTATTTTAAATTATTTTCAATTATTTATCAATTATTTATCAATTATTTTCAATTATTTATAATTATTTTCAATTATTTATCAATTATTTTCAATTATTTATAATTATTTTCACTTATTTATCAATTATTTTCAATTACTTATTATTATTTTCAATTATTTTCAATTATTTTCAATTATTTATAATTATTTTCTATTATTTATCAATTAATTATAATTATTTATAATTATTTTAAATTATTTTCAAATATTTATAATTATTTTCAATTATTTATCAATAATTTTCAATTATTTATAATTATTTTCAATTATTTTCAATTATTTTCAATTATTTATAATTATTTTCAATTATTTTCAATTATTTATCAATAATTTTCAATTATTTATAATTATTTTCAATTATTTATCAATTATTTTCAAATACTTATAATTATTTTCAATTATTTTCAATTATTTTCAATTATTTATAATTACTTTCAATTATTTATCAATTATTTTCTATTATTTATAATTATTTTCAATTATTTATCAATTATTTTCAATTATTTATAATTATTTTCAATTATTTATCAATTATTTTCAATTACTTATTATTATTTTCAATTATTTTCAATTATTTTCAATTATTTATAATTATTTTCTATTATTTATCAATTATTTATAATTATTTATAATTATTTTAAATTATTTTCAATTATTTATAATTATTTTCAATTATTTATCAATTATTTTCAATTATTTATAATTATTTTCAATTATTTTCAATTATTTTCAATTATTTATAATTATTTATCAATTATTTTCAATTACTTATAATTATTTTCAATTATTTTCAATTATTTTCAATTATTTATAATTACTTTCAATTATTTATCAATTATTTTCTATTATTTATAATTATTTTCAATTATTTTCAATTATTTTCAATTATTTTCAATTATTTATCAATTATTTTCAATTACTTATAATTATTTTCAATTATTTTCAATTATTTTCAATTATTTATAATTATTTTCAATTATTTATCAATTATTTATAATTATTTATCAATTATTTTCAATTACATAAAATTATTTTCAATTATTTTCAATTTTTTTCAATTATTTATCAATTATTTTCAATTATTTATAATTATTTTCAATTAGTTTCAATTATTTTCAATTATTTTCAATTATTTTCAATCATTTATCAATTATTTTCTATTATTTATAATTATTTTCAATTATTTTCAATTATTTTCAATGATTTATCAATTATTTTCAATCATTTATAATTATTTTCAATTATTTTCAACTATTTTCAATTATTTATAAATTATTTATAATTATTTTCAATTATTTATAATTATTTTCAATTATTTTCAATTATTTTCAATTATTTTCAATTATTTATAATTATTTTCAATTATTTTCAATTATTTTCAATTATTTTCAATTATTTTTAATTATTTTCAATTATTTATAAATCAATTATAATTATTTTCAATTATTTATAATTATTTTCAATTATTTTCAATTATTTTCAATTATTTTCAATTATTTATAATTATTTTCAATTATTTTCAATTATTTTCAATTATTTATAATTATTTTCAATTATTTATCAAATATTTATAATTATTTATAATTATTTTAAATTATTTTCAATTATTTTCAATTATTTTCAGTTATTTTCAATTATTTTCAATTATTTTCAATTACTTTCAATTATTTATCAATTATTTACAATTATTTTCAATTATTTTCAATTATTTTCAATTATTTATCAATTATTTTCAATTATTTATAATTATTTTCAATTATTTTCAATTATTTTCAATTATTTTCAATTATTTATAATTATTTTCAATTATTTTCAATTATTTTCAATTATTTATAATTATTTTCAATTATTTATCAAATATTTATAATTATTTATAATTATTTTAAATTATTTTCAATTATTTATAATTATTTTCAATTATTTATCAATTATTTTCAATTATTTATAATTATTTTCAATTATTTTCAATTATTTTCAATTATTTATAATTATTTTCAATTATTTTCAATTATTTATGAATTATTTTCAATTATTTATAATTATTTTCAATTATTTATCAATTATTTTCAATTACTTATAATTATTTTCAATTATTTTCAATTATTTTCAATTATTTATAATTATTTTCAATTATTTATCAATTATTTATAATTATTTCTAATTATTTTAAATTATTTTCAATTATTTATAATTATTTTCAATTATTTATAATTATTTTCAATTATTTTCAATTATTTTCAATTATTTTCAATTATTTTCAATTATTTATCAATTATTTTCTATTATTTATAATTATTTTCAATTATTTTCAATTATTTTCAATGATTTATCAATTATTTTCAATCATTTATAATTATTTTCAATTATTTTCAACTATTTTCAATTATTTATAAATTATTTATAATTATTTTCAATTATTTATAATTATTTTCAATTATTTTCAATTATTTTCAATTATTTTCAATTATTTATAATTATTTTCAATTATTTTCAATTATTTTCAATTATTTTTAATTATTTTCAATTATTTATAAATCAATTATAATTATTTTCAATTATTTATAATTATTTTCAATTATTTTCAATTATTTTCAATTATTTTCAATTATTTTCAATTATTTATAATTATTTTCAATTATTTTCAATTAATTTCAATTATTTATAATTATTTTCAATTATTTATCAAATATTTATAATTATTTATAATTATTTTAAATTATTTTCAATTATTTATAATTATTTTCAATTATTTATCAATTATTTTCAATTATTTATAATTATTTTCAATTATTTTCAATTATTTTCAATTATTTATAATTATTTTCAATTATTTTCAATTATTTATGAATTATTTTCAATTATTTATAATTATTTTCAATTATTTATCAATTATTTTCAATTACTTATAATTATTTTCAATTATTTTCAATTATTTTCAATTATTTATAATTATTTTCAATTATTTATCAATTATTTATAATTATTTCTAATTATTTTAAATTATTTTCAATTATTTATAATTATTTTCAATTATTTATCAATTATTTTCAATTACTTATAATTATTTTCAATTATTTTCAATTATTTTCAATTATTTTCAATTATTTTCAATTATTTATAATTATTTTCAATTATTTTCAATTATTTTCAATTATTTATAATTATTTTCAATTATTTTCAATTATTTTCAATTATTTTTAATTATTTTCAATTATTTATAAATCAATTATAATTATTTTCAATTATTTATAATTATTTTCAATTATTTTCAATTATTTTCAATTATTTTCAATTATTTATAATTATTTTCAATTATTTTCAATTATTTTCAATTATTTTCAATTATTTATCAATTATTTTCTATTATTTTCAATTATTTTCAATTATTTTCAATTATTTTCAATTATTTTCAATTACTTTCAATTATTTATCAATTATTTACAATTATTTTCAATTATTTTCAATTATTTTCAATTATTTATCAATTATTTTCAATTATTTATAATTATTTTCAATTATTTTCAATTATTTTCAATTATTTATAATTGTTTTCAATTATTTATCAATTATTTTCAATTATTTATAATTAATTTAAATTATTTTCAATTATTTTCAATTATTTTCAATTATTTATCAATTATTTATCAATTATTTTCAATTATTTATAATTATTTTCAATTATTTATCAATTATTTTCAATTATTTATAATTATTTTCAATTATTTATCAATTATTTTCAATTACTTATTATTATTTTCAATTATTTTCAATTATTTTCAATTATTTATAATTATTTTCTATTATTTATCAATTATTTATAATTATTTATAATTATTTTAAATTATTTTCAATTATTTATAATTATTTTCAATTATTTATCAATTATTTTCAATTATTTATAATTATTTTCAATTATTTTCAATTATTTTCAATTATTTATTATTATTTATCAATTATTTTCAATTACTTATAATTATTTTCAATTATTTTCAATTATTTTCAATTATTTATAATTACTTTCAATTATTTATCAATTATTTTCTATTATTTATAATTATTTTCAATTATTTTCAATTATTTTCAATTATTTTCAATTATTTATCAATTATTTTCAATTACTTATAATTATTTTCAATTATTTTCAATTATTTTCAATTATTTATAATTATTTTCAATTATTTATCAATTATTTATAATTATTTATCAATTATTTTCAATTACATAAAATTATTTTCAATTATTTTCAATTTTTTTCAATTATTTATCAATTATTTTCAATTATTTATAATTATTTTCAATTATTTTCAATTATTTTCAATTATTTTCAATTATTTATCAATTATTTTCTATTATTTTCAATTATTTTCAATTATTTTAAATTATTTTCAATTATTTTCAATTATTTTCAATTACTTTCAATTATTTATCAATTATTTACAATTATTTTCAATTATTTTCAATTATTTTCAATTATTTATCAATTTTTTTCAATTATTTATAATTATTTTCAATTATTTTCAATTATTTTCAATTATTTATAATTGTTTTCAATTATTTATCAATTATTTTCAATTATTTATAATTAATTTAAATTATTTTCAATTATTTTAAATTATTTTCAATTATTTATCAATTATTTATCAATTATTTTCAATTATTTATAATTATTTTCAATTATTTATCAATTATTTTCAATTATTTATAATTATTTTCACTTATTTATCAATTATTTTCAATTACTTATTATTATTTTCAATTATTTTCAATTATTTTCAATTATTTATAATTATTTTCTATTATTTATCAATTAATTATAATTATTTATAATTATTTTAAATTATTTTCAAATATTTATAATTATTTTCAATTATTTATCAATAATTTTCAATTATTTATAATTATTTTCAATTATTTTCAATTATTTTCAATTATTTTCAATTATTTATAATTATTTTCAATTATTTTCAATTATTTTCAATTATTTATAATTATTTTCAATTATTTATCAAATATTTATAATTATTTATAATTATTTTAAATTATTTTCAATTATTTTCAATTATTTTCAGTTATTTTCAATTATTTTCAATTATTTTCAATTATTTTCAATTACTTTCAATTATTTATCAATTATTTACAATTATTTTCAATTATTTTCAATTATTTTCAATTATTTATCAATTATTTTCAATTATTTATAATTATTTTCAATTATTTTCAATTATTTTCAATTATTTTCAATTATTTATAATTATTTTCAATTATTTTCAATTATTTTCAATTATTTATAATTATTTTCAATTATTTATCAAATATTTATAATTATTTATAATTATTTTAAATTATTTTCAATTATTTATAACTATTTTCAATTATTTATCAATTATTTTCAATTATTTATAATTATTTTCAATTATTTTCAATTATTTTCAATTATTTATAATTATTTTCAATTATTTTCAATTATTTATGAATTATTTTCAATTATTTATAATTATTTTCAATTATTTATCAATTATTTTCAATTACTTATAATTATTTTCAATTATTTTCAATTATTTTCAATTATTTATAATTATTTTCAATTATTTATCAATTATTTATAATTATTTCTAATTATTTTAAATTATTTTCAATTATTTATAATTATTTTCAATTATTTATCAATTATTTTCAATTACTTATAATTATTTTCAATTATTTTCAATTATTTTCAATTATTTTCAATTATTTTCAATTAGTTTCAATTATTTTCAATTATTTTCAATTATTTATAATTATTTTCAATTATTTTCAATTATTTATAATTATTTTCAATTATTTTAAATTATTTTCAATTATTTTTAATTAATTATAATTATTTTCAATTATTTATCAATTATTTTCAATTATTTATAATTATTTTCAATTATTTATTAATTATTTTCAATTACTTATACTTATTTTCAATTATTTTTAATTATTTTCAATTATTTATAATTATTTTCAATTATTTATCAATTATTTATAATTATTTATAATTATTTTCAATTATTTTCAATTATTTATAATTATTTTCAATTATTTATCAATTATTTTCTATTATTTATAATTATTTTCAATTATTTTCAATTATTTTCAATTATTTTCAATTATTTTCCATTATTTATCAATTATTTTCAATTATTTATAATTATTTTCAATTATTTTCAATTATTTTCAATTATTTATAAATTATTTTCCATTATTTTCAATTATTTATCAATTATTTTCAATTATTTATAATTATTTTCAATTATTTTCAATTATTTTCAATTATTTTCAATTATTTTCAATTATTTATAATTATTTTCAATTATTTATCAATTATTTTCAATTATTTTCAATTATTTATAATTATTTTCAATTATTTTCAATTATTTTCAATTATTTACAATTATTTTCAATTATTTACAATTATTTTCAATTATTTATAATTATTTTCAATTATTTATAATTATTTTCAATTATTTTCAATTATTTTCAATTATTTTCAATTATTTTCAATTATTTATAATTATTTTCAATTATTTATCAATTATTTTCAATTATTTTCAATTATTTATAATTATTTTCAATTATTTATCAATTATTTTCAATTATTTTCAATTATTTATAATTATTTTCAATTATTTTCAATTATTTTCAATTATTTACAATTATTTTCAATTATTTACAATTATTTTCAATTATTTATAATTATTTTCAATTATTTTCAATTATTTTCAATTATTTTCAATTATTTTCAATTATTTATAATTATTTTCAATTATTTATCAATTATTTTCAATTATTTTCAATTATTTTCAATTATTTATAATTATTTTCAATTATTTATCAATAATTTTCAATTATTTATAATTATTTTCAATTATTTTCAATTATTTTCAATTATTTATAATTATTTGCAATTATTTTCAATTATTTATCAATAATTTTCAATTATTTATAATTATTTTCAATTATTTATCAATTATTTTCAATTACTTATAATTATTTTCAATTATTTTCAATTATTTTCAATTATTTATAATTACTTTCAATTATTTATCAATTATTTTCTATTATTTATAATTATTTTCAATTATTTTCAATTATTTTCAATTATTTTCAATTATTTATCAATTATTTTCAATTATTTATAATATTTTCAATTATTTTCAATTATTTTCAATTATTTTCTATTATTTATAATTATTTTCAATTATTTTCAATTATTTTCAACTATTTTCAATTATTTTCAATTATTTATCAATTATTTTCAATCATTTAAAATTATTTTCAATTATTTTAAATTGTTTTCAATTATTTATAAATTATTTATAATTATTTTCAATTATTTATAATTATTTTCAATTATTTTCAATTATTTTCAATTATTTTCAATTATTTTCAATTATTTATCAATTATTTTCTATTATTTATAATTATTTTCAATTATTTTCAATTATTTTCAATGATTTATCAATTATTTTCAATCATTTATAATTATTTTCAATTATTTTCAACTATTTTCAATTATTTATAAATTATTTATAATTATTTTCAATTATTTATAATTATTTTCAATTATTTTCAATTATTTTCAATTATTTTCAATTATTTATAATTATTTTCAATTATTTTCAATTATTTTCAATTATTTTTAATTATTTTCAATTATTTATAAATCAATTATAATTATTTTCAATTATTTATAATTATTTTCAATTATTTTCAATTATTTTCAATTATTTTCAATTATTTATAATTATTTTCAATTATTTTCAATTAATTTCAATTATTTATAATTATTTTCAATTATTTATCAAATATTTATAATTATTTTAAATTATTTTCAATTATTTATAATTATTTTCAATTATTTATCAATTATTTTCAATTATTTATAATTATTTTCAATTATTTTCAATTATTTTCAATTATTTATAATTATTTTCAATTATTTTCAATTATTTATGAATTATTTTCAATTATTTATAATTATTTTCAATTATTTATCAATTATTTTCAATTACTTATAATTATTTTCAATTATTTTCAATTATTTTCAATTATTTATAATTATTTTCAATTATTTATCAATTATTTATAATTATTTCTAATTATTTTAAATTATTTTCAATTATTTATAATTATTTTCAATTATTTATCAATTATTTTCAATTACTTATAATTATTTTCAATTATTTTCAATTATTTTCAATTATTTTCAATTATTTTCAATTATTTATAATTATTTTCAATTATTTTCAATTATTTTCAATTATTTTCAATTATTTTCAATTATTTTCAATTATTTTCAATTATTTTTAATTATTTTCAATTATTTATAAATCAATTATAATTATTTTCAATTATTTATAATTATTTTCAATTATTTTCAATTATTTTCAATTATTTTCAATTATTTATAATTATTTTCAATTATTTTCAATTATTTTCAATTATTTTCAATTATTTATCAATTATTTTCTATTATTTTCAATTATTTTCAATTATTTTCAATTATTTTCAATTATTTTCAATTACTTTCAATTATTTATCAATTATTTACAATTATTTTCAATTATTTTCAATTATTTTCAATTATTTATCAATTATTTTCAATTATTTATAATTATTTTCAATTATTTTCAATTATTTTCAATTATTTATAATTGTTTTCAATTATTTATCAATTATTTTCAATTATTTATAATTAATTTAAATTATTTTCAATTATTTTCAATTATTTTCAATTATTTATCAATTATTTATCAATTATTTTCAATTATTTATAATTATTTTCAATTATTTATCAATTATTTTCAATTATTTATAATTATTTTCAATTATTTATCAATTATTTTCAATTACTTATTATTATTTTCAATTATTTTCAATTATTTTCAATTATTTATAATTATTTTCTATTATTTATCAATTATTTATAATTATTTATAATTATTTTAAATTATTTTCAATTATTTATAATTATTTTCAATTATTTATCAATTATTTTCAATTATTTATAATTATTTTCAATTATTTTCAATTATTTTCAATTATTTATTATTATTTATCAATTATTTTCAATTACTTATAATTATTTTCAATTATTTTCAATTATTTTCAATTATTTATAATTACTTTCAATTATTTATCAATTATTTGCTATTATTTATAATTATTTTCAATTATTTTCAATTATTTTCAATTATTTTCAATTATTTATCAATTATTTTCAATTACTTATAATTATTTTCAATTATTTTCAATTATTTTCAATTATTTATAATTATTTTCAATTATTTATCAATTATTTATAATTATTTATCAATTATTTTCAATTACATAAAATTATTTTCAATTACTTTCAATTTTTTTCAATTATTTATCAATTATTTTCAATTATTTATAATTATTTTCAATTATTTTCAATTATTTTCAATTATTTTCAATTATTTATCAATTATTTTCTATTATTTTCAATTATTTTCAATTATTTTAAATTATTTTCAATTATTTTCAATTATTTTCAATTACTTTCAATTATTTATCAATTATTTACAATTATTTTCAATTATTTTCAATTATTTTCAATTATTTATCAATTTTTTTCAATTATTTATAATTATTTTCAATTATTTTCAATTATTTTCAATTATTTATAATTGTTTTCAATTATTTATCAATTATTTTCAATTATTTATAATTAATTTAAATTATTTTCAATTATTTTAAATTATTTTCAATTATTTATCAATTATTTATCAATTATTTTCAATTATTTATAATTATTTTCAATTATTTATCAATTATTTTCAATTATTTATAATTATTTTCACTTATTTATCAATTATTTTCAATTACTTATTATTATTTTCAATTATTTTCAATTATTTTCAATTATTTATAATTATTTTCTATTATTTATCAATTAATTATAATTATTTATAATTATTTTAAATTATTTTCAAATATTTATAATTATTTTCAATTATTTATCAATAATTTTCAATTATTTATAATTATTTTCAATTATTTTCAATTATTTTCAATTATTTATAATTATTTTCAATTATTTTCAATTATTTATCAATAATTTTCAATTATTTATAATTATTTTCAATTATTTATCAATTATTTTCAAATACTTATAATTATTTTCAATTATTTTCAATTATTTTCAATTATTTATAATTACTTTCAATTATTTATCAATTATTTTCTATTATTTATAATTATTTTCAATTATTTTCAATTATTTTCAATTATTTTCAATTATTTGTCAATTATTTTCAATTATTTATAATATTTTCAATTATTTTCAATTATTTTCAATTATTTTCTATTATTTATAATTATTTTCAATTATTTTCAATTATTTTCAACTATTTTCAATTATTTTCAATTATTTATCAATTATTTTCAATCATTTAAAATTATTTTCAATTATTTTAAATTGTTTTCAATTATTTATAAATTATTTATAATTATTTTCAATTATTTATAATTATTTTCAATTATTTTCAATTATTTTCAATTATTTTCAATTATTTTCAATTATTTTCAATCATTTATCAATTATTTTCTATTATTTATAATTATTTTCAATTATTTATCAATTATTTTCAATTATTTATAATTATTTTCAATTATTTATCAATTATTTTCAATTACTTATTATTATTTTCAATTATTTTCAATTATTTTCAATTATTTATAATTATTTTCTATTATTTATCAATTATTTATAATTATTTATAATTATTTTAAATTATTTTCAATTATTTATAATTATTTTCAATTATTTATCAATTATTTTCAATTATTTATAATTATTTTCAATTATTTTCAATTATTTTCAATTATTTATTATTATTTATCAATTATTTTCAATTACTTATAATTATTTTCAATTATTTTCAATTATTTTCAATTATTTATAATTACTTTCAATTATTTATCAATTATTTTCTATTATTTATAATTATTTTCAATTATTTTCAATTATTTTCAATTATTTTCAATTATTTATCAATTATTTTCAATTACTTATAATTATTTTCAATTATTTTCAATTATTTTCAATTATTTATAATTATTTTCAATTATTTATCAATTATTTATAATTATTTATCAATTATTTTCAATTACATAAAATTATTTTCAATTATTTTCAATTTTTTTCAATTATTTATCAATTATTTTCAATTATTTATAATTATTTTCAATTATTTTCAATTATTTTCAATTATTTTCAATTATTTATCAATTATTTTCTATTATTTTCAATTATTTTCAATTATTTTAAATTATTTTCAATTATTTTCAATTATTTTCAATTACTTTCAATTATTTATCAATTATTTACAATTATTTTCAATTATTTTCAATTATTTTCAATTATTTATCAATTTTTTTCAATTATTTATAATTATTTTCAATTATTTTCAATTATTTTCAATTATTTATAATTGTTTTCAATTATTTATCAATTATTTTCAATTATTTATAATTAATTTAAATTATTTTCAATTATTTTAAATTATTTTCAATTATTTATCAATTATTTATCAATTATTTTCAATTATTTATAATTATTTTCAATTATTTATCAATTATTTTCAATTATTTATAATTATTTTCACTTATTTATCAATTATTTTCAATTACTTATTATTATTTTCAATTATTTTCAATTATTTTCAATTATTTATAATTATTTTCTATTATTTATCAATTAATTATAATTATTTATAATTATTTTAAATTATTTTCAAATATTTATAATTATTTTCAATTATTTATCAATAATTTTCAATTATTTATAATTATTTTCAATTATTTTCAATTATTTTCAATTATTTATAATTATTTTCAATTATTTTCAATTATTTATCAATAATTTTCAATTATTTATAATTATTTTCAATTATTTATCAATTATTTTCAAATACTTATAATTATTTTCAATTATTTTCAATTATTTTCAATTATTTATAATTACTTTCAATTATTTATCAATTATTTTCTATTATTTATAATTATTTTCAATTATTTTCAATTATTTTCAATTATTTTCAATTATTTATCAATTATTTTCAATTATTTATAATATTTTCAATTATTTTCAATTATTTTCAATTATTTTCTATTATTTATAATTATTTTCAATTATTTTCAATTATTTTCAACTATTTTCAATTATTTTCAATTATTTATCAATTATTTTCAATCATTTAAAATTATTTTCAATTATTTTAAATTGTTTTCAATTATTTATAAATTATTTATAATTATTTTCTATTATTTATAATTATTTTCAATTATTTTCAATTATTTTCAATTATTTTCAATTATTTTCAATCATTTATCAATTATTTTCTATTATTTATAATTATTTTCAATTATTTTCAATTATTTTCAATTATTTTCAATGATTTATCAATTATTTTCAATCATTTATAATTATTTTCAATTATTTTCAACTATTTTCAATTATTTATAAATTATTTATAATTATTTTCAATTATTTATAATTATTTTCAATTATTTTCAATTATTTTCAATTATTTTCAATTATTTATAATTATTTTCAATTATTTTCAATTATTTTCAATTATTTTTAATTATTTTCAATTATTTATAAATCAATTATAATTATTTTCAATTATTTATAATTATTTTCAATTATTTTCAATTATTTTCAATTATTTTCAATTATTTATAATTATTTTCAATTATTTTCAATTATTTTCAATTATTTATAATTATTTTCAATTATTTATCAATTATTTTCAATTACTTATAATTATTTTCAATTATTTTCAATTATTTTCAATTATTTATAATTATTTTCAATTATTTATCAATTATTTATAATTATTTCTAATTATTTTAAATTATTTTCAATTATTTATAATTATTTTCAATTATTTATCAATTATTTTCAATTACTTATAATTATTTTCAATTATTTTCAATTATTTTCAATTATTTTCAATTATTTTCAATTATTTATAATTATTTTCAATTATTTTCAATTATTTTCAATTATTTATAATTATTTTCAATTATTTTCAATTATTTTCAATTATTTTTAATTATTTTCAATTATTTATAAATCAATTATAATTATTTTCAATTATTTTCAATTATTTTCAATTATTTTCAATTATTTATAATTATTTTCAATTATTTTCAATTATTTTCAATTATTTTCAATTATTTATCAATTATTTTCTATTATTTTCAATTATTTTCAATTATTTTCAATTATTTTCAATTATTTTCAATTACTTTCAATTATTTATCAATTATTTACAATTATTTTCAATTATTTTCAATTATTTTCAATTATTTATCAATTATTTTCAATTATTTATAATTATTTTCAATTATTTTCAATTATTTTCAATTATTTATAATTGTTTTCAATTATTTATCAATTATTTTCAATTATTTATAATTAATTTAAATTATTTTCAATTATTTTCAATTATTTTCAATTATTTATCAATTATTTATCAATTATTTTCAATTATTTATAATTATTTTCAATTATTTATCAATTATTTTCAATTATTTATAATTATTTTCAATTATTTATCAATTATTTTCAATTACTTATTATTATTTTCAATTATTTTCAATTATTTTCAATTATTTATAATTATTTTCTATTATTTATCAATTATTTATAATTATTTATAATTATTTTAAATTATTTTCAATTATTTATAATTATTTTCAATTATTTATCAATTATTTTCAATTATTTATAATTATTTTCAATTATTTTCAATTATTTTCAATTATTTATTATTATTTATCAATTATTTTCAATTACTTATAATTATTTTCAATTATTTTCAATTATTTTCAATTATTTATAATTACTTTCAATTATTTATCAATTATTTTCTATTATTTATAATTATTTTCAATTATTTTCAATTATTTTCAATTATTTTCAATTATTTATCAATTATTTTCAATTACTTATAATTATTTTCAATTATTTTCAATTATTTTCAATTATTTATAATTATTTTCAATTATTTATCAATTATTTATAATTATTTATCAATTATTTTCAATTACATAAAATTATTTTCAATTATTTTCAATTTTTTTCAATTATTTATCAATTATTTTCAATTATTTATAATTATTTTCAATTATTTTCAATTATTTTCAATTATTTTCAATTATTTATCAATTATTTTCTATTATTTTCAATTATTTTCAATTATTTTAAATTATTTTCAATTATTTTCAATTATTTTCAATTACTTTCAATTATTTACAATTATTTTCAATTATTTTCAATTATTTTCAATTATTTATCAATTTTTTTCAATTATTTATAATTATTTTCAATTATTTTCAATTATTTTCAATTATTTATAATTGTTTTCAATTATTTATCAATTATTTTCAATTATTTATAATTAATTTAAATTATTTTCAATTATTTTAAATTATTTTCAATTATTTATCAATTATTTATCAATTATTTTCAATTATTTATAATTATTTTCAATTATTTATCAATTATTTTCAATTATTTATAATTATTTTCACTTATTTATCAATTATTTTCAATTACTTATTATTATTTTCAATTATTTTCAATTATTTTCAATTATTTATAATTATTTTCTATTATTTATCAATTAATTATAATTATTTATAATTATTTTAAATTATTTTCAAATATTTATAATTATTTTCAATTATTTATCAATAATTTTCAATTATTTATAATTATTTTCAATTATTTTCAATTATTTTCAATTATTTATAATTATTTTCAATTATTTTCAATTATTTATCAATAATTTTCAATTATTTATAATTATTTTCAATTATTTATCAATTATTTTCAAATACTTATAATTATTTTCAATTATTTTCAATTATTTTCAATTATTTATAATTACTTTCAATTATTTATCAATTATTTTCTATTATTTATAATTATTTTCAATTATTTTCAATTATTTTCAATTATTTTCAATTATTTATAATTATTTTCAATTATTTTCAATTATTTTCAATTATTTATAATTATTTTCAATTATTTATCAATTATTTTCAATTACTTATAATTATTTTCAATTATTTTCAATTATTTTCAATTATTTATAATTATTTTCAATTATTTATCAATTATTTTCTATTATTTTCAATTATTTTCAATTATTTTCAATTATTTTCAATTATTTATCAATTATTTTCAATTATTTATAATATTTTCAATTATTTTCAATTATTTTCAATTATTTTCTATTATTTATAATTATTTTCAATTATTTTCAATTATTTTCAACTATTTTCAATTATTTTCAATTATTTATCAATTATTTTCAATCATTTAAAATTATTTTCAATTATTTTAAATTGTTTTCAATTATTTATAAATTATTTATAATTATTTTCAATTATTTATAATTATTTTCAATTATTTTCAATTATTTTCAATTATTTTCAATTATTTTCAATCATTTATCAATTATTTTCTATTATTTATAATTATTTTCAATTATTTTCAATTATTTTCAATGATTTATCAATTATTTTCAATCATTTATAATTATTTTCAATTATTTTCAACTATTTTCAATTATTTATAAATTATTTATAATTATTTTCAATTATTTATAATTATTTTCAATTATTTTCAATTATTTTCAATTATTTTCAATTATTTATAATTATTTTCAATTATTTTCAATTATTTTCAATTATTTATAATTATTTTCAATTATTTATCAAATATTTATAATTATTTATAATTATTTTAAATTATTTTCAATTATTTTCAGTTATTTTCAATTATTTTCAATTATTTTCAATTACTTTCAATTATTTATCAATTATTTACAATTATTTTCAATTATTTTCAATTATTTTCAATTATTTATCAATTATTTTCAATTATTTATAATTATTTTCAATTATTTTCAATTATTTTCAATTATTTTCAATTATTTATAATTATTTTCAATTATTTTCAATTATTTTCAATTATTTATAATTATTTTCAATTATTTATCAAATATTTATAATTATTTATAATTATTTTAAATTATTTTCAATTATTTATAATTATTTTCAATTATTTATCAATTATTTTCAATTATTTATAATTATTTTCAATTATTTTCAATTATTTTCAATTATTTATAATTATTTTCAATTATTTTCAATTATTTATGAATTATTTTCAATTATTTATAATTATTTTCAATTATTTATCAATTATTTTCAATTACTTATAATTATTTTCAATTATTTTCAATTATTTTCAATTATTTATAATTATTTTCAATTATTTATCAATTATTTATAATTATTTCTAATTATTTTAAATTATTTTCAATTATTTATAATTATTTTCAATTATTTATCAATTATTTTCAATTACTTATAATTATTTTCAATTATTTTCAATTATTTTCAATTATTTTCAATTATTTTCAATTATTTTCAATTATTTTCAATTATTTATAATTATTTTCAATTATTTTCAATTATTTATAATTATTTTCAAATATTTATAATTATTTTCAATTATTTATCAATTATTTTCAATTATTTTCAATTATTTATAATTATTTTCAATTATTTATCAATAATTTTCAATTATTTATAATTATTTTCAATTATTTTCAATTATTTTCAATTATTTATAATTATTTTCAATTATTTATCAATTATTTTCTATTATTTATAATTATTTTCAATTATTTTCAATTATTTTCAATTACTTTCAATTATTTTCCATTATTTATCAATTATTTTCAATTATTTATAATTATTTTCAATTATTTTCAATTATTTTCAATTATTTATAAATTATTTTCCATTATTTTCAATTATTTATCAATTATTTTCAATTATTTATAATTATTTTCAATTATTTTCAATTATTTTCAATTATTTTCAATTATTTTCAATTATTTTCAATTATTTATAATTATTTTCAATTATTTATCAATTATTTTCAATTATTTTCAATTATTTATAATTATTTTCAATTATTTTCAATTATTTTCAATTATTTACAATTATTTTCAATTATTTACAATTATTTTCAATTATTTATAATTATTTTCAATTATTTTCAATTATTTTCAATTATTTTCAATTATTTTCAATTATTTATAATTATTTTCAATTATTTATCAATTATTTTCAATTATTTTCAATTATTTATAATTATTTTCAATTATTTATCAATTATTTTCAATTATTTTCAATTATTTATAATTATTTTCAATTATTTTCAATTATTTTCAATTATTTACAATTATTTTCAATTATTTACAATTATTTTCAATTATTTATAATTATTTTCAATTATTTTCAATTATTTTCAATTATTTTCAATTATTTTCAATTATTTTCAATTATTTATAATTATTTTCAATTATTTATCAATTATTTTCAATTATTTTCAATTATTTATAATTATTTTCAATTATTTATCAATAATTTTCAATTATTTATAATTATTTTCAATTATTTTCAATTATTTTCAATTATTTATAATTATTTGCAATTATTTTCAATTATTTATCAATAATTTTCAATTATTTATCAATAATTTTCAATTATTTATAATTATTTTCAATTATTTATCAATTATTTTCAATTACTTATAATTATTTTCAATTATTTTCAATTATTTTCAATTATTTATAATTACTTTCAATTATTTATCAATTATTTTCTATTATTTATAATTATTTTCAATTATTTTCAATTATTTTCAATTATTTTCAATTATTTATCAATTATTTTCAATTATTTATAATATTTTCAATTATTTTCAATTATTTTCAATTATTTTCTATTATTTATAATTATTTTCAATTATTTTCAATTATTTTCAACTATTTTCAATTATTTTCAATTATTTATCAATTATTTTCAATCATTTAAAATTATTTTCAATTATTTTAAATTGTTTTCAATTATTTATAAATTATTTATAATTATTTTCAATTATTTATAATTATTTTCAATTATTTTCAATTATTTTCAATTATTTTCAATTATTTTCAATTATTTTCAATTATCTATCAATTATTTTCTATTATTTATAATTATTTTCAATTATTTTCAATTATTTTCAATGATTTATCAATTATTTTCAATCATTTATAATTATTTTCAATTATTTTCAACTATTTTCAATTATTTATAAATTATTTATAATTATTTTCAATTATTTATAATTATTTTCAATTATTTTCAATTATTTTCAATTATTTTCAATTATTTATAATTATTTTCAATTATTTTCAATTATTTTCAATTATTTTTAATTATTTTCAATTATTTATAAATCAATTATAATTATTTTCAATTATTTATAATTATTTTCAATTATTTTCAATTATTTTCAATTATTTTCAATTATTTATAATTATTTTCAATTATTTTCAATTAATTTAAATTATTTATAATTATTTTCAATTATTTATCAAATATTTATAATTATTTATAATTATTTTAAATTATTTTCAATTATTTATAATTATTTTCAATTATTTATCAATTATTTTCAATTATTTATAATTATTTTTATAATTATTTTCAATTATTTTCAATTATTTTCAATTATTTATAATTATTTTCAATTATTTTCAATTATTTATGAATTTATTTTCAATTATTTATAATTATTTTCAATTATTTATCATTATTTTCAATTACTTATAATTATTTTCAATTATTTTCAATTATTTTCATTATTTATAATTATTTTCAATTATTTATCAATTATTTATAATTATTTCTAATTATTTTAAATTATTTTCATTATTTATAATTATTTTCAATTATTTATCAATTATTTTCATTACTTATAATTATTTTCAATTATTTTCAATTATTTTCAATTATTTTCAATTATTTTCAATTATTTATAATTATTTTCAATTATTTTCAATTATTTATAATTTATTTTCAATTATTTTCAATTATTTATAATTATTTTCATTATTTATCAATTATTTTCTATTATTTATAATTATTTTCAATTATTTTCAATTATTTTCAATTATTTTCTATTATTTTCCATTATTTATCAATTATTTTTCAATTATTTATAATTATTTTCAATTATTTTCAATTATTTTCAATTTATTTATTAATTATTTTCCATTATTTTCAATTATTTATCAATTATTTTCAATTATTTATAATTATTTTCAATTATTTTCAATTATTTTCAATTATTTTCAATATTTTCAATTATTTATATTATTTTCAATTTTTATCAATTATTTTCAATTATTTTCAATTATTTTCAATTATTTTCAATTATTTATAATTATTTCATTTTTATCAATTATTTTCAATTATTTTCAATTATTTATAATTATTTTCAATTATTTTCAATTATTTTCAATTATTTACAATTATTTCAATTATTTACAATTATTTTCAATTATTTATAATTATTTTCAATTATTTTCAATTATTTTCAATTTTTCAATTATTTTCAATTATTTATAATTATTTTCAATTATTTATCAATTATTTTCAATTATTTTCAATTATTTATAATTATTTTCAATTATTTATCAATTATTTTCATTTATTTTCAATTATTTATAATTATTTTCAATTATTTTCAATTATTTACAATTATTTTCAATTATTTACAATTATTTTCAATTATTTATAATTATTTTCAATTATTTCAATTATTTTCAATTATTTTCAATTATTTTCAATTATTTTCAATTATTTATAATTATTTCATTATTTATCAATTATTTTCAAATTATTTTCAATTATTTATAATTATTTCAATTATTTATCAATAATTTTCAATTATTTATAATTATTTTCAATTATTTTCAATTATTTTCAATTATTTATAATTATTTGCAATTATTTTCAATTATTTATCAATAATTTTCAATTATTTATCAATAATTTTCAATTATTTATAATTATTTTCAATTATTTATCAATTATTTTCAATTACTTATAATTATTTTCAATTATTTTCAATTATTTTCAATTATTTATAATTACTTTCAATTATTTATCAATTATTTTCTATTATTTATAATTATTTTCAATTATTTTCAATTATTTTCAATTATTTTCAATTATTTTCAATTATTTATAATTATTTTCAATTATTTTCAATTATTTTCAATTATTTTTAATTATTTTCAATTATTTATAAATCAATTATAATTATTTTCAATTATTTATAATTATTTTCAATTATTTTCAATTATTTTCAATTATTTTCAATTATTTATAATTATTTTCAATTATTTTCAATTAATTTAAATTATTTATAATTATTTTCAATTATTTATCAAATATTTATAATTATTTATAATTATTTTAAATTATTTTCAATTATTTATAATTATTTTCAATTATTTATCAATTATTTTCAATTATTTATAATTATTTTCAATTATTTCAATTATTTTCAATTATTTATAATTATTTTCAATTATTTTCAATTATTTATGAATTATTTTCAATTATTTATAATTATTTTCAATTATTTATCAATTATTTTCAATTACTTATAATTATTTTCAATTATTTCAATTATTTTCAATTATTTATAATTATTTTCAATTATTTTATCAATTATTTATAATTATTTCTAATTATTTTAAATTATTTTCAATTATTTATAATTATTTTCAATTATTTATCAATTATTTTCAATTACTTATAATTATTTTCAATTATTTCAATTATTTTCAATTATTTTCAATTATTTTCAATTATTTATAATTATTTTTCAATTATTTTCAATTATTTATAATTATTTCAATTATTTTCAATTATTTATAATTATTTTCAATTATTTATCAATTATTTCTATTATTTATAATTATTTTCAATTATTTTCAATTATTTTCAATTATTTTCAATTATTTTCCATTATTTATCAATTATTTTCAATTATTTATAATTATTTTCAATTATTTTCAATTATTTTCAATTATTTATAAATTATTTTCCATTATTTTCAATTATTTATCAATTATTTTCAATTATTTATAATTATTTTCAATTATTTTCAATTATTTTCAATTATTTTCAATAATTTTCAATTATTTATAATTATTTTCAATTATTTATCAATTATTTTCAATTATTTTCAATTATTTTCAATTATTTTCAATTATTTATAATTATTTTCAATTATTTATCAATTATTTTCAATTATTTTCAATTATTTATAATTATTTTCAATTATTTTCAATTATTTTCAATTATTTACAATTATTTTCAATTATTTACAATTATTTTCAATTATTTATAATTATTTTCAATTATTTTCAATTATTTTCAATTATTTTCAATTATTTTCAATTATTTATAATTATTTTCAATTATTTATCAATTATTTTCAATTATTTTCAATTATTTATAATTATTTTCAATTATTTATCAATTATTTTCAATTATTTTCAATTATTTATAATTATTTTCAATTATTTTCAATTATTTACAATTATTTTCAATTATTTACAATTATTTTTCAATTATTTATAATTATTTTCAATTATTTTCAATTATTTTCAATTATTTTCAATTATTTTCAATTATTTTCAATTATTTATAATTATTTTCAATTATTTATCAATTATTTTCAATTATTTTCAATTATTTTAAATTGTTTTCAATTATTTATAAATTATTTATAATTATTTTCAATTATTTATAATTATTTTCAATTATTTTCAATTATTTTCAATTATTTTCAATTATTTTCAATCATTTATCAATTATTTTTCTATTATTTATAATTATTTTCAATTATTTTCAATTATTTTCAATGATTTATCAATTATTTTCAATCATTTATAATTATTTTCAATTATTTTCAACTATTTTCAATTATTTATAAATTATTTATAATTATTTTCAATTATTTATAATTATTTTCAATTATTTTCAATTATTTTCATTATTTTCAATTATTTATAATTATTTTCAATTATTTTCAATTATTTTCATTATTTATAATTATTTTCAATTATTTATCAAATATTTATAATTATTTATAATTATTTTAAATTATTTTCAATTATTTTCAGTTATTTTCAATTATTTTCAATTATTTTCAATTACTTTCAATTATTTATCAATTATTTACAATTATTTTCAATTATTTTCAATTATTTTCAATTATTTATCAATTATTTTCAATTATTTATAATTATTTTCAATTATTTTCAATTATTTTCAATTATTTTCAATTATTTATAATTATTTTCAATTATTTTCAATTATTTTCAATTATTTATAATTATTTTCAATTATTTATCAAATATTTATAATTATTTATAATTATTTTAAATTATTTTCAATTATTTATAATTATTTTCAATTATTTATCAATTATTTTCAATTATTTATAATTATTTTCAATTATTTTCAATTATTTTCAATTATTTATAATTATTTTCAATTATTTTCAATTATTTATGAATTATTTTCAATTATTTATAATTATTTTCAATTATTTATCAATTATTTTCAATTACTTATAATTATTTTCAATTATTTTCAATTATTTTCAATTATTTATAATTATTTTCAATTATTTATCAATTATTTATAATTATTTCTAATTATTTTAAATTATTTTCAATTATTTATAATTATTTTCAATTATTTATCAATTATTTTCAATTACTTATAATTATTTTCAATTATTTTCAATTATTTTCAATTATTTTCAATTATTTTCAATTATTTTCAATTATTTTCAATTATTTATAATTATTTTCAATTATTTTCAATTATTTATAATTATTTTCAAATATTTATAATTATTTTCAATTATTTATCAATTATTTTCAATTATTTTCAATTATTTATAATTATTTTCAATTATTTATCAATAATTTTCAATTATTTATAATTATTTTCAATTATTTTCAATTATTTTCAATTATTTATAATTATTTTCAATTATTTATCAATTATTTTCTATTATTTATAATTATTTTCAATTATTTTCAATTATTTTCAATTACTTTCAATTATTTTCCATTATTTATCAATTATTTTCAATTATTTATAATTATTTTCAATTATTTTCAATTATTTTCAATTATTTATAAATTATTTTCCATTATTTTCAATTATTTATCAATTATTTTCAATTATTTATAATTATTTTCAATTATTTTCAATTATTTTCAATTATTTTCAATTATTTTCAATTATTTTCAATTATTTATAATTATTTTCAATTATTTATCAATTATTTTCAATTATTTTCAATTATTTATAATTATTTTCAATTATTTTCAATTATTTTCAATTATTTACAATTATTTTCAATTATTTACAATTATTTTCAATTATTTATAATTATTTTCAATTATTTTCAATTATTTTCAATTATTTTCAATTATTTTCAATTATTTATAATTATTTTCAATTATTTATCAATTATTTTCAATTATTTTCAATTATTTATAATTATTTTCAATTATTTATCAATTATTTTCAATTATTTTCAATTATTTATAATTATTTTCAATTATTTTCAATTATTTTCAATTATTTACAATTATTTTCAATTATTTACAATTATTTTCAATTATTTATAATTATTTTCAATTATTTTCAATTATTTTCAATTATTTTCAATTATTTTCAATTATTTTCAATTATTTATAATTATTTTCAATTATTTATCAATTATTTTCAATTATTTTCAATTATTTATAATTATTTTCAATTATTTATCAATAATTTTCAATTATTTATAATTATTTTCAATTATTTTCAATTATTTTCAATTATTTATAATTATTTGCAATTATTTTCAATTATTTATCAATAATTTTCAATTATTTATCAATAATTTTCAATTATTTATAATTATTTTCAATTATTTATCAATTATTTTCAATTACTTATAATTATTTTCAATTATTTTCAATTATTTTCAATTATTTATAATTACTTTCAATTATTTATCAATTATTTTCTATTATTTATAATTATTTTCAATTATTTTCAATTATTTTCAATTATTTTCAATTATTTATCAATTATTTTCAATTATTTATAATATTTTCAATTATTTTCAATTATTTTCAATTATTTTCTATTATTTATAATTATTTTCAATTATTTTCAATTATTTTCAACTATTTTCAATTATTTTCAATTATTTATCAATTATTTTCAATCATTTAAAATTATTTTCAATTATTTTAAATTGTTTTCAATTATTTATAAATTATTTATAATTATTTTCAATTATTTATAATTATTTTCAATTATTTTCAATTATTTTCAATTATTTTCAATTATTTTCAATTATTTTCAATTATCTATCAATTATTTTCTATTATTTATAATTATTTTCAATTATTTTCAATTATTTTCAATGATTTATCAATTATTTTCAATCATTTATAATTATTTTCAATTATTTTCAACTATTTTCAATTATTTATAAATTATTTATAATTATTTTCAATTATTTATAATTATTTTCAATTATTTTCAATTATTTTCAATTATTTTCAATTATTTATAATTATTTTCAATTATTTTCAATTATTTTCAATTATTTTTAATTATTTTCAATTATTTATAAATCAATTATAATTATTTTCAATTATTTATAATTATTTTCAATTATTTTCAATTATTTTCAATTATTTTCAATTATTTATAATTATTTTCAATTATTTTCAATTAATTTAAATTATTTATAATTATTTTCAATTATTTATCAAATATTTATAATTATTTATAATTATTTTAAATTATTTTCAATTATTTATAATTATTTTCAATTATTTATCAATTATTTTCAATTATTTATAATTATTTTCAATTATTTTCAATTATTTTCAATTATTTATAATTATTTTCAATTATTTTCAATTATTTATGAATTATTTTCAATTATTTATAATTATTTTCAATTATTTATCAATTATTTTCAATTACTTATAATTATTTTCAATTATTTTCAATTATTTTCAATTATTTATAATTATTTTCAATTATTTATCAATTATTTATAATTATTTCTAATTATTTTAAATTATTTTCAATTATTTATAATTATTTTCAATTATTTATCAATTATTTTCAATTACTTATAATTATTTTCAATTATTTTCAATTATTTTCAATTATTTTCAATTATTTTCAATTATTTATAATTATTTTCAATTATTTTCAATTATTTATAATTATTTTCAATTATTTTCAATTATTTATAATTATTTTCAATTATTTATCAATTATTTTCTATTATTTATAATTATTTTCAATTATTTTCAATTATTTTCAATTATTTTCAATTATTTTCCATTATTTATCAATTATTTTCAATTATTTATAATTATTTTCAATTATTTTCAATTATTTTCAATTATTTATAAATTATTTTCCATTATTTTCAATTATTTATCAATTATTTTCAATTATTTATAATTATTTTCAATTATTTTCAATTATTTTCAATTATTTTCAATAATTTTCAATTATTTATAATTATTTTCAATTATTTATCAATTATTTTCAATTATTTTCAATTATTTTCAATTATTTTCAATTATTTATAATTATTTTCAATTATTTATCAATTATTTTCAATTATTTTCAATTATTTATAATTATTTTCAATTATTTTCAATTATTTTCAATTATTTACAATTATTTTCAATTATTTACAATTATTTTCAATTATTTATAATTATTTTCAATTATTTTCAATTATTTTCAATTATTTTCAATTATTTTCAATTATTTATAATTATTTTCAATTATTTATCAATTATTTTCAATTATTTTCAATTATTTATAATTATTTTCAATTATTTATCAATTATTTTCAATTATTTTCAATTATTTATAATTATTTTCAATTATTTTCAATTATTTACAATTATTTTCAATTATTTACAATTATTTTCAATTATTTATAATTATTTTCAATTATTTTCAATTATTTTCAATTATTTTCAATTATTTTCAATTATTTTCAATTATTTATAATTATTTTCAATTATTTATCAATTATTTTCAATTATTTTCAATTATTTATAATTATTTTCAATTATTTATCAATAATTTTCAATTATTTATAATTATTTTCAATTATTTTCAATTATTTTCAATTATTTATAATTATTTGCAATTATTTTCAATTATTTATCAATAATTTTCAATTATTTATCAATAATTTTCAATTATTTATAATTATTTTCAATTATTTATCAATTATTTTCAATTACTTATAATTATTTTCAATTATTTTCAATTATTTTCAATTATTTATAATTACTTTCAATTATTTATCAATTATTTTCTATTATTTATAATTATTTTCAATTATTTTCAATTATTTTCAATTATTTTCAATTATTTATCAATTATTTTCAATTATTTATAATATTTTCAATTATTTTCAATTATTTTCAATTATTTTCTATTATTTATAATTATTTTCAATTATTTTCAATTATTTTCAACTATTTTCAATTATTTTCAATTATTTATCAATTATTTTCAATCATTTAAAATTATTTTCAATTATTTTAAATTGTTTTCAATTATTTATAAATTATTTATAATTATTTTCAATTATTTATAATTATTTTCAATTATTTTCAATTATTTTCAATTATTTTCAATTATTTTCAATTATTTTCAATTATCTATCAATTATTTTCTATTATTTATAATTATTTTCAATTATTTTCAATTATTTTCAATGATTTATCAATTATTTTCAATCATTTATAATTATTTTCAATTATTTTCAACTATTTTCAATTATTTATAAATTATTTATAATTATTTTCAATTATTTATAATTATTTTCAATTATTTTCAATTATTTTCAATTATTTTCAATTATTTATAATTATTTTCAATTATTTTCAATTATTTTCAATTATTTTTAATTATTTTCAATTATTTATAAATCAATTATAATTATTTTCAATTATTTATAATTATTTTCAATTATTTTCAATTATTTTCAATTATTTTCAATTATTTATAATTATTTTCAATTATTTTCAATTAATTTAAATTATTTATAATTATTTTCAATTATTTATCAAATATTTATAATTATTTATAATTATTTTAAATTATTTTCAATTATTTATAATTATTTTCAATTATTTATCAATTATTTTCAATTATTTATAATTATTTTCAATTATTTTCAATTATTTTCAATTATTTATAATTATTTTCAATTATTTTCAATTATTTATGAATTATTTTCAATTATTTATAATTATTTTCAATTATTTATCAATTATTTTCAATTACTTATAATTATTTTCAATTATTTTCAATTATTTTCAATTATTTATAATTATTTTCAATTATTTATCAATTATTTATAATTATTTCTAATTATTTTAAATTATTTTCAATTATTTATAATTATTTTCAATTATTTATCAATTATTTTCAATTACTTATAATTATTTTCAATTATTTTCAATTATTTTCAATTATTTTCAATTATTTTCAATTATTTATAATTATTTTCAATTATTTTCAATTATTTATAATTATTTTCAATTATTTTCAATTATTTATAATTATTTTCAATTATTTATCAATTATTTTCTATTATTTATAATTATTTTCAATTATTTTCAATTATTTTCAATTATTTTCAATTATTTTCCATTATTTATCAATTATTTTCAATTATTTATAATTATTTTCAATTATTTTCAATTATTTTCAATTATTTATAAATTATTTTCCATTATTTTCAATTATTTATCAATTATTTTCAATTATTTATAATTATTTTCAATTATTTTCAATTATTTTCAATTATTTTCAATAATTTTCAATTATTTATAATTATTTTCAATTATTTATCAATTATTTTCAATTATTTTCAATTATTTATAATTATTTTCAATTATTTTCAATTATTTTCAATTATTTACAATTATTTTCAATTATTTACAATTATTTTCAATTATTTATAATTATTTTCAATTATTTTCAATTATTTTCAATTATTTTCAATTATTTTCAATTATTTATAATTATTTTCAATTATTTATCAATTATTTTCAATTATTTTCAATTATTTATAATTATTTTCAATTATTTATCAATTATTTTCAATTATTTTCAATTATTTATAATTATTTTCAATTATTTTCAATTATTTACAATTATTTTCAATTATTTACAATTATTTTCAATTATTTATAATTATTTTCAATTATTTATCAATTATTTTCAATTGCTTATAATTATTTTCAATTATTTTCAATTATTTTCAATTATTTATAATTATTTATCAATTATTTATAATTATTTATAATTATTTTAAATTATTTTCAATTATTTATCAATTATTTTCAATTATTTTCAATTGTTTTCATTTATTTTCCATTATTTATCAATTATTTTCAATTATTTATAATTATTTTCAATTATTTTCAATTATTTTCAATTATTTATAAATTATTTTCCATTCTTTTCAATTATTTATCAATTATTTTCAATTATTTATAATTATTTTCAATTATTTTCAATTATTTTCAATTATTTTCAATTATTTATAATTATTTTCAATTATTTATCAGTTATTTATCAGTTATTTTCAATTATTTTCAATTATTTATAATTATTTTCAATTATTTTCAATTATTTTCAATTATTTACAATTATTTTCAATTATTTACTATTATTTTCAATTATTTATAATTATTTTCAATTATTTATCAATTATTTTCAATTACTTATAATTATTTTCAATTATTTTCAATTATTTATAATTATTTTCAATTATTTATCCATTATTTATAATTATTTATCAATTATTTTCAATTACATAAAATTATTTTCAATTACTTTCAATTTTTTTCAATTATTTTCAATTTTTTTCAATTATTTATCAATTATTTTCAATTATTTATAATTATTTTCAATTATTTTCAATTATTTTCAATTTTTTTCAATTATTTATCGATTATTTTCTATTATTTTCAATTATTTTCAATTATTTTCAATTATTTTCAATTATTTTCAATTATTTTCAATTACTTTCAATTATTTATCAATTATTTTCAATTATTTATCAATTATTTTCAATTATTTATAATTATTTTCAATTATTTTCAATTATTTTCAATTATTTATAATTGTTTTCAATTATTTATCAATTATTTTCAATTATTTATAATTAATTTAAAATATTTTAAATTATTTTAAATTATTTTCAATTATTTATCAATTATTTATCATTTATTTTCAATTATTTATAATTATTTTCAATTATTTATCAATTATTTTCAATTATTTATAATTATTTTCAATTATTTATCATTTATTTTCAATTACTTATTATTATTTTCAATTATTTTCAATTATTTTCAATTATTTATAATTATTTTCAATTATTTATCAATTATTTATAATTATTTATAATTATTTTAAATTATTTTCAATTATTTATAATTATTTTCAATTATTTATCAATTATTTTCAATTATTTATAATTATTTTCAATTATTTTCAATTATTTTCAATTATCTATAATTATTTTCAATTATTTTCAATTATTTATCAATAATTTTCAATTATTTATAATTATTTTCAATTATTTATCAATTATTTTCAATTACTTATAATTATTTTCAATTATTTTCAATTATTTTCAATTATTTACAATTACTTTCAATTATTTATCAATTATTTTCTATTATTTATAATTATTTTCAATTATTTTCAATTATTTTCAATTATTTTCAATTATTTATCAATTATTTTCAATTATTTATAATATTTTCAATTATTTTCAATTATTTTCAATTATTTATAATTATTTATCAATTATTTTCAATTATTTTCAATTATTTTCAATTGTTTTCATTCATTTTCCATTATTTATCAATTATTTTCAATTATTTATAATTATTTTCAATTATTTTCAATTATTTTCAATTATTTATAAATTATTTTCCATTCTCTTCAATTATTTATCAATTATTTTCAATTATTTATAATTATTTTCAATTATTTTCAATTATTTTCAATTATTTTCAATTATTTATAATTATTTTCAATTATTTATCAGTTATTTTCAATTATTTTCAATTATTTATAATTATTTTCAATTATTTATAATTATTTTCAATTATTTTCAATTATTTTCAATTATTTTTAATTATTTTCAATTATTTATAAATCAATTATAATTATTTTCAATTATTTATAATTATTTTCAATTATTTTCAATTATTTTCAATTATTTTCAATTATTTATAATTATTTTCAATTATTTTCAATTAATTTAAATTATTTATAATTATTTTCAATTATTTATCAAATATTTATAATTATTTATAATTATTTTAAATTATTTTCAATTATTTATAATTATTTTCAATTATTTATCAATTATTTTCAATTATTTATAATTATTTTCAATTATTTTCAATTATTTTCAATTATTTATAATTATTTTCAATTATTTTCAATTATTTATGAATTATTTTCAATTATTTATAATTATTTTCAATTATTTATCAATTATTTTCAATTACTTATAATTATTTTCAATTATTTTCAATTATTTTCAATTATTTATAATTATTTTCAATTATTTATCAATTATTTATAATTATTTCTAATTATTTTAAATTATTTTCAATTATTTATAATTATTTTCAATTATTTATCAATTATTTTCAATTACTTATAATTATTTTAAATTATTTTCAATTATTTTCAATTATTTTCAATTATTTTCAATTATTTATAATTATTTTCAATTATTTTCAATTATTTATAATTATTTTCAATTATTTTCAATTATTTATAATTATTTTCAATTATTTATCAATTATTTTCTATTATTTATAATTATTTTCAATTATTTTCAATTATTTTCAATTATTTTCAATTATTTTCCATTATTTATCAATTATTTTCAATTATTTATAATTATTTTCAATTATTTTCAATTATTTTCAATTATTTATAAATTATTTTCCATTATTTTCAATTATTTATCAATTATTTTCAATTATTTATAATTATTTTCAATTATTTTCAATTATTTTCAATTATTTTCAATAATTTTCAATTATTTATAATTATTTTCAATTATTTATCAATTATTTTCAATTATTTTCAATTATTTTCAATTATTTTCAATTATTTATAATTATTTTCAATTATTTATCAATTATTTTCAATTATTTTCAATTATTTATAATTATTTTCAATTATTTTCAATTATTTTCAATTATTTACAATTATTTTCAATTATTTACAATTATTTTCAATTATTTATAATTATTTTCAATTATTTTCAATTATTTTCAATTATTTTCAATTATTTTCAATTATTTATAATTATTTTCAATTATTTATCAATTATTTTCAATTATTTTCAATTATTTATAATTATTTTCAATTATTTATCAATTATTTTCAATTATTTTCAATTATTTATAATTATTTTCAATTATTTTCAATTATTTTCAATTATTTACAATTATTTTCAATTATTTACAATTATTTTCAATTATTTATAATTATTTTCAATTATTTTCAATTATTTTCAATTATTTTCAATTATTTTCAATTATTTTCAATTATTTATAATTATTTTCAATTATTTATCAATTATTTTCAATTATTTTCAATTATTTATAATTATTTTCAATTATTTATCAATAATTTTCAATTATTTATAATTATTTTCAATTATTTTCAATTATTTTCAATTATTTATAATTATTTGCAATTATTTTCAATTATTTATCAATAATTTTCAATTATTTATCAATAATTTTCAATTATTTATAATTATTTTCAATTATTTATCAATTATTTTCAATTACTTATAATTATTTTCAATTATTTTCAATTATTTTCAATTATTTATAATTACTTTCAATTATTTATCAATTATTTTCTATTATTTATAATTATTTTCAATTATTTTCAATTATTTTCAATTATTTTCAATTATTTATCAATTATTTTCAATTATTTATAATATTTTCAATTATTTTCAATTATTTTCAATTATTTTCTATTATTTATAATTATTTTCAATTATTTTCAATTATTTTCAACTATTTTCAATTATTTTCAATTATTTATCAATTATTTTCAATCATTTAAAATTATTTTCAATTATTTTAAATTGTTTTCAATTATTTATAAATTATTTATAATTATTTTCAATTATTTATAATTATTTTCAATTATTTTCAATTATTTTCAATTATTTTCAATTATTTTCAATTATTTTCAATTATCTATCAATTATTTTCTATTATTTATAATTATTTTCAATTATTTTCAATTATTTTCAATGATTTATCAATTATTTTCAATCATTTATAATTATTTTCAATTATTTTCAACTATTTTCAATTATTTATAAATTATTTATAATTATTTTCAATTATTTATAATTATTTTCAATTATTTTCAATTATTTTCAATTATTTTCAATTATTTATAATTATTTTCAATTATTTTCAATTATTTTCAATTATTTTTAATTATTTTCAATTATTTATAAATCAATTATAATTATTTTCAATTATTTATAATTATTTTCAATTATTTTCAATTATTTTCAATTATTTTCAATTATTTATAATTATTTTCAATTATTTTCAATTAATTTAAATTATTTATAATTATTTTCAATTATTTATCAAATATTTATAATTATTTATAATTATTTTAAATTATTTTCAATTATTTATAATTATTTTCAATTATTTATCAATTATTTTCAATTATTTATAATTATTTTCAATTATTTTCAATTATTTTCAATTATTTATAATTATTTTCAATTATTTTCAATTATTTATGAATTATTTTCAATTATTTATAATTATTTTCAATTATTTATCAATTATTTTCAATTACTTATAATTATTTTCAATTATTTTCAATTATTTTCAATTATTTATAATTATTTTCAATTATTTATCAATTATTTATAATTATTTCTAATTATTTTAAATTATTTTCAATTATTTATAATTATTTTCAATTATTTATCAATTATTTTCAATTACTTATAATTATTTTCAATTATTTTCAATTATTTTCAATTATTTTCAATTATTTTCAATTATTTATAATTATTTTCAATTATTTTCAATTATATATAATTATTTTCAATTATTTTCAATTATTTATAATTATTTTCAATTATTTATCAATTATTTTCTATTATTTATAATTATTTTCAATTATTTTCAATTATTTTCAATTATTTTCAATTATTTTCAATTATTTTCCATTATTTATCAATTATTTTCAATTATTTATAATTATTTTCAATTATTTTCAATTATTTTCAATTATTTATAAATTATTTTCCATTATTTTCAATTATTTATCAATTATTTTCAATTATTTATAATTATTTTCAATTATTTTCAATTATTTTCAATTATTTTCAATAATTTTCAATTATTTATAATTATTTTCAATTATTTATCAATTATTTTCAATTATTTTCAATTATTTATAATTATTTTCAATTATTTTCAATTATTTTCAATTATTTACAATTATTTTCAATTATTTACAATTATTTTCAATTATTTATAATTATTTTCAATTATTTTCAATTATTTTCAATTATTTTCAATTATTTTCAATTATTTATAATTATTTTCAATTATTTATCAATTATTTTCAATTATTTTCAATTATTTATAATTATTTTCAATTATTTATCAATTATTTTCAATTATTTTCAATTATTTATAATTATTTTCAATTATTTTCAATTATTTTCAATTATTTACAATTATTTTCAATTATTTACAATTATTTTCAATTATTTATAATTATTTTCAATTATTTATCAATTATTTTCAATTGCTTATAATTATTTTCAATTATTTTCAATTATTTTCAATTATTTATAATTATTTATCAATTATTTATAATTATTTATAATTATTTTAAATTATTTTCAATTATTTATCAATTATTTTCAATTATTTTCAATTGTTTTCATTTATTTTCCATTATTTATCAATTATTTTCAATTATTTATAATTATTTTCAATTATTTTCAATTATTTTCAATTATTTATAAATTATTTTCCATTCTTTTCAATTATTTATCAATTATTTTCAATTATTTATAATTATTTTCAATTATTTTCAATTATTTTCAATTATTTTCAATTATTTATAATTATTTTCAATTATTTATCAGTTATTTATCAGTTATTTTCAATTATTTTCAATTATTTATAATTATTTTCAATTATTTTCAATTATTTTCAATTATTTACAATTATTTTCAATTATTTACTATTATTTTCAATTATTTATAATTATTTTCAATTATTTATCAATTATTTTCAATTACTTATAATTATTTTCAATTATTTTCAATTATTTATAATTATTTTCAATTATTTATCAATTATTTATAATTATTTATCAATTATTTTCAATTACATAAAATTATTTTCAATTACTTTCAATTTTTTTCAATTATTTTCAATTTTTTTCAATTATTTATCAATTATTTTCAATTATTTATAATTATTTTCAATTATTTTCAATTATTTTCAATTTTTTTCAATTATTTATCGATTATTTTCTATTATTTTCAATTATTTTCAATTATTTTCAATTATTTTCAATTATTTTCAATTACTTTCAATTATTTATCAATTATTTTCAATTATTTATCAATTATTTTCAATTATTTATAATTATTTTCAATTATTTTCAATTATTTTCAATTATTTATAATTGTTTTCAATTATTTATCAATTATTTTCAATTATTTATAATTAATTTAAAATATTTTAAATTATTTTAAATTATTTTAAATTATTTATCAATTATTTATCATTTATTTTCAATTATTTATAATTATTTTCAATTATTTATCAATTATTTTCAATTATTTATAATTATTTTCAATTATTTATCATTTATTTTCAATTACTTATTATTATTTTCAATTATTTTCAATTATTTTCAATTATTTATAATTATTTTCAATTATTTATCAATTATTTATAATTATTTATAATTATTTTAAATTATTTTCAATTATTTATAATTATTTTCAATTATTTATCAATTATTTTCAATTATTTATAATTATTTTCAATTATTTTCAATTATTTTCAATTATTTATAATTATTTTCAATTATTTTCAATTATTTATCAATAATTTTCAATTATTTATAATTATTTTCAATTATTTATCAATTATTTTCAATTACTTATAATTATTTTCAATTATTTTCAATTATTTTCAATTATTTACAATTACTTTCAATTATTTATCAATTATTTTCTATTATTTATAATTATTTTCAATTATTTTCAATTATTTTCAATTATTTTCAATTATTTATCAATTATTTTCAATTATTTATAATATTTTCAATTATTTTCAATTATTTTCAATTATTTATAATTATTTATCAATTATTTTCAATTATTTTCAATTATTTTCAATTGTTTTCATTCATTTTCCATTATTTATCAATTATTTTCAATTATTTATAATTATTTTCAATTATTTTCAATTATTTTCAATTATTTATAAATTATTTTCCATTCTCTTCAATTATTTATCAATTATTTTCAATTATTTATAATTATTTTCAATTATTTTCAATTATTTTCAATTATTTTCAATTATTTATAATTATTTTCAATTATTTATCAGTTATTTTCAATTATTTTCAATTATTTATAATTATTTTCAATTATTTTCAATTATTTTCAATTATTTACAATTATTTTCAATTATTTACTATTATTTTCAATTATTTATAATTATTTTCAATTATTTATCAATTATTTTCAATTACTTATAATTATTTTCAATTATTTTCAATTATTTATAATTATTTTCAATTATTTATCAATTATTTATAATTATTTATCAATTATTTTCAATTACATAAAATTATTTTCAATTATTTTCATTTTTTTTCAATTATTTATCAATTATTTTCAATTATTTATAATTATTTTCAATTATTTTCAATTATTTTCAATTTTTTTCAATTATTTATCGATTATTTTCTATTATTTTCAATTATTTTCAATTATTTTCAATTATTTTCAATTATTTTCAATTACTTTCAATTATTTATCAATTATTTTCAATTATTTTCAATTATTTTCAATTATTTTCAATTATTTTCAATTATTTAACAATTATTTTCAATTATTTATAATTATTTTCAATTATTTTCAATTATTTTCAATTATTTATAATTGTTTTCAATTATTTATCAATTATTTTCAATTATTTATAATTAATTTAAAATATTTTAAAGTATTTTAAATTATTTTCAATTATTTATAAATTATTTATCAATTATTTTCAATTATTTATAATTATTTTCAATTATTTATCAATTATTTTCAATTATTTATAATTATTTTCAATTTTTTATCATTTATTTTCAATTACTTATTATTATTTTCAATTATTTTCAATTATTTTCAATTATTTATAATTATTTTCAATTATTTATCAATTATTTATAATTATTTATAATTATTTTAAATTATTTTCAATTATTTATAATTATTTTCAATTATTTATCAATTATTTTCAATTATTTATAATTATTTTCAATTATTTTCAATTATTTTCAATTATTTATAATTATTTTCAATTATTTTCAATTATTTTCAATTATTTTCAATTATTTATAATTATTTTCAATTATTTATCAATTATTTTCAATTATTTTCAATTATTTATAATTATTTTCAATTATTTATCAATTATTTTCAATTATTTTCAATTATTTATAATTATTTTCAATTATTTTCAATTATTTTCAATTATTTACAATTATTTATAAATTATTTTCCATTATTTTCAATTATTTATCAATTATTTTCAATTATTTATAATTATTTTCAATCATTTATAATTATTTTCAATTATTTTCAACTATTTTCAATTATTTATAAATTATTTATAATTATTTTCAACTATTTATAATTATTTTCAATTATTTTCAATTATTTTCAATCATTTTCAATTATTTTCAATTATTTTCAATTATTTTCAATTATTTTTAATTATTTTCAATTATTTATAAATCAATTATAATTATTTTCAATTATTTATAATTATTTTCAATTATTTATAATTATTTTCAATTATTTTCAATTATTTTCAATTATTTTCAATTATTTTCAATTATTTATAATTATTTTCAATTATTTATCAATTATTTTCAATTATTTTCAATTATTTATAATTATTTTCAATTATTTATCAATTATTTTCAATTATTTTCAATCATTTATAATTATTTTCAATTATTTTCAATTATTTTCAATTATTTACAATTATTTTCAATTATTTACAATTATTTTCAATTATTTATAATTATTTTCAATTATTTTCAATTATTTTCAATTATTTTCAATTATTTTCAATTATTTATAATTATTTTCAATTATTTATCAATTATTTTCAATTATTTTCAATTATTTATAATTATTTTCAATTATTTATAATTATTTTCAATTATTTATAATTATTTTCAATTATTTTCAATAATTTATAATTATTTTCAATTATTTTCAATTATTTTCAATTATTTTCAATTATTTTCAATTATTTACAATTATTTTCAATTATTTACTATTATTTTCAATTATTTATAATTATTTTCAATTATTTATCAATTATTTTCAATTACTTATAATTATTTTCAATTATTTTCAATTATTTATAATTATTTTCAATTATTTATCAATTATTTATAATTATTTATCAATTATTTTCAATTACATAAAATTATTTTCAATTATTTTCAATTTTTTTCAATTATTTATCAACTATTTTCAATTATTTATAATTATTTTCAATTATTTTCAATTATTTTCAATTATTTTCAATTATTTTCAATTATTTATCAATTATTTTCTATTATTTTCAATTATTTTCAATTATTTTCAATTATTTATAATTATTTTCAATTATTTATCAATTATTTTCAATTATTTTCAATTATTTATAATTATTTTCAATTATTTATCAATTATTTTCAATTATTTTCAATCATTTATAATTATTTTCAATTATTTTCAATTATTTTCAATTATTTACAATTATTTTCAATTATTTACAATTATTTTCAATTATTTATAATTATTTTCAATTATTTTCAATTATTTTCAATTATTTTCAATTATTTATAATTATTTTCAATTATTTATCAATTATTTTCAATTATTTTCAATTATTTATAATTATTTTCAATTATTTATAATTATTTTCAATTATTTATAATTATTTTCGATTATTTTCAATTATTTTCAATTATTTTCAATTATTTTCAATTATTTTCAATTATTTTCAATTATTTTCAATTATTTATCAATTATTGTCAATTATTGTCAATTATTTTCAATTATTTTCAATTATTTTCAATTATTGTCAATTATTTTCAATTATTTTCAATTATTTTCAATTATTTTCAATTATTTTCAATTATTTATAATTATTTTCAATTATTTTCAATTATTTATAATTATTTTCAATTATTTATAATTATTTTCAATTATTTATCAATTATTTTCAATTATTTTCAATTATTTATAATTATTTTCAATTATTTATCAATAATTTTCAATTATTTATAATTATTTTCAATTATTTTCAATTATTTTCAATTATTTATAATTATTTTCAATTATTTATCAATTATTTTCTATTATTTATAATTATTTTCAATTATTTTCAATTATTTTCAATTATTTTCAATTATTTTCCATTATTTATCAATTATTTTCAATTATTTATAATTATTTTCAATTATTTTCAATTATTTTCAATTATTTATAAATTATTTTCCATTATTTTCAATTATTTATCAATTATTTTCAATTATTTATAATTATTTTCAATTATTTTCAATTATTTTCAATTATTTTCAATTATTTTCAATTATTTATAATTATTTTCAATTATTTATCAATTATTTTCAATTATTTTCAATTATTTATAATTATTTTCAATTATTTTCAATTATTTTCAATTATTTACAATTATTTTCAATTATTTACAATTATTTTCAATTATTTATAATTATTTTCAATTATTTTCAATTATTTTCAATTATTTTCAATTATTTTCAATTATTTATAATTATTTTCAATTATTTATCAATTATTTTCAATTATTTTCAATTATTTATAATTATTTTCAATTATTTATCAATTATTTTCAATTAATTTAAATTATTTATAATTATTTTCAATTATTTATCAAATATTTATAATTATTTATAATTATTTTAAATTATTTTCAATTATTTATAATTATTTTCAATTATTTATCAATTATTTTCAATTATTTATAATTATTTTCAATTATTTTCAATTATTTTCAATTATTTATAATTATTTTCAATTATTTTCAATTATTTATGAATTATTTTCAATTATTTATAATTATTTTCAATTATTTATCAATTATTTTCAATTACTTATAATTATTTTCAATTATTTTCAATTATTTTCAATTATTTATAATTATTTTCAATTATTTATCAATTATTTATAATTATTTCTAATTATTTTAAATTATTTTCAATTATTTATAATTATTTTCAATTATTTATCAATTATTTTCAATTACTTATAATTATTTTCAATTATTTTCAATTATTTTCAATTATTTTCAATTATTTTCAATTATTTATAATTATTTTCAATTATTTTCAATTATTTATAATTATTTTCAACTATTTTCAATTATTTATAATTATTTTCAATTATTTATCAATTATTTTCTATTATTTATAATTATTTTCAATTATTTTCAATTATTTTCAATTATTTTCAATTATTTTCCATTATTTATCAATTATTTTCAATTATTTATAATTATTTTCAATTATTTTCAATTATTTTCAATTATTTATAAATTATTTTCCATTATTTTCAATTATTTATCAATTATTTTCAATTATTTATAATTATTTTCAATTATTTTCAATTATTTTCAATTATTTTCAATAATTTTCAATTATTTATAATTATTTTCAATTATTTATCAATTATTTTCAATTATTTTCAATTATTTATAATTATTTTCAATTATTTTCAATTATTTTCAATTATTTACAATTATTTTCAATTATTTACAATTATTTTCAATTATTTATAATTATTTTCAATTATTTTCAATTATTTTCAATTATTTTCAATTATTTTCAATTATTTATAATTATTTTCAATTATTTATCAATTATTTTCAATTATTTTCAATTATTTATAATTATTTTCAATTATTTATCAATTATTTTCAATTATTTTCAATTATTTATAATTATTTTCAATTATTTTCAATTATTTTCAATTATTTACAATTATTTTCAATTATTTACAATTATTTTCAATTATTTATAATTATTTTCAATTATTTATCAATTATTTTCAATTGCTTATAATTATTTTCAATTATTTTCAATTATTTTCAATTATTTATAATTATTTATCAATTATTTATAATTATTTATAATTATTTTAAATTATTTTCAATTATTTATCAATTATTTTCAATTATTTTCAATTGTTTTCATTTATTTTCCATTATTTATCAATTATTTTCAATTATTTATAATTATTTTCAATTATTTTCAATTATTTTCAATTATTTATAAATTATTTTCCATTCTTTTCAATTATTTATCAATTATTTTCAATTATTTATAATTATTTTCAATTATTTTCAATTATTTTCAATTATTTTCAATTATTTATAATTATTTTCAATTATTTATCAGTTATTTTCAATTATTTTCAATTATTTATAATTATTTTCAATTATTTTCAATTATTTTCAATTATTTACAATTATTTTCAATTATTTACTATTATTTTCAATTATTTATAATTATTTTCAATTATTTATCAATTATTTTCAATTACTTATAATTATTTTCAATTATTTTCAATTATTTATAATTATTTTCAATTATTTATCAATTATTTATAATTATTTATCAATTATTTTCAATTACATAAAATTATTTTCAATTACTTTTAATTTTTTTCAATTATTTTCAATTTTTTTCAATTATTTATCAATTATTTTCAATTATTTATAATTATTTTCAATTATTTTCAATTATTTTCAATTTTTTTCAATTATTTATCGATTATTTTCTATTATTTTCAATTATTTTCAATTATTTTCAATTATTTTCAATTATTTTCAATTATTTTCAATTACTTTCAATTATTTATCAATTATTTTCAATTATTTATCAATTATTTTCAATTATTTATAATTATTTTCAATTATTTTCAATTATTTTCAATTATTTATAATTGTTTTCAATTATTTATCAATTATTTTCAATTATTTATAATTAATTTAAATTATTTTAAATTATTTTAAATTATTTTCAATTATTTATCAATTATTTATCATTTATTTTCAATTATTTATAATTATTTTCAATTATTTATCAATTATTTTCAATTATTTATAATTATTTTCAATTATTTATCATTTATTTTCAATTACTTATTATTATTTTCAATTATTTTCAATTATTTTCAATTATTTATAATTATTTTCAATTATTTATCAATTATTTATAATTATTTATAATTATTTTAAATTATTTTCAATTATTTATAATTATTTTCAATTATTTATCAATTATTTTCAATTATTTATAATTATTTTCAATTATTTTCAATTATTTTCAATTATTTATAATTATTTTCAATTATTTTCAATTATTTATCAATAATTTTCAATTATTTATAATTATTTTCAATTATTTATCAATTATTTTCAATTACTTATAATTATTTTCAATTATTTTCAATTATTTTCAATTATTTACAATTACTTTCAATTATTTATCAATTATTTTCTATTATTTATTATTATTTTCAATTATTTTCAATTATTTTCAATTATTTTCAATTATTTATCAATTATTTTCAATTATTTATAATATTTTCAATTATTTTCAATTATTTTCAATTATTTATAATTATTTATCAATTATTTTCAATTATTTTCAATTATTTTCAATTGTTTTCATTCATTTTCCATTATTTATCAATTATTTTCAATTATTTATAATTATTTTCAATTATTTTCAATTATTTTCAATTATTTATAAATTATTTTCCATTCTCTTCAATTATTTATCAATTATTTTCAATTATTTATAATTATTTTCAATTATTTTCAATTATTTTCAATTATTTTCAATTATTTATAATTATTTTCAATTATTTATCAGTTATTTTCAATTATTTTCAATTATTTATAATTATTTTCAATTATTTTCAATTATTTTCAATTATTTACAATTATTTTCAATTATTTACTATTATTTTCAATTATTTATAATTATTTTCAATTATTTATCAATTATTTTCAATTACTTATAATTATTTTCAATTATTTTCAATTATTTATAATTATTTTCAATTATTTATCAATTATTTATAATTATTTATCAATTATTTTCAATTACATAAAATTATTTTCAATTATTTTCATTTTTTTTCAATTATTTATCAATTATTTTCAATTATTTATAATTATTTTCAATTATTTTCAATTATTTTCAATTTTTTTCAATTATTTATCGATTATTTTCTATTATTTTCAATTATTTTCAATTATTTTCAATTATTTTCAATTATTTTCAATTACTTTCAATTATTTATCAATTATTTTCAATTATTTTCAATTATTTTCAATTATTTTCAATTATTTTCAATTATTTAACAATTATTTTCAATTATTTATAATTATTTTCAATTATTTTCAATTATTTTCAATTATTTATAATTGTTTTCAATTATTTATCAATTATTTTCAATTATTTATAATTAATTTAAAATATTTTAAAGTATTTTAAATTATTTTCAATTATTTATAAATTATTTATCAATTATTTTCAATTATTTATAATTATTTTCAATTATTTATCAATTATTTTCAATTATTTATAATTATTTTCAATTTTTTATCATTTATTTTCAATTACTTATTATTATTTTCAATTATTTTCAATTATTTTCAATTATTTATAATTATTTTCAATTATTTATCAATTATTTATAATTATTTATAATTATTTTAAATTATTTTCAATTATTTATAATTATTTTCAATTATTTATCAATTATTTTCAATTATTTATAATTATTTTCAATTATTTTCAATTATTTTCAATTATTTATAATTATTTTCAATTATTTTCAATTATTTTCAATTATTTTCAATTATTTATAATTATTTTCAATTATTTATCAATTATTTTCAATTATTTTCAATTATTTATAATTATTTTCAATTATTTATCAATTATTTTCAATTATTTTCAATTATTTATAATTATTTTCAATTATTTTCAATTATTTTCAATTATTTACAATTATTTTCAATTATTTATAATTATTTTCAATTATTTTCAATTATTTTCAATTATTTACAATTATTTTCAATTATTTACAATTATTTTCAATTATTTATAATTATTTTCAATTATTTTCAATTATTTTCAATTATTTTCAATTATTTATAATTATTTTCAATTATTTATCAATTATTTTCAATTATTTTCAATTATTTATAATTATTTTCAATTATTTTCAATTATTTTCAATTATTTATAATTATTTTCAATTATTTTCAATTATTTTAAATTATTTTCCATTATTTATCAATTATTTTCAATTATTTATAATTATTTTCAATTATTTTCAATTATTTTCAATTATTTATAAATTATTTTCCATTATTTTCAATTATTTATCAATTATTTTCAATTATTTATAATTATTTTCAATCATTTATAATTATTTTCAATTATTTTCAACTATTTTCAATTATTTATAAATTATTTATAATTATTTTCAATTATTTTCAATTATTTTCAATTATTTACAATTATTTTCAATTATTTACAATTATTTTCAATTATTTATCAATTATTTTCAATTGCTTATAATTATTTTCAATTATTTTCAATTATTTTCAATTATTTATAATTATTTATCAATTATTTATAATTATTTATAATTATTTTAAATTATTTTCAATTATTTATCAATTATTTTCAATTATTTTCAATTGTTTTCATTTATTTTCCATTATTTATCAATTATTTTCAATTATTTATAATTATTTTCAATTATTTTCAATTATTTTCAATTATTTATAAATTATTTTCCATTCTTTTCAATTATTTATCAATTATTTTCAATTATTTATAATTATTTTCAATTATTTTCAATTATTTTCAATTATTTTCAATTATTTATAATTATTTTCAATTATTTATCAGTTATTTTCAATTATTTTCAATTATTTATAATTATTTTCAATTATTTTCAATTATTTTCAATTATTTACAATTATTTTCAATTATTTACTATTATTTTCAATTATTTATAATTATTTTCAATTATTTATCAATTATTTTCAATTACTTATAATTATTTTCAATTATTTTCAATTATTTATAATTATTTTCAATTATTTATCAATTATTTATAATTATTTATCAATTATTTTCAATTACATAAAATTATTTTCAATTACTTTCAATTTTTTTCAATTATTTTCAATTATTTATCAATTATTTTCAATTATTTTCAATTATTTATAATTATTTTCAATTATTTTCAATTATTTTCAATTATTTACAATTATTTTCAATTATTTACAATTATTTTCAATTATTTATAATTATTTTCAATTATTTTCAATTATTTTCAATTATTTTCAATTATTTTCAATTATTTATAATTATTTTCAATTATTTATCAATTATTTTCAATTATTTTCAATTATTTATAATTATTTTCAATTATTTATCAATTATTTTCAATTATTTTCAATTATTTATAATTATTTTCAATTATTTTCAATTATTTTCAATTATTTACAATTATTTTCAATTATTTACAATTATTTTCAATTATTTATAATTATTTTCAATTATTTATCAATTATTTTCAATTGCTTATAATTATTTTCAATTATTTTCAATTATTTTCAATTATTTATAATTATTTATCAATTATTTATAATTATTTATAATTATTTTAAATTATTTTCAATTATTTATCAATTATTTTCAATTATTTTCAATTGTTTTCATTTATTTTCCATTATTTATCAATTATTTTCAATTATTTATAATTATTTTCAATTATTTTCAATTATTTTCAATTATTTATAAATTATTTTCCATTCTTTTCAATTATTTATCAATTATTTTCAATTATTTATAATTATTTTCAATTATTTTCAATTATTTTCAATTATTTTCAATTATTTATAATTATTTTCAATTATTTATCAGTTATTTTCAATTATTTTCAATTATTTATAATTATTTTCAATTATTTTCAATTATTTTCAATTATTTACAATTATTTTCAATTATTTACTATTATTTTCAATTATTTATAATTATTTTCAATTATTTATCAATTATTTTCAATTACTTATAATTATTTTCAATTATTTTCAATTATTTATAATTATTTTCAATTATTTATCAATTATTTATAATTATTTATCAATTATTTTCAATTACATAAAATTATTTTCAATTACTTTTAATTTTTTTCAATTATTTTCAATTTTTTTCAATTATTTATCAATTATTTTCAATTATTTATAATTATTTTCAATTATTTATCAGTTATTTTCAATTATTTTCAATTATTTATAATTATTTTCAATTATTTTCAATTATTTTCAATTATTTACAATTATTTTCAATTATTTACTATTATTTTCAATTATTTATAATTATTTTCAATTATTTATCAATTATTTTCAATTACTTATAATTATTTTCAATTATTTTCAATTATTTATAATTATTTTCAATTATTTATCAATTATTTATAATTATTTATCAATTATTTTCAATTACATAAAATTATTTTCAATTATTTTCATTTTTTTTCAATTATTTATCAATTATTTTCAATTATTTATAATTATTTTCAATTATTTTCAATTATTTTCAATTTTTTTCAATTATTTATCGATTATTTTCTATTATTTTCAATTATTTTCAATTATTTTCAATTATTTTCAATTATTTTCAATTACTTTCAATTATTTATCAATTATTTTCAATTATTTTCAATTATTTTCAATTATTTTCAATTATTTTCAATTATTTAACAATTATTTTCAATTATTTATAATTATTTTCAATTATTTTCAATTATTTTCAATTATTTATAATTGTTTTCAATTATTTATCAATTATTTTCAATTATTTATAATTAATTTAAAATATTTTAAAGTATTTTAAATTATTTTCAATTATTTATAAATTATTTATCAATTATTTTCAATTATTTATAATTATTTTCAATTATTTATCAATTATTTTCAATTATTTATAATTATTTTCAATTTTTTATCATTTATTTTCAATTACTTATTATTATTTTCAATTATTTTCAATTATTTTCAATTATTTTCAATTATTTTCAATTATTTATAATTATTTTCAATTATTTATCAATTATTTTCAATTATTTTCAATTATTTATAATTATTTTCAATTATTTTCAATTATTTTCAATTATTTATAATTATTTTCAATTATTTTCAATTATTTTAAATTATTTTCCATTATTTATCAATTATTTTCAATTATTTATAATTATTTTCAATTATTTTCAATTATTTTCAATTATTTATAAATTATTTTCCATTATTTTCAATTATTTATCAATTATTTTCAATTATTTATAATTATTTTCAATCATTTATAATTATTTTCAATTATTTTCAACTATTTTCAATTATTTATAAATTATTTATAATTATTTTCAATTATTTTCAATTATTTTCAATTATTTACAATTATTTTCAATTATTTACAATTATTTTCAATTATTTATCAATTATTTTCAATTGCTTATAATTATTTTCAATTATTTTCAATTATTTTCAATTATTTATAATTATTTATCAATTATTTATAATTATTTATAATTATTTTAAATTATTTTCAATTATTTATCAATTATTTTCAATTATTTTCAATTGTTTTCATTTATTTTCCATTATTTATCAATTATTTTCAATTATTTATAATTATTTTCAATTATTTTCAATTATTTTCAATTATTTATAAATTATTTTCCATTCTTTTCAATTATTTATCAATTATTTTCAATTATTTATAATTATTTTCAATTATTTTCAATTATTTTCAATTATTTTCAATTATTTATAATTATTTTCAATTATTTATCAGTTATTTTCAATTATTTTCAATTATTTATAATTATTTTCAATTATTTTCAATTATTTTCAATTATTTACAATTATTTTCAATTATTTACTATTATTTTCAATTATTTATAATTATTTTCAATTATTTATCAATTATTTTCAATTACTTATAATTATTTTCAATTATTTTCAATTATTTATAATTATTTTCAATTATTTATCAATTATTTATAATTATTTATCAATTATTTTCAATTACATAAAATTATTTTCAATTACTTTCAATTTTTTTCAATTATTTTCAATTTTTTTCAATTATTTATCAATTATTTTCAATTATTTATAATTATTTTCAATTATTTTCAATTATTTTCAATTTTTTTCAATTATTTATCGATTATTTTCTATTATTTTCAATTATTTTCAATTATTTTCAATTATTTTCAATTATTTTCAATTATTTTCAATTACTTTCAATTATTTATCAATTATTTTCAATTATTTATCAATTATTTTCAATTATTTATAATTATTTTCAATTATTTTCAATTATTTTCAATTATTTATAATTGTTTTCAATTATTTATCAATTATTTTCAATTATTTATAATTAATTTAAAATATTTTAAATTATTTTAAATTATTTTCAATTATTTATCAATTATTTATCATTTATTTTCAATTATTTATAATTATTTTCAATTATTTATCAATTATTTTCAATTATTTATAATTATTTTCAATTATTTATCATTTATTTTCAATTACTTATTATTATTTTCAATTATTTTCAATTATTTTCAATTATTTATAATTATTTTCAATTATTTATCAATTATTTATAATTATTTATAATTATTTTAAATTATTTTCAATTATTTATAATTATTTTCAATTATTTATCAATTATTTTCAATTATTTATAATTATTTTCAATTATTTTCAATTATTTTCAATTATTTATAATTATTTTCAATTATTTTCAATTATTTATCAATAATTTTCAATTATTTATAATTATTTTCAATTATTTATCAATTATTTTCAATTACTTATAATTATTTTCAATTATTTTCAATTATTTTCAATTATTTACAATTACTTTCAATTATTTATCAATTATTTTCTATTATTTATTATTATTTTCAATTATTTTCAATTATTTTCAATTATTTTCAATTATTTATCAATTATTTTCAATTATTTATAATATTTTCAATTATTTTCAATTATTTTCAATTATTTATAATTATTTATCAATTATTTTCAATTATTTTCAATTATTTTCAATTGTTTTCATTCATTTTCCATTATTTATCAATTATTTTCAATTATTTATAATTATTTTCAATTATTTTCAATTATTTTCAATTATTTATAAATTATTTTCCATTCTCTTCAATTATTTATCAATTATTTTCAATTATTTATAATTATTTTCAATTATTTTCAATTATTTTCAATTATTTTCAATTATTTATAATTATTTTCAATTATTTATCAGTTATTTTCAATTATTTTCAATTATTTATAATTATTTTCAATTATTTTCAATTATTTTCAATTATTTACAATTATTTTCAATTATTTACTATTATTTTCAATTATTTATAATTATTTTCAATTATTTATCAATTATTTTCAATTACTTATAATTATTTTCAATTATTTTCAATTATTTATAATTATTTTCAATTATTTATCAATTATTTATAATTATTTATCAATTATTTTCAATTACATAAAATTATTTTCAATTATTTTCATTTTTTTTCAATTATTTATCAATTATTTTCAATTATTTATAATTATTTTCAATTATTTTCAATTATTTTCAATTTTTTTCAATTATTTATCGATTATTTTCTATTATTTTCAATTATTTTCAATTATTTTCAATTATTTTCAATTATTTTCAATTACTTTCAATTATTTATCAATTATTTTCAATTATTTTCAATTATTTTCAATTATTTTCAATTATTTTCAATTATTTAACAATTATTTTCAATTATTTATAATTATTTTCAATTATTTTCAATTATTTTCAATTATTTATAATTGTTTTCAATTATTTATCAATTATTTTCAATTATTTATAATTAATTTAAAATATTTTAAAGTATTTTAAATTATTTTCAATTATTTATAAATTATTTATCAATTATTTTCAATTATTTATAATTATTTTCAATTATTTATCAATTATTTTCAATTATTTATAATTATTTTCAATTTTTTATCATTTATTTTCAATTACTTATTATTATTTTCAATTATTTTCAATTATTTTCAATTATTTATAATTATTTTCAATTATTTATCAATTATTTATAATTATTTATAATTATTTTAAATTATTTTCAATTATTTATAATTATTTTCAATTATTTATCAATTATTTTCAATTATTTATAATTATTTTCAATTATTTTCAATTATTTTCAATTATTTATAATTATTTTCAATTATTTTCAATTATTTTCAATTATTTTCAATTATTTATAATTATTTTCAATTATTTATCAATTATTTTCAATTATTTTCAATTATTTATAATTATTTTCAATTATTTATCAATTATTTTCAATTATTTTCAATTATTTATAATTATTTTCAATTATTTTCAATTATTTTCAATTATTTACAATTATTTTCAATTATTTACAATTATTTTCAATTATTTATAATTATTTTCAATTATTTTCAATTATTTTCAATTATTTTCAATTATTTATAATTATTTTCAATTATTTATCAATTATTTTCAATTATTTTCAATTATTTATAATTATTTTCAATTATTTTCAATTATTTTCAATTATTTATAATTATTTTCAATTATTTTCAATTATTTTAAATTATTTTCCATTATTTATCAATTATTTTCAATTATTTATAATTATTTTCAATTATTTTCAATTATTTTCAATTATTTATAAATTATTTTCCATTATTTTCAATTATTTATCAATTATTTTCAATTATTTATAATTATTTTCAATCATTTATAATTATTTTCAATTATTTTCAACTATTTTCAATTATTTATAAATTATTTATAATTATTTTCAATTATTTTCAATTATTTTCAATTATTTACAATTATTTTCAATTATTTACAATTATTTTCAATTATTTATAATTATTTTCAATTATTTTCAATTATTTTCAATTATTTTCAATTATTTTCAATTATTTATAATTATTTTCAATTATTTATCAATTATTTTCAATTATTTATAATTATTTTCAATTATTTTCAATTATTTTCAATTATTTATAATTATTTTCAATTATTTTCAATTATTTTAAATTATTTTCCATTATTTATCAATTATTTTCAATTATTTATAATTATTTTCAATTATTTTCAATTATTTTCAATTATTTATAAATTATTTTCCATTATTTTCAATTATTTATCAATTATTTTCAATTATTTATAATTATTTTCAATCATTTATAATTATTTTCAATTATTTTCAACTATTTTCAATTATTTATAAATTATTTATAATTATTTTCAACTATTTATAATTATTTTCAATTATTTTCAATTATTTTCAATCATTTTCAATTATTTTCAATTATTTTCAATTATTTTCAATTATTTTTAATTATTTTCAATTATTTATAAATCAATTATAATTATTTTCAATTATTTATAATTATTTTCAATTATTTATAATTATTTTCAATTATTTTCAATTATTTTCAATTATTTTCAATTATTTTCAATTATTTATAATTATTTTCAATTATTTATCAATTATTTTCAATTATTTTCAATTATTTATAATTATTTTCAATTATTTATCAATTATTTTCAATTATTTTCAATCATTTATAATTATTTTCAATTATTTTCAATTATTTTCAATTATTTACAATTATTTTCAATTATTTACAATTATTTTCAATTATTTATAATTATTTTCAATTATTTTCAATTATTTTCAATTATTTTCAATTATTTTCAATTATTTATAATTATTTTCAATTATTTATCAATTATTTTCAATTATTTTCAATTATTTATAATTATTTTCAATTATTTATAATTATTTTCAATTATTTATAATTATTTTCAATTATTTTCAATTATTTATAATTATTTTCAATTATTTTCAATTATTTTCAATTATTTTCAATTATTTTCAATTATTTACAATTATTTTCAATTATTTACTATTATTTTCAATTATTTATAATTATTTTCAATTATTTATCAATTATTTTCAATTACTTATAATTATTTTCAATTATTTTCAATTATTTATAATTATTTTCAATTATTTATCAATTATTTATAATTATTTATCAATTATTTTCAATTACATAAAATTATTTTCAATTATTTTCAATTTTTTTCAATTATTTATCAACTATTTTCAATTATTTATAATTATTTTCAATTATTTTCAATTATTTTCAATTATTTTCAATTATTTTCAATTATTTATCAATTATTTTCTATTATTTTCAATTATTTTCAATTATTTTCAATTATTTATAATTATTTTCAATTATTTATCAATTATTTTCAATTATTTTCAATTATTTATAATTATTTTCAATTATTTATCAATTATTTTCAATTATTTTCAATCATTTATAATTATTTTCAATTATTTTCAATTATTTTCAATTATTTACAATTATTTTCAATTATTTACAATTATTTTCAATTATTTATAATTATTTTCAATTATTTTCAATTATTTTCAATTATTTTCAATTATTTATAATTATTTTCAATTATTTATCAATTATTTTCAATTATTTTCAATTATTTATAATTATTTTCAATTATTTATAATTATTTTCAATTATTTATAATTATTTTCGATTATTTTCAATTATTTTCAATTATTTTCAATTATTTTCAATTATTTTCAATTATTTTCAATTATTTTCAATTATTTATCAATTATTGTCAATTATTGTCAATTATTTTCAATTATTTTCAATTATTTTCAATTATTGTCAATTATTTTCAATTATTTTCAATTATTTTCAATTATTTTCAATTATTTTCAATTATTTATAATTATTTTCAATTATTTTCAATTATTTATAATTATTTTCAATTATTTATAATTATTTTCAATTATTTATCAATTATTTTCAATTATTTTCAATTATTTATAATTATTTTCAATTATTTTCAATTATTTTCAATTATTTATAATTATTTTCAATTATTTATCAATTATTTTCTATTATTTATAATTATTTTCAATTATTTTCAATTATTTTCAATTATTTTCAATTATTTTCCATTATTTATCAATTATTTTCAATTATTTATAATTATTTTCAATTATTTTCAATTATTTTCAATTATTTATAAATTATTTTCCATTATTTTCAATTATTTATCAATTATTTTCAATTATTTATAATTATTTTCAATTATTTTCAATTATTTTCAATTATTTTCAATTATTTTCAATTATTTATAATTATTTTCAATTATTTATCAATTATTTTCAATTATTTTCAATTATTTATAATTATTTTCAATTATTTTCAATTATTTTCAATTATTTACAATTATTTTCAATTATTTACAATTATTTTCAATTATTTATAATTATTTTCAATTATTTTCAATTATTTTCAATTATTTTCAATTATTTTCAATTATTTTCAATTATTTATAATTATTTTCAATTATTTATCAATTATTTTCAATTATTTTCAATTATTTATAATTATTTTCAATTATTTATCAATTATTTTCAATTATTTTCAATTATTTATAATTATTTTCAATTATTTTAAATTATTTTCAATTATTTACAATTATTTTCAATTATTTACAATTATTTTCAATTATTTATAATTATTTTCAATTATTTTCAATTATTTTCAATTATTTTCAATTATTTTCAATTATTTATAATTATTTTCAATTATTTATCAATTATTTTCAATTATTTTCAATTATTTATAATTATTTTCAATTATTTATCAATAATTTTCAATTATTTATAATTATTTTCAATTATTTTCAATTATTTTCAATTATTTATAATTATTTGCAATTATTTTCAATTATTTATCAATAATTTTCAATTATTTATCAATAATTTTCAATTATTTATAATTATTTTCAATTATTTATCAATTATTTTCAATTACTTATAATTATTTTCAATTATTTTCAATTATTTTCAATTATTTATAATTACTTTCAATTATTTATCAATTATTTTCTATTATTTATAATTATTTTCAATTATTTTCAATTATTTTCAATTATTTTCAATTATTTATCAATTATTTTCAATTATTTATCAATTATTTTCAATTATTTATAATATTTTCAATTATTTTCAATTATTTTCAATTATTTTCTATTATTTATAATTATTTTCAATTATTTTCAATTATTTTCAACTATTTTCAATTATTTTCAATTATTTATCAATTATTTTCAATCATTTAAAATTATTTTCAATTATTTTAAATTGTTTTCAATTATTTATAAATTATTTATAATTATTTTCAATTATTTATAATTATTTTCAATTATTTTCAATTATTTTCAATTATTTTCAATTATTTTCAATTATTTATCAATTATTTTCTATTATTTATAATTATTTTCAATTATTTTCAATTATTTTCAATGATTTATCAATTATTTTCAATCATTTATAATTATTTTCAATTATTTTCAACTATTTTCAATTATTTATAAATTATTTATAATTATTTTCAATTATTTATAATTATTTTCAATTATTTTCAATTATTTTCAATTATTTTCAATTATTTATAATTATTTTCAATTATTTTCAATTATTTTCAATTATTTTTAATTATTTTCAATTATTTATAAATCAATTATAATTATTTTCAATTATTTATAATTATTTTCAATTATTTTCAATTATTTTCAATTATTTATAATTATTTTCAATTATTTTCAATTAATTTCAATTATTTATAATTATTTTCAATTATTTATCAAATATTTATAATTATTTATAATTATTTTAAATTATTTTCAATTATTTATAATTATTTTCAATTATTTATCAATTATTTTCAATTATTTATAATTATTTTCAATTATTTTCAATTATTTTCAATTATTTATAATTATTTTCAATTATTTTCAATTATTTATGAATTATTTTCAATTATTTATAATTATTTTCAATTATTTATCAATTATTTTCAATTACTTATAATTATTTTCAATTATTTTCAATTATTTTCAATTATTTATAATTATTTTCAATTATTTATCAATTATTTATAATTATTTCTAATTATTTTAAATTATTTTCAATTATTTATAATTATTTTCAATTATTTATCAATTATTTTCAATTACTTATAATTATTTTCAATTATTTTCAATTATTTTCAATTATTTTCAATTATTTTCAATTATTTATAATTATTTTCAATTATTTTCAATTATTTATAATTATTTTCAATTATTTTCAATTATTTATAATTATTTTCAATTATTTATCAATTATTTTCTATTATTTATAATTATTTTCAATTATTTTCAATTATTTTCAATTATTTTCAATTATTTTCCATTATTTATCAATTATTTTCAATTATTTATAATTATTTTCAATTATTTTCAATTATTTTCAATTATTTATAAATTATTTTCCATTATTTTCAATTATTTATCAATTATTTTCAATTATTTATAATTATTTTCAATTATTTTCAATTATTTTCAATTATTTTCAATAATTTTCAATTATTTATAATTATTTTCAATTATTTATCAATTATTTTCAATTATTTTCAATTATTTATAATTATTTTCAATTATTTTCAATTATTTTCAATTATTTACAATTATTTTCAATTATTTACAATTATTTTCAATTATTTATAATTATTTTCAATTATTTTCAATTATTTTCAATTATTTTCAATTATTTTCAATTATTTATAATTATTTTCAATTATTTATCAATTATTTTCAATTATTTTCAATTATTTATAATTATTTTCAATTATTTATCAATTATTTTCAATTATTTTCAATTATTTATAATTATTTTCAATTATTTTCAATTATTTTCAATTATTTACAATTATTTTCAATTATTTACAATTATTTTCAATTATTTATAATTATTTTCAATTATTTTCAATTATTTTCAATTATTTTCAATTATTTTCAATTATTTATAATTATTTTCAATTATTTATCAATTATTTTCAATTATTTATAATTATTTTCAATTATTTTCAATTATTTTCAATTATTTACAATTATTTTCAATTATTTTCAATTATTTACAATTATTTTCAATTAATTATAATTATTTTCAATTATTTATCAATTATTTTCAATTGCTTATAATTATTTTCAATTATTTTCAATTATTTTCAATTATTTATAATTATTTATCAATTATTTATAATTATTTATAATTATTTTAAATTATTTTCAATTATTTATCAATTATTTTCAATTATTTTCAATTGTTTTCATTTATTTTCCATTATTTATCAATTATTTTCAATTATTTATAATTATATTCAATTATTTTCAATTATTTTCAATTATTTATAAATTATTTTCCATTCTTTTCAATTATTTATCAATTATTTTCAATTATTTATAATTATTTTCAATTATTTTCAATTATTTTCAATTATTTTCAATTATTTATAATTATTTTCAATTATTTATCAGTTATTTTCAATTATTTTCAATTATTTATAATTATTTTCAATTATTTTCAATTATTTTCAATTATTTACAATTATTTTCAATTATTTACTATTATTTTCAATTATTTATAATTATTTTCAATTATTTATCAATTATTTTCAATTACTTATAATTATTTTCAATTATTTTCAATTATTTATAATTATTTTCAATTATTTATCAATTATTTATAATTATTTATCAATTATTTTCAATTACATAAAATTATTTTCAATTACTTTCAATTTTTTTCAATTATTTTCAATTTTTTTCAATTATTTATCAATTATTTTCAATTATTTATAATTATTTTCAATTATTTTCAATTATTTTCAATTTTTTTCAATTATTTATCGATTATTTTCTATTATTTTCAATTATTTTCAATTATTTTCAATTATTTTCAATTATTTTCAATTACTTTCAATTATTTATCAATTATTTTCAATTATTTTCAATTATTTTCAATTATTTTCAATTATTTATCAATTATTTTCAATTATTTATAATTATTTTCAATTATTTTCCATTATTTTCAATTATTTATAATTGTTTTCAATTATTTATCAATTATTTTCAATTATTTATAATTAATTTAAAATATTTTAAATTATTTTAAATTATTTTCAATTATTTATCAATTATTTATCAATTATTTTCAATTATTTATAATTATTTTCAATTATTTATCAATTATTTTCAATTATTTATAATTATTTTCAATTATTTATCATTTATTTTCAATTACTTATTATTATTTTCAATTATTTTCAATTATTTTCAATTATTTATAATTATTTTCAATTATTTATCAATTATTTATAATTATTTATAATTATTTTAAATTATTTTCAATTATTTATAATTATTTTCAATTATTTATCAATTATTTTCAATTATTTATAATTATTTTAAATTATTTTCAATTATTTTCAATTATTTATAATTATTTTCAATTATTTTCCATTATTTATCAATTATTTTCAATTATTTATAATTATTTTCAATTATTTTCAATTATTTTCAATTATTTATAAATTATTTTCCATTATTTTCAATTATTTATCAATTATTTTCAATTATTTATAATTATTTTCAATTATTTTCAATTATTTTCAATTATTTTCAATAATTTTCAATTATTTATAATTATTTTCAATTATTTATCAATTATTTTCAATTATTTTCAATTATTTATAATTATTTTCAATTATTTTCAATTATTTTCAATTATTTACAATTATTTTCAATTATTTACAATTATTTTCAATTATTTATAATTATTTTCAATTATTTTCAATTATTTTCAATTATTTTCAATTATTTTCAATTATTTATAATTATTTTCAATTATTTATCAATTATTTTCAATTATTTTCAATTATTTATAATTATTTTCAATTATTTATCAATTATTTTCAATTATTTATAATTATTTTCAATTATTTTCAATTATTTTCAATTATTTACAATTATTTTCAATTATTTACAATTATTTTCAATTATTTATAATTATTTTCAATTATTTTCAATTATTTTCAATTATTTTCAATTATTTTCAATTATTTATAATTATTTTCAATTATTTATCAATTATTTTCAATTATTTATAATTATTTTCAATTATTTTCAATTATTTTCAATTATTTACAATTATTTTCAATTATTTTCAATTATTTACAATTATTTTCAATTAATTATAATTATTTTCAATTATTTATCAATTATTTTCAATTGCTTATAATTATTTTCAATTATTTTCAATTATTTTCAATTATTTATAATTATTTATCAATTATTTATAATTATTTATAATTATTTTAAATTATTTTCAATTATTTATCAATTATTTTCAATTATTTTCAATTGTTTTCATTTATTTTCCATTATTTATCAATTATTTTCAATTATTTATAATTATTTTCAATTATTTTCAATTATTTTCAATTATTTATAAATTATTTTCCATTCTTTTCAATTATTTATCAATTATTTTCAATTATTTATAATTATTTTCAATTATTTTCAATTATTTTCAATTATTTATAATTATTTTCAATTATTTATCAGTTATTTTCAATTATTTTCAATTATTTATAATTATTTTCAATTATTTTCAATTATTTTCAATTATTTACAATTATTTTCAATTATTTACTATTATTTTCAATTATTTATAATTATTTTCAATTATTTATCAATTATTTTCAATTACTTATAATTATTTTCAATTATTTTCAATTATTTATAATTATTTTCAATTATTTATCAATTATTTATAATTATTTATCAATTATTTTCAATTACATAAAATTATTTTCAATTACTTTCAATTTTTTTCAATTATTTTCAATTTTTTTCAATTATTTATCAATTATTTTCAATTATTTATAATTATTTTCAATTATTTTCAATTATTTTCAATTTTTTTCAATTATTTATCGATTATTTTCTATTATTTTCAATTATTTTCAATTATTTTCAATTATTTTCAATTATTTTCAATTACTTTCAATTATTTATCAATTATTTTCAATTATTTTCAATTATTTTCAATTATTTTCAATTATTTATCAATTATTTTCAATTATTTATAATTATTTTCAATTATTTTCAATTATTTTCAATTATTTATAATTGTTTTCAATTATTTATCAATTATTTTCAATTATTTATAATTAATTTAAAATATTTTAAATTATTTTAAATTATTTTCAATTATTTATCAATTATTTATCAATTATTTTCAATTATTTATAATTATTTTCAATTATTTATCAATTATTTTCAATTATTTATAATTATTTTCAATTATTTATCATTTATTTTCAATTACTTATTATTATTTTCAATTATTTTCAATTATTTTCAATTATTTATAATTATTTTCAATTATTTATCAATTATTTATAATTATTTATAATTATTTTAAATTATTTTCAATTATTTATAATTATTTTCAATTATTTATCAATTATTTTCAATTATTTATAATTATTTTCAATTATTTTCAATTATTTTCAATTATTTATAATTATTTTCAATTATTTTCAATTATTTATCAATAATTTTCAATTATTTATAATTATTTTCAATTATTTATCAATTATTTTCAATTACTTATAATTATTTTCAATTATTTTCAATTATTTATAATTACTTTCAATTATTTATCAATTATTTTCTATTATTTATAATTATTTTCAATTATTTTCAATTATTTTCAATTATTTTCAATTATTTATCAATTATTTTCAATTATTTATAATATTTTCAATTATTTTCAATTATTTTCAATTATTTATAATTATTTATCAATTATTTATAATTATTTATCAATTATTTTCAATTATTTTCAATTATTTTCAATTGTTTTCATTCATTTTCCATTATTTATCAATTATTTTCAATTATTTATAATTATTTTCAATTATTTTCAATTATTTTCAATTATTTATAAATTATTTTCCATTCTTTTCAATTATTTATCAATTATTTTCAATTATTTATAATTATTATCAATTATTTTCAATTATTTTCAATTATTTTCAATTATTTTCAATTATTTATAATTATTTTCAATTATTTATCAGTTATTTTCAATTATTTTCAATTATTTATAATTATTTTCAATTATTTTCAATTATTTTCAATTATTTACAATTATTTTCAATTATTTACTATTATTTTCAATTATTTATAATTATTTTCAATTATTTTCAATTATTTTCAATTATTTACAATTATTTTCAATTATTTACAATTATTTTCAATTATTTATAATTATTTTCAATTATTTTCAATTATTTTCAATTATTTTCAATTATTTTCAATTATTTATAATTATTTTCAATTATTTATCAATTATTTTCAATTATTTTCAATTATTTATAATTATTTTCAATTATTTATCAATTATTTTCAATTATTTTCAATTATTTATAATTATTTTCAATTATTTTCAATTATTTTCAATTATTTACAATTATTTTCAATTATTTACAATTATTTTCAATTATTTATAATTATTTTCAATTATTTATCAATTATTTTCAATTGCTTATAATTATTTTCAATTATTTTCAATTATTTTCAATTATTTATAATTATTTATCAATTATTTATAATTATTTATAATTATTTTAAATTATTTTCAATTATTTATCAATTATTTTCAATTATTTTCAATTGTTTTCATTTATTTTCCATTATTTATCAATTATTTTCAATTATTTATAATTATTTTCAATTATTTTCAATTATTTTCAATTATTTATAAATTATTTTCCATTCTTTTCAATTATTTATCAATTATTTTCAATTATTTATAATTATTTTCAATTATTTTCAATTATTTTCAATTATTTTCAATTATTTATAATTATTTTCAATTATTTATCAGTTATTTTCAATTATTTTCAATTATTTATAATTATTTTCAATTATTTTCAATTATTTTCAATTATTTACAATTATTTTCAATTATTTACTATTATTTTCAATTATTTATAATTATTTTCAATTATTTATCAATTATTTTCAATTACTTATAATTATTTTCAATTATTTATAATTATTTTCAATTATTTATCAATTATTTATAATTATTTATCAATTATTTTCAATTACATAAAATTATTTTCAATTATTTTCAATTTTTTTCAATTATTTATCAATTATTTTCAATTATTTATAATTATTTTCAATTATTTTCAATTATTATCAATTATTTATAATTATTTTCAATTATTTATCAATTATTTTCTATTATTTATAATTATTTTCAATTATTTTCAATTATTTTCAACTATTTTCAATTATTTCCAATTATTTATCAATTATTTTCAATCATTTAAAATTATTTTCAATTATTTTAAATTGTTTTCAATTATTTATAAATTATTTATAATTATTTTCAATTATTTATAATTATTTTCAATTATTTTCAATTATTTATCATTATTTTCAATTATTTATCAATTATTTTCTATTATTTATAATTATTTTCAATTATTTTCAATTATTTTCAATTATTTTCAATGATTTATCAATTATTATCAATCATTTATAATTATTTTCAATTATTTTCAACTATTTTCAATTATTTATAAATTATTTATAATTATTTTCAATTATTAATAATTATTTTCAATTATTAATCAATTATTTTCTATTATTTATAATTATTTTCAATTATTTTCAATTATTTTCAATTATTTTCAATTATTTTCAATTATTTATCAATTATTTTCAATTATTTATAATTATTTTCAATTATTTATCATTTATTTTCAATTACTTATAATTATTTTCAATTATTTTCAATTATTTTCAATTATTTATAATTATTTTCAATTATTTTCAATTATTTATAATTATTTTCAATTATTTATCAATTATTTTCTATTATTTATAATTATTTTCAATTATTTTCAATTATTTTCAATTATTTTCAATTATTTTCCATTATTTATCAATTATTTTCAATTATTTATAATTATTTTCAATTATTTTCAATTATTTTCAATTATTTATAAATTATTTTCCATTATTTTCAATTATTTATCAATTATTTTCAATTATTTATAATTATTTTCAATTATTTTCAATTATTTTCAATTATTTTCAATTATTTTCAATTATTTATAATTATTTTCAATTATGTATCAATTATTTTCAATTATTTTCAATTATTTATAATTATTTTCAATTATTTTCAATTATTTTCAATTATTTACAATTATTTTCAATTATTTACAATTATTTTCAATTATTTATAATTATTTTCAATTATTTTCAATTATTTATCAATTATCTTCAATTATTTTCAATTATTTATAATTATTTTCAATTATTTTCAATTATTTTCAATTATTTACAATTATTTTCAATTATTTTCAATTATTTACAATTATTTTCAATTATTTATAATTATTTTCAATTATTTATCAATTATTTTCAATTACTTATAATTATTTTCAATTATTTTCAATTATTTTCAATTATTTATAATTATTTATCAATTATTTATAATTATTTATAATTATTTTAAATTATTTTCAATTATTTATAATTATTTTCAATTATTTATCAATTATTTTCAATTACTTATAATTATTTTCAATTATTTTCAATTATTTTCAATTATTTATAATTATTTATCAATTATTTATAATTATTTATAATTATTTTAAATTATTTTCAATTATTTATAATTATTTTCAATTATTTATCAATTATTTTCAATTACTTATAATTATTTTCAATTATTTTCAATTATTTTCAATTATTTTCAATTATTTTCAATTATTTTCCATTATTTATCAATTATTTTCAATTATTTATAATTATTTATAATTATTTTCAATTATTTATCAGTTATTTTCAATTATTTTCAATTATTTATAATTATTTTCAATTATTTATCAATTATTTATCAATTATTTTCAATTATTTATAATTATTTTCAATTATTTATCAATTATTTTCAATTATTTATAATTATTTTCAATTATTTATCAATTATTTTCAATTACTTATTATTATTTTCAATTATTTTCAATTATTTTCAATTATTTATAATTATTTTCAATTATTTATCAATTATTTATAATTAGTTATAATTATTTTAAATTATTTTCAATTATTTATAATTATTTTCAATTATTTATCAATTATTTTCAATTATTTATAATTATTTTCAATTATTTTCAATTATTTTCAATTATTTTCAATTATTTTCAATTATTTATCATTATTTTCAATTATTTTCAATTATTTTCAATTATTTTCAATTATTTATAATTATTTTCAATTATTTTCAATTATTTATAATTATTTTAAATTATTTTAAATTATTTTCAATTATTTTTAATTATTTATAATTATTTTCAATTATTTATCAATTATTTTCAATTATTTATAATTATTGTCAATTATTTTCAATTATTTTCAATTATTTAAAATTATTTTCAATTATTTATTAATTATTTTCAATTACTTATAATTATTTTCAATTATTTGCAATTATTTTCAATTATTTATAATTATTATCAATTATTTATCAATTATATATAATTATTTATAATTATTTTCAATTATTTTCAATTATTTATAATTATTTTCAATTATTTATCAATTATTTTCTATTATTTATAATTATTTTCAATTATTTTCAATTATTTTCAATTATTTTCAATTATTTTCAATTATTTTGAATTATTTATAATTATTTTCAATTATTTTCAATTATTTTCAATTATTTATAATTATTTTCAATTATTTATCAATTATTTTCAATTACTTATTATTATTTTCAATTATTTTCAATTATTTTCAATTATTTATAATTATTTTCTATTATTTATCAATTATTTATAATTATTTATAAATATTTTAAAGTATTTTAAATTATTTATAATTATTTTCAATTATTTATCAATTATTTTCAATTATTTATAATTATTTTCAATTATTTTCAATTATTTTCAATTATTTATAATTATTTTCAATTATTTTCAATTATTTATCAATAATTTTCAATTATTTATAATTATTTTCAATTATTTATAATTATTTTCAATTATTTATCAATTATTTTCAATTACTTATAATTATTTTCAATTATTTTCAATTATTTATAATTATTTTCAATTATTTATCAATTATTTATAATTATTTATCAATTATTTTCAATTACATAAAATTATTTTCAATTATTTTCAATTTTTTTCAATTATTTATCAATTATTTTCAATTATGTATAATTATTTTCAATTATTTTCAATTATTTTCAATTATTTATAATTATTTTCAATTATTTATCAATTATTTTCTATTATTTATAATTATTTTCAATTATTTTCAATTATTTTCAACTATTTTCAATTATTTCCAATTATTTATCAATTATTTTCAATCATTTAAAATTATTTTCAATTATTTTAAATTGTTTTCAATTATTTATAAATTATTTATAATTATTTTCAATTATTTATAATTATTTTCAATTATTTTCAATTATTTTCAATTATTTTCAATTATTTATCATTATTTTCAATTATTTATCAATTATTTTCTATTATTTATAATTATTTTCAATTATTTTCAATTATTTTCAATTATTTTCAATGATTTATCAATTATTTTCAATCATTTATAATTATTTTCAATTATTTTCAACTATTTTCAATTATTTATAAATTATTTATAATTATTTTCAATTATTAATAATTATTTTCAATTATTAATCAATTATTTTCTATTATTTATAATTATTTTCAATTATTTTCAATTATTTTCAATTATTTTCAATTATTTTCAATTATTTATCAATTATTTTCAATTACTTATAATTATTTTCAATTATTTTCAATTATTTTCAATTATTTATAATTATTTTCAATTATTTTCAATTATTTATAATTATTTTCAATTATTTATCAATTATTTTCTATTATTTATAATTATTTTCAATTATTTTCAATTATTTATAATTATTTTCAATTATTTTCAATTATTTTCAATTATTTTCAATTATTTTCAATTATTTTCAATTATTTTCAATTATTTATCATTATTTTCAATTATTTTCAATTATTTTCAATTATTTATCATTATTTTCAATTATTTTCAATTATTTTCAATTATTTTCAATTATTTATAATTATTTTCAATTATTTTCAATTATTTATAATTATTTTAAATTATTTTAAATTATTTTCAATTATTTTTAATTATTTATAATTATTTTCAATTATTTATCAATTATTTTCAATTATTTATAAATATTGTCAATTATTTTCAATTATTTTCAATTATTTATAATTATTTTCAATTATTTATTAATTATTTTCAATTACTTATAATTATTTTCAATTATTTTCAATTATTTTCAATTATTTATAATTATTTTCAATTATTTATCAATTATATATAATTATTTATAATTATTTTCAATTATTTTCAATTATTTATAATTATTTTCAATTATTTATCAATTATTTTCTATTATTTATAATTATTTTCAATTATTTTCAATTATTTTCAATTATTTTCAATTATTTTCAATTATTTTCAATTATTTATCAATTATTTTCAATTACTTATAATTATTTTCAATTATTTTCAATTATTTTCAATTATTTATAATTATTTTCAATTATTTTCAATTATTTATAATTATTTATCAATTATTTATAATTATTTATAATTATTTTAAATTATTTTCAATTATTTTCAATTATTTATAATTATTTTCAATTATTTATCAATTATTTATCAATTATTTTCAATTATTTATAATTATTTTCAATTATTTATAATTATTTTCAATTATTTACAATTATTTTCAATTATTTATAATTATTTTCAATTATTTTCAATTATTTTCAATTATTTATAATTATTTTCAATTATTTTCAATTATTTATGAATTATTTTCAATTATTTATAATTATTTTCAATTATTTATGAATTATTTTCAATTACTTATAATTATTTTTAATTATTTTCAATTATTTTCGATTATTTATAATTATTTTCAATTATTTATCAATTATTTATAATTATTTATAATTATTTTCAATTATTTTCAATTATTTATAATTATTTTCAATTATTTATCAATTATTTTCTATTATTTATAATTATTTTCAATTATTTTCAATTATTTTCAATTATTTTCAATTATTTTCAATTATTTTCAATTATTTTCAATTATTTTCCATTATTTATCAATTATTTTCAATTATTTATAATTATTTTCAATTATTTTCAATTATTTTCAATTATTTACAATTATTTACAATTATTTTCAATTCTTTACAATTATTTTCAATTATTTATAATTATTTTCAATTATTTATCAATTATTTTCAATTACTTATAATTATTTTCAATTATTTTCAATTATTTATAATTATTTATCAATTATTTATAATTATTTATAATTATTTTAAATTATTTTCAATTATTTATAATTATTTATCAATTATTTTCAATTATTTTCAATTATTTTCAATTATTTTCAATTATTTTCATTTATTTTCCATTATTTATCAATTATTTTCAATTATTTATAATTATTTTCAATTATTTTCAATTATTTTCAATTATTTATAAATTATTTTCCATTCTTTTCAATTATTTATCAATTATTTTCAATTATTTATAATTATTTTCAATTATTTTCAATTATTTTCAATTATTTTCAATTATTTATCAATTATTTTCAATTATTTATAATTATTTTCAATTATTTATCAAATATTTTCAATTACTTATTATTATTTTCAATTATTTTCAATTATTTACAATTATTTTCAATTATTTACTATTATTTTCAATTATTTATAATTATTTTCAATTATTTATCAATTATTTTCAATTACTTATAATTATTTTCAATTATTTTCAATTATTTATAATTATTTTCAATTATTTATCAATTATTTTCAATTATTTATAATTATTTTCAATTATTTTCAATTATTATCAATTATTTATAATTATTTTCAATTATTTATCAATTATTTTCTATTATTTATAATTATTTTCAATTATTTTCAATTATTTTCAACTATTTTCAATTATTTCCAATTATTTATCAATTATTTTCAATCATTTAAAATTATTTTCAATTATTTTAAATTGTTTTCAATTATTTATAAATTATTTATAATTATTTTCAATTATTTATAATTATTTTCAATTATTTTCAATTATTTATCATTATTTTCAATTATTTATCAATTATTTTCTATTATTTATAATTATTTTCAATTATTTTCAATTATTTTCAATTATTTTCAATGATTTATCAATTATTACCAATCATTTATAATTATTTTAAATTATTTTAAACTATTTTCAATTATTTATAAATTATTTATAATTATTTTCAATTATTAATAATTATTTGAAATTATTAATCAATTATTTTCTATTATTTATAATTATTTTCAATTATTTTCAATTATTTTCAATTATTTATCAATTATTTTCAATTATTTATAATTATTTTCAATTATTTATCATTTATTTTCAATTACTTATAATTATTTTCAATTATTTTCAATTATTTTCAATTATTTATAATTATTTTCAATTATTTTCAATTATTTATAATTATTTTCAATTATTTATCAATTATTTTCTATTATTTATAATTATTTTCAATTATTTTCAATTATTTTCAATTATTTTCAATTATTTTCCATTATTTATCAATTATTTTCAATTATTTATAATTATTTTCAATTATTTTCAATTATTTTCAATTATTTATAAATTATTTTCCATTATTTTCAATTATTTATCAATTATTTTCAATTATTTATAATTATTTTCAATTATTTTCAATTATTTTCAATTATTTTCAATTATTTTCAATTATTTATAATTATTTTCAATTATTTTCAATTATTTATCAATAATTTTCAATTATTTATAATTATTTTCAATTATTTATAATTATTTTCAATTATTTATCAATTATTTTCAATTACTTATAATTATTTTCAATTATTTTCAATTATTTATAATTATTTTCAATTATTTATCAATTATTTATAATTATTTATCAATTATTTTCAATTACATAAAATTATTTTCAATTATTTTCAATTTTTTTCAATTATTTATCAATTATTTTCAATTATGTATAATTATTTTCAATTATTTTCAATTATTTTCAATTATTTATAATTATTTTCAATTATTTATCAATTATTTTCTATTATTTATAATTATTTTCAATTATTTTCAATTATTTTCAACTATTTTCAATTATTTCCAATTATTTATCAATTATTTTCAATCATTTAAAATTATTTTCAATTATTTTAAATTGTTTTCAATTATTTATAAATTATTTATAATTATTTTCAATTATTTATAATTATTTTCAATTATTTTCAATTATTTTCAATTATTTTCAATTATTTATCATTATTTTCAATTATTTATCAATTATTTTCTATTATTTATAATTATTTTCAATTATTTTCAATTATTTTCAATTATTTTCAATGATTTATCAATTATTTTCAATCATTTATAATTATTTTCAATTATTTTCAACTATTTTCAATTATTTATAAATTATTTATAATTATTTTCAATTATTAATAATTATTTTCAATTATTAATAAATTATTTTCTATTATTTATAATTATTTTCAATTATTTTCAATTATTTTCAATTATTTTCAATTATTTTCAATTATTTTCAATTATTTTCATTTATTTTCCATTATTTATCAATTATTTTCAATTATTTATAATTATTTTCAATTATTTTCAATTATTTTCAATTATTTATAAATTATTTTCCATTCTTTTCAATTATTTATCAATTATTTTCAATTATTTATAATTATTTTCAATTATTTTCAATTATTTTCAATTATTTTCAATTATTTATCAATTATTTTCAATTATTTATAATTATTTTCAATTATTTATCAAATATTTTCAATTACTTATTATTATTTTCAATTATTTTCAATTATTTACAATTATTTTCAATTATTTACTATTATTTTCAATTATTTATAATTATTTTCAATTATTTATCAATTATTTTCAATTACTTATAATTATTTTCAATTATTTTCAATTATTTATAATTATTTTCAATTATTTATCAATTATTTTCAATTATTTATAATTATTTTCAATTATTTTCAATTATTATCAATTATTTATAATTATTTTCAATTATTTATCAATTATTTTCTATTATTTATAATTATTTTCAATTATTTTCAATTATTTTCAACTATTTTCAATTATTTCCAATTATTTATCAATTATTTTCAATCATTTAAAATTATTTTCAATTATTTTAAATTGTTTTCAATTATTTATAAATTATTTATAATTATTTTCAATTATTTATAATTATTTTCAATTATTTTCAATTATTTATCATTATTTTCAATTATTTATCAATTATTTTCTATTATTTATAATTATTTTCAATTATTTTCAATTATTTTCAATTATTTTCAATGATTTATCAATTATTACCAATCATTTATAATTATTTTAAATTATTTTAAACTATTTTCAATTATTTATAAATTATTTATAATTATTTTCAATTATTAATAATTATTTGAAATTATTAATCAATTATTTTCTATTATTTATAATTATTTTCAATTATTTTCAATTATTTTCAATTATTTATCAATTATTTTCAATTATTTATAATTATTTTCAATTATTTATCATTTATTTTCAATTACTTATAATTATTTTCAATTATTTTCAATTATTTTCAATTATTTATAATTATTTTCAATTATTTTCAATTATTTATAATTATTTTCAATTATTTATCAATTATTTTCTATTATTTATAATTATTTTCAATTATTTTCAATTATTTTCAATTATTTTCAATTATTTTCCATTATTTATCAATTATTTTCAATTATTTATAATTATTTTCAATTATTTTCAATTATTTTCAATTATTTATAAATTATTTTCCATTATTTTCAATTATTTATCAATTATTTTCAATTATTTATAATTATTTTCAATTATTTTCAATTATTTTCAATTATTTTCAATTATTTTCAATTATTTATAATTATTTTCAATTATTTTCAATTATTTATCAATAATTTTCAATTATTTATAATTATTTTCAATTATTTATAATTATTTTCAATTATTTATAATTATTTTCAATTATTTATCAATTATTTTCAATTACTTATAATTATTTTCAATTATTTTCAATTATTTATAATTATTTTCAATTATTTATCAATTATTTATAATTATTTATCAATTATTTTCAATTACATAAAATTATTTTCAATTATTTTCAATTTTTTTCAATTATTTATCAATTATTTTCAATTATGTATAATTATTTTCAATTATTTTCAATTATTTTCAATTATTTATAATTATTTTCAATTATTTATCAATTATTTTCTATTATTTATAATTATTTTCAATTATTTTCAATTATTTTCAACTATTTTCAATTATTTCCAATTATTTATCAATTATTTTCAATCATTTAAAATTATTTTCAATTATTTTAAATTGTTTTCAATTATTTATAAATTATTTATAATTATTTTCAATTATTTATAATTATTTTCAATTATTTTCAATTATTTTCAATTATTTTCAATTATTTATCATTATTTTCAATTATTTACAATTATTTTCAATTAATTATAATTATTTTCAATTATTTATCAATTATTTTCAATTGCTTATAATTATTTTCAATTATTTTCAATTATTTTCAATTATTTATAATTATTTATCAATTATTTATAATTATTTATAATTATTTTAAATTATTTTCAATTATTTATCAATTATTTTCAATTATTTTCAATTGTTTTCATTTATTTTCCATTATTTATCAATTATTTTCAATTATTTATAATTATTTTCAATTATTTTCAATTATTTTCAATTATTTATAAATTATTTTCCATTCTTTTCAATTATTTATCAATTATTTTCAATTATTTATAATTATTTTCAATTATTTTCAATTATTTTCAATTATTTATAATTATTTTCAATTATTTATCAGTTATTTTCAATTATTTTCAATTATTTATAATTATTTTCAATTATTTTCAATTATTTTCAATTATTTACAATTATTTTCAATTATTTACTATTATTTTCAATTATTTATAATTATTTTCAATTATTTATCAATTATTTTCAATTACTTATAATTATTTTCAATTATTTTCAATTATTTATAATTATTTTCAATTATTTATCAATTATTTATAATTATTTATCAATTATTTTCAATTACATAAAATTATTTTCAATTACTTTCAATTTTTTTCAATTATTTTCAATTTTTTTCAATTATTTATCAATTATTTTCAATTATTTATAATTATTTTCAATTATTTTCAATTATTTTCAATTTTTTTCAATTATTTATCGATTATTTTCTATTATTTTCAATTATTTTCAATTATTTTCAATTATTTTCAATTATTTTCAATTACTTTCAATTATTTATCAATTATTTTCAATTATTTTCAATTATTTTCAATTATTTTCAATTATTTATCAATTATTTTCAATTATTTATAATTATTTTCAATTATTTTCAATTATTTTCAATTATTTATAATTGTTTTCAATTATTTATCAATTATTTTCAATTATTTATAATTAATTTAAAATATTTTAAATTATTTTAAATTATTTTCAATTATTTATCAATTATTTATCAATTATTTTCAATTATTTATAATTATTTTCAATTATTTATCAATTATTTTCAATTATTTATAATTATTTTCAATTATTTATCATTTATTTTCAATTACTTATTATTATTTTCAATTATTTTCAATTATTTTCAATTATTTATAATTATTTTCAATTATTTATCAATTATTTATAATTATTTATAATTATTTTAAATTATTTTCAATTATTTATAATTATTTTCAATTATTTATCAATTATTTTCAATTATTTATAATTATTTTCAATTATTTTCAATTATTTTCAATTATTTATAATTATTTTCAATTATTTTCAATTATTTATCAATAATTTTCAATTATTTATAATTATTTTCAATTATTTATCAATTATTTTCAATTACTTATAATTATTTTCAATTATTTTCAATTATTTATAATTACTTTCAATTATTTATCAATTATTTTCTATTATTTATAATTATTTTCAATTATTTTCAATTATTTTCAATTATTTTCAATTATTTATCAATTATTTTCAATTATTTATAATATTTTCAATTATTTTCAATTATTTTCAATTATTTATAATTATTTATCAATTATTTTCAATTATTTTCAATTATTTTCAATTGTTTTCATTCATTTTCCATTATTTATCAATTATTTTCAATTATTTATAATTATTTTCAATTATTTTCAATTATTTTCAATTATTTATAAATTATTTTCCATTCTTTTCAATTATTTATCAATTATTTTCAATTATTTATAATTATTATCAATTATTTTCAATTATTTTCAATTATTTTCAATTATTTTCAATTATTTATAATTATTTTCAATTATTTATCAGTTATTTTCAATTATTTTCAATTATTTATAATTATTTTCAATTATTTTCAATTATTTTCAATTATTTACAATTATTTTCAATTATTTACTATTATTTTCAATTATTTATAATTATTTTCAATTATTTTCAATTATTTTCAATTATTTACAATTATTTTCAATTATTTACAATTATTTTCAATTATTTATAATTATTTTCAATTATTTTCAATTATTTTCAATTATTTTCAATTATTTTCAATTATTTATAATTATTTTCAATTATTTATCAATTATTTTCAATTATTTTCAATTATTTATAATTATTTTCAATTATTTATCAATTATTTTCAATTATTTTCAATTATTTATAATTATTTTCAATTATTTTCAATTATTTTCAATTATTTACAATTATTTTCAATTATTTACAATTATTTTCAATTATTTATAATTATTTTCAATTATTTATCAATTATTTTCAATTGCTTATAATTATTTTCAATTATTTTCAATTATTTTCAATTATTTATAATTATTTATCAATTATTTATAATTATTTATAATTATTTTAAATTATTTTCAATTATTTATCAATTATTTTCAATTATTTTCAATTGTTTTCATTTATTTTCCATTATTTATCAATTATTTTCAATTATTTATAATTATTTTCAATTATTTTCAATTATTTTCAATTATTTATAAATTATTTTCCATTCTTTTCAATTATTTATCAATTATTTTCAATTATTTATAATTATTTTCAATTATTTTCAATTATTTTCAATTATTTTCAATTATTTATAATTATTTTCAATTATTTATCAGTTATTTTCAATTATTTTCAATTATTTATAATTATTTTCAATTATTTTCAATTATTTTCAATTATTTACAATTATTTTCAATTATTTACTATTATTTTCAATTATTTATAATTATTTTCAATTATTTATCAATTATTTTCAATTACTTATAATTATTTTCAATTATTTATAATTATTTTCAATTATTTATCAATTATTTATAATTATTTATCAATTATTTTCAATTACATAAAATTATTTTCAATTATTTTCAATTTTTTTCAATTATTTATCAATTATTTTCAATTATTTATAATTATTTTCAATTATTTTCAATTATTATCAATTATTTATAATTATTTTCAATTATTTATCAATTATTTTCTATTATTTATAATTATTTTCAATTATTTTCAATTATTTTCAACTATTTTCAATTATTTCCAATTATTTATCAATTATTTTCAATCATTTAAAATTATTTTCAATTATTTTAAATTGTTTTCAATTATTTATAAATTATTTATAATTATTTTCAATTATTTATAATTATTTTCAATTATTTTCAATTATTTATCATTATTTTCAATTATTTATCAATTATTTTCTATTATTTATAATTATTTTCAATTATTTTCAATTATTTTCAATTATTTTCAATGATTTATCAATTATTATCAATCATTTATAATTATTTTCAATTATTTTCAACTATTTTCAATTATTTATAAATTATTTATAATTATTTTCAATTATTAATAATTATTTTCAATTATTAATCAATTATTTTCTATTATTTATAATTATTTTCAATTATTTTCAATTATTTTCAATTATTTTCAATTATTTTCAATTATTTATCAATTATTTTCAATTATTTATAATTATTTTCAATTATTTATCATTTATTTTCAATTACTTATAATTATTTTCAATTATTTTCAATTATTTTCAATTATTTATAATTATTTTCAATTATTTTCAATTATTTATAATTATTTTCAATTATTTATCAATTATTTTCTATTATTTATAATTATTTTCAATTATTTTCAATTATTTTCAATTATTTTCAATTATTTTCCATTATTTATCAATTATTTTCAATTATTTATAATTATTTTCAATTATTTTCAATTATTTTCAATTATTTATAAATTATTTTCCATTATTTTCAATTATTTATCAATTATTTTCAATTATTTATAATTATTTTCAATTATTTTCAATTATTTTCAATTATTTTCAATTATTTTCAATTATTTATAATTATTTTCAATTATGTATCAATTATTTTCAATTATTTTCAATTATTTATAATTATTTTCAATTATTTTCAATTATTTTCAATTATTTACAATTATTTTCAATTATTTACAATTATTTTCAATTATTTATAATTATTTTCAATTATTTTCAATTATTTATCAATTATCTTCAATTATTTTCAATTATTTATAATTATTTTCAATTATTTTCAATTATTTTCAATTATTTACAATTATTTTCAATTATTTTCAATTATTTACAATTATTTTCAATTATTTATAATTATTTTCAATTATTTATCAATTATTTTCAATTACTTATAATTATTTTCAATTATTTTCAATTATTTTCAATTATTTATAATTATTTATCAATTATTTATAATTATTTATAATTATTTTAAATTATTTTCAATTATTTATAATTATTTTCAATTATTTATCAATTATTTTCAATTACTTATAATTATTTTCAATTATTTTCAATTATTTTCAATTATTTATAATTATTTATCAATTATTTATAATTATTTATAATTATTTTAAATTATTTTCAATTATTTATAATTATTTTCAATTATTTATCAATTATTTTCAATTACTTATAATTATTTTCAATTATTTTCAATTATTTTCAATTATTTTCAATTATTTTCAATTATTTTCCATTATTTATCAATTATTTTCAATTATTTATAATTATTTATAATTATTTTCAATTATTTATCAGTTATTTTCAATTATTTTCAATTATTTATAATTATTTTCAATTATTTATCAATTATTTATCAATTATTTTCAATTATTTATAATTATTTTCAATTATTTATCAATTATTTTCAATTATTTATAATTATTTTCAATTATTTATCAATTATTTTCAATTACTTATTATTATTTTCAATTATTTTCAATTATTTTCAATTATTTATAATTATTTTCAATTATTTATCAATTATTTATAATTAGTTATAATTATTTTAAATTATTTTCAATTATTTATAATTATTTTCAATTATTTATCAATTATTTTCAATTATTTATAATTATTTTCAATTATTTTCAATTATTTTCAATTATTTTCAATTATTTTCAATTATTTATCATTATTTTCAATTATTTTCAATTATTTTCAATTATTTTCAATTATTTATAATTATTTTCAATTATTTTCAATTATTTATAATTATTTTAAATTATTTTAAATTATTTTCAATTATTTTTAATTATTTATAATTATTTTCAATTATTTATCAATTATTTTCAATTATTTATAATTATTGTCAATTATTTTCAATTATTTTCAATTATTTAAAATTATTTTCAATTATTTATTAATTATTTTCAATTACTTATAATTATTTTCAATTATTTGCAATTATTTTCAATTATTTATAATTATTATCAATTATTTATCAATTATATATAATTATTTATAATTATTTTCAATTATTTTCAATTATTTATAATTATTTTCAATTATTTATCAATTATTTTCTATTATTTATAATTATTTTCAATTATTTTCAATTATTTTCAATTATTTTCAATTATTTTCAATTATTTTGAATTATTTATAATTATTTTCAATTATTTTCAATTATTTTCAATTATTTATAATTATTTTCAATTATTTATCAATTATTTTCAATTACTTATTATTATTTTCAATTATTTTCAATTATTTTCAATTATTTATAATTATTTTCTATTATTTATCAATTATTTATAATTATTTATAAATATTTTAAAGTATTTTAAATTATTTATAATTATTTTCAATTATTTATCAATTATTTTCAATTATTTATAATTATTTTCAATTATTTTCAATTATTTTCAATTATTTATAATTATTTTCAATTATTTTCAATTATTTATCAATAATTTTCAATTATTTATAATTATTTTCAATTATTTATAATTATTTTCAATTATTTATCAATTATTTTCAATTACTTATAATTATTTTCAATTATTTTCAATTATTTATAATTATTTTCAATTATTTATCAATTATTTATAATTATTTATCAATTATTTTCAATTACATAAAATTATTTTCAATTATTTTCAATTTTTTTCAATTATTTATCAATTATTTTCAATTATGTATAATTATTTTCAATTATTTTCAATTATTTTCAATTATTTATAATTATTTTCAATTATTTATCAATTATTTTCTATTATTTATAATTATTTTCAATTATTTTCAATTATTTTCAACTATTTTCAATTATTTCCAATTATTTATCAATTATTTTCAATCATTTAAAATTATTTTCAATTATTTTAAATTGTTTTCAATTATTTATAAATTATTTATAATTATTTTCAATTATTTATAATTATTTTCAATTATTTTCAATTATTTTCAATTATTTTCAATTATTTATCATTATTTTCAATTATTTTCAACTATTTTCAATTATTTATAAATTATTTATAATTATTTTCAATTATTAATAATTATTTTCAATTATTAATCAATTATTTTCTATTATTTATAATTATTTTCAATTATTTTCAATTATTTTCAATTATTTTCAATTATTTTCAATTATTTATCAATTATTTTCAATTATTTATAATTATTTTCAATTATTTATCATTTATTTTCAATTACTTATAATTATTTTCAATTATTTTCAATTATTTTCAATTATTTATAATTATTTTCAATTATTTTCAATTATTTATAATTATTTTCAATTATTTATCAATTATTTTCTATTATTTATAATTATTTTCAATTATTTTCAATTATTTTCAATTATTTTCAATTATTTTCCATTATTTATCAATTATTTTCAATTATTTATAATTATTTTCAATTATTTTCAATTATTTTCAATTATTTATAAATTATTTTCCATTATTTTCAATTATTTATCAATTATTTTCAATTATTTATAATTATTTTCAATTATTTTCAATTATTTTCAATTATTTTCAATTATTTTCAATTATTTATAATTATTTTCAATTATGTATCAATTATTTTCAATTATTTTCAATTATTTATAATTATTTTCAATTATTTTCAATTATTTTCAATTATTTACAATTATTTTCAATTATTTACAATTATTTTCAATTATTTATAATTATTTTCAATTATTTTCAATTATTTATCAATTATCTTCAATTATTTTCAATTATTTATAATTATTTTCAATTATTTTCAATTATTTTCAATTATTTACAATTATTTTCAATTATTTTCAATTATTTACAATTATTTTCAATTATTTATAATTATTTTCAATTATTTATCAATTATTTTCAATTACTTATAATTATTTTCAATTATTTTCAATTATTTTCAATTATTTATAATTATTTATCAATTATTTATAATTATTTATAATTATTTTAAATTATTTTCAATTATTTATAATTATTTTCAATTATTTATCAATTATTTTCAATTACTTATAATTATTTTCAATTATTTTCAATTATTTTCAATTATTTATAATTATTTATCAATTATTTATAATTATTTATAATTATTTTAAATTATTTTCAATTATTTATAATTATTTTCAATTATTTATCAATTATTTTCAATTACTTATAATTATTTTCAATTATTTTCAATTATTTTCAATTATTTTCAATTATTTTCAATTATTTTCCATTATTTATCAATTATTTTCAATTATTTATAATTATTTATAATTATTTTCAATTATTTATCAGTTATTTTCAATTATTTTCAATTATTTATAATTATTTTCAATTATTTATCAATTATTTATCAATTATTTTCAATTATTTATAATTATTTTCAATTATTTATCAATTATTTTCAATTATTTATAATTATTTTCAATTATTTATCAATTATTTTCAATTACTTATTATTATTTTCAATTATTTTCAATTATTTTCAATTATTTATAATTATTTTCAATTATTTATCAATTATTTATAATTAGTTATAATTATTTTAAATTATTTTCAATTATTTATAATTATTTTCAATTATTTATCAATTATTTTCAATTATTTATAATTATTTTCAATTATTTTCAATTATTTTCAATTATTTTCAATTATTTTCAATTATTTATCATTATTTTCAATTATTTTCAATTATTTTCAATTATTTTCAATTATTTATAATTATTTTCAATTATTTTCAATTATTTATAATTATTTTAAATTATTTTAAATTATTTTCAATTATTTTTAATTATTTATAATTATTTTCAATTATTTATCAATTATTTTCAATTATTTATAATTATTGTCAATTATTTTCAATTATTTTCAATTATTTAAAATTATTTTCAATTATTTATTAATTATTTTCAATTACTTATAATTATTTTCAATTATTTGCAATTATTTTCAATTATTTATAATTATTATCAATTATTTATCAATTATATATAATTATTTATAATTATTTTCAATTATTTTCAATTATTTATAATTATTTTCAATTATTTATCAATTATTTTCTATTATTTATAATTATTTTCAATTATTTTCAATTATTTTCAATTATTTTCAATTATTTTCAATTATTTTGAATTATTTATAATTATTTTCAATTATTTTCAATTATTTTCAATTATTTATAATTATTTTCAATTATTTATCAATTATTTTCAATTACTTATTATTATTTTCAATTATTTTCAATTATTTTCAATTATTTATAATTATTTTCTATTATTTATCAATTATTTATAATTATTTATAAATATTTTAAAGTATTTTAAATTATTTATAATTATTTTCAATTATTTATCAATTATTTTCAATTATTTATAATTATTTTCAATTATTTTCAATTATTTTCAATTATTTATAATTATTTTCAATTATTTTCAATTATTTATCAATAATTTTCAATTATTTATAATTATTTTCAATTATTTATAATTATTTTCAATTATTTATCAATTATTTTCAATTACTTATAATTATTTTCAATTATTTTCAATTATTTATAATTATTTTCAATTATTTATCAATTATTTATAATTATTTATCAATTATTTTCAATTACATAAAATTATTTTCAATTATTTTCAATTTTTTTCAATTATTTATCAATTATTTTCAATTATGTATAATTATTTTCAATTATTTTCAATTATTTTCAATTATTTATAATTATTTTCAATTATTTATCAATTATTTTCTATTATTTATAATTATTTTCAATTATTTTCAATTATTTTCAACTATTTTCAATTATTTCCAATTATTTATCAATTATTTTCAATCATTTAAAATTATTTTCAATTATTTTAAATTGTTTTCAATTATTTATAAATTATTTATAATTATTTTCAATTATTTATAATTATTTTCAATTATTTTCAATTATTTTCAATTATTTTCAATTATTTATCATTATTTTCAATTATTTATCAATTATTTTCTATTATTTATAATTATTTTCAATTATTTTCAATTATTTTCAATTATTTTCAATGATTTATCAATTATTTTCAATCATTTATAATTATTTTCAATTATTTTCAACTATTTTCAATTATTTATAAATTATTTATAATTATTTTCAATTATTAATAATTATTTTCAATTATTAATCAATTATTTTCTATTATTTATAATTATTTTCAATTATTTTCAATTATTTTCAATTATTTTCAATTATTTTCAATTATTTATCAATTATTTTCAATTACTTATAATTATTTTCAATTATTTTCAATTATTTTCAATTATTTATAATTATTTTCAATTATTTTCAATTATTTATAATTATTTTCAATTATTTATCAATTATTTTCTATTATTTATAATTATTTTCAATTATTTTCAATTATTTATAATTATTTTCAATTATTTTCAATTATTTTCAATTATTTTCAATTATTTTCAATTATTTTCAATTATTTTCAATTATTTATCATTATTTTCAATTATTTTCAATTATTTTCAATTATTTATCATTATTTTCAATTATTTTCAATTATTTTCAATTATTTTCAATTATTTATAATTATTTTCAATTATTTTCAATTATTTATAATTATTTTAAATTATTTTAAATTATTTTCAATTATTTTTAATTATTTATAATTATTTTCAATTATTTATCAATTATTTTCAATTATTTATAAATATTGTCAATTATTTTCAATTATTTTCAATTATTTATAATTATTTTCAATTATTTATTAATTATTTTCAATTACTTATAATTATTTTCAATTATTTTCAATTATTTTCAATTATTTATAATTATTTTCAATTATTTATCAATTATATATAATTATTTATAATTATTTTCAATTATTTTCAATTATTTATAATTATTTTCAATTATTTATCAATTATTTTCTATTATTTATAATTATTTTCAATTATTTTCAATTATTTTCAATTATTTTCAATTATTTTCAATTATTTTCAATTATTTATCAATTATTTTCAATTACTTATAATTATTTTCAATTATTTTCAATTATTTTCAATTATTTATAATTATTTTCAATTATTTTCAATTATTTATAATTATTTATCAATTATTTATAATTATTTATAATTATTTTAAATTATTTTCAATTATTTATAATTATTTTCAATTATTTATCAATTATTTTCAATTACTTATAATTATTTTCAATTATTTTCAATTATTTTCAATTATTTTCAATTATTTTCAATTATTTTCCATTATTTATCAATTATTTTCAATTATTTATAATTATTTATAATTATTTTCAATTATTTATCAGTTATTTTCAATTATTTTCAATTATTTATAATTATTTTCAATTATTTATCAATTATTTATCAATTATTTTCAATTATTTATAATTATTTTCAATTATTTATAATTATTTTCAATTATTTACAATTATTTTCAATTATTTATAATTATTTTCAATTATTTTCAATTATTTTCAATTATTTATAATTATTTTCAATTATTTTCAATTATTTATGAATTATTTTCAATTATTTATAATTATTTTCAATTATTTATGAATTATTTTCAATTACTTATAATTATTTTTAATTATTTTCAATTATTTTCGATTATTTATAATTATTTTCAATTATTTATCAATTATTTATAATTATTTATAATTATTTTCAATTATTTTCAATTATTTATAATTATTTTCAATTATTTATCAATTATTTTCTATTATTTATAATTATTTTCAATTATTTTCAATTATTTTCAATTATTTTCAATTATTTTCAATTATTTTCAATTATTTTCAATTATTTTCCATTATTTATCAATTATTTTCAATTATTTATAATTATTTTCAATTATTTTCAATTATTTTCAATTATTTACAATTATTTACAATTATTTTCAATTCTTTACAATTATTTTCAATTATTTATAATTATTTTCAATTATTTATCAATTATTTTCAATTACTTATAATTATTTTCAATTATTTTCAATTATTTATAATTATTTATCAATTATTTATAATTATTTATAATTATTTTAAATTATTTTCAATTATTTATAATTATTTATCAATTATTTTCAATTATTTTCAATTATTTTCAATTATTTTCAATTATTTTCATTTATTTTCCATTATTTATCAATTATTTTCAATTATTTATAATTATTTTCAATTATTTTCAATTATTTTCAATTATTTATAAATTATTTTCCATTCTTTTCAATTATTTATCAATTATTTTCAATTATTTATAATTATTTTCAATTATTTTCAATTATTTTCAATTATTTTCAATTATTTATCAATTATTTTCAATTATTTATAATTATTTTCAATTATTTATCAAATATTTTCAATTACTTATTATTATTTTCAATTATTTTCAATTATTTACAATTATTTTCAATTATTTACTATTATTTTCAATTATTTATAATTATTTTCAATTATTTATCAATTATTTTCAATTACTTATAATTATTTTCAATTATTTTCAATTATTTATAATTATTTTCAATTATTTATCAATTATTTTCAATTATTTATAATTATTTTCAATTATTTTCAATTATTATCAATTATTTATAATTATTTTCAATTATTTATCAATTATTTTCTATTATTTATAATTATTTTCAATTATTTTCAATTATTTTCAACTATTTTCAATTATTTCCAATTATTTATCAATTATTTTCAATCATTTAAAATTATTTTCAATTATTTTAAATTGTTTTCAATTATTTATAAATTATTTATAATTATTTTCAATTATTTATAATTATTTTCAATTATTTTCAATTATTTATCATTATTTTCAATTATTTATCAATTATTTTCTATTATTTATAATTATTTTCAATTATTTTCAATTATTTTCAATTATTTTCAATGATTTATCAATTATTACCAATCATTTATAATTATTTTAAATTATTTTAAACTATTTTCAATTATTTATAAATTATTTATAATTATTTTCAATTATTAATAATTATTTGAAATTATTAATCAATTATTTTCTATTATTTATAATTATTTTCAATTATTTTCAATTATTTTCAATTATTTATCAATTATTTTCAATTATTTATAATTATTTTCAATTATTTATCATTTATTTTCAATTACTTATAATTATTTTCAATTATTTTCAATTATTTTCAATTATTTATAATTATTTTCAATTATTTTCAATTATTTATAATTATTTTCAATTATTTATCAATTATTTTCTATTATTTATAATTATTTTCAATTATTTTCAATTATTTTCAATTATTTTCAATTATTTTCCATTATTTATCAATTATTTTCAATTATTTATAATTATTTTCAATTATTTTCAATTATTTTCAATTATTTATAAATTATTTTCCATTATTTTCAATTATTTATCAATTATTTTCAATTATTTATAATTATTTTCAATTATTTTCAATTATTTTCAATTATTTTCAATTATTTTCAATTATTTATAATTATTTTCAATTATTTTCAATTATTTATCAATAATTTTCAATTATTTATAATTATTTTCAATTATTTATAATTATTTTCAATTATTTATCAATTATTTTCAATTACTTATAATTATTTTCAATTATTTTCAATTATTTATAATTATTTTCAATTATTTATCAATTATTTATAATTATTTATCAATTATTTTCAATTACATAAAATTATTTTCAATTATTTTCAATTTTTTTCAATTATTTATCAATTATTTTCAATTATGTATAATTATTTTCAATTATTTTCAATTATTTTCAATTATTTATAATTATTTTCAATTATTTATCAATTATTTTCTATTATTTATAATTATTTTCAATTATTTTCAATTATTTTCAACTATTTTCAATTATTTCCAATTATTTATCAATTATTTTCAATCATTTAAAATTATTTTCAATTATTTTAAATTGTTTTCAATTATTTATAAATTATTTATAATTATTTTCAATTATTTATAATTATTTTCAATTATTTTCAATTATTTTCAATTATTTTCAATTATTTATCATTATTTTCAATTATTTATCAATTATTTTCTATTATTTATAATTATTTTCAATTATTTTCAATTATTTTCAATTATTTTCAATTATTTTCAATGATTTATCAATTATTTTCAATCATTTATAATTATTTTCAATTATTTTCAACTATTTTCAATTATTTATAAATTATTTATAATTATTTTCAATTATTAATAATTATTTTCAATTATTAATAAATTATTTTCTATTATTTATAATTATTTTCAATTATTTTCAATTATTTTCAATTATTTTCAATTATTTTCAATTATTTATCAATTATTTTCAATTACTTATAATTATTTTCAATTATTTTCAATTATTTTCAATTATTTATAATTATTTTCAATTATTTTCAATTATTTATAATTATTTTCAATTATTTATCAATTATTTTCTATTATTTATAATTATTTTCAATTATTTTCAATTATTTTCAATTATTTTCAATTATTTTCAATTATTTTCAATTATTTTCAATTATTTTCAATTATTTATCATTATTTTCAATTATTTTCAATTATTTTCAATTATTTTCAATTATTTATAATTATTTTCAATTATTTTCAATTATTTTCAATTATTTATCATTATTTTCAATTATTTATCAATTATTTTCTATTATTTATAATTATTTTCAATTATTTTCAATTATTTTCAATTATTTTCAATGATTTATCAATTATTTTCAATCATTTATAATTATTTTCAATTATTTTCAACTATTTTCAATTATTTATAAATTATTTATAATTATTTTCAATTATTAATAATTATTTTCAATTATTAATAAATTATTTTCTATTATTTATAATTATTTTCAATTATTTTCAATTATTTTCAATTATTTTCAATTATTTTCAATTATTTATCAATTATTTTCAATTACTTATAATTATTTTCAATTATTTTCAATTATTTTCAATTATTTATAATTATTTTCAATTATTTTCAATTATTTATAATTATTTTCAATTATTTATCAATTATTTTCTATTATTTATAATTATTTTCAATTATTTTCAATTATTTTCAATTATTTTCAATTATTTTCAATTATTTTCAATTATTTTCAATTATTTTCAATTATTTATCATTATTTTCAATTATTTTCAATTATTTTCAATTATTTTCAATTATTTATAATTATTTTCAATTATTTTCAATTATTTATAATTATTTTAAATTATTTTAAATTATTTTCAATTATTTTTAATTATTTATAATTATTTTCAATTATTTATCAATTATTTTCAATTATTTATAAATATTGTCAATTATTTTCAATTATTTTCAATTATTTATAATTATTTTCAATTATTTATTAATTATTTTCAATTACTTATAATTATTTTCAATTATTTTCAATTATTTTAAATTATTTATAATTATTTTCAATTATTTATCAATTATATATAATTATTTATAATTATTTTCAATTATTTTCAATTATTTATAATTATTTTCAATTATTTATCAATTATTTTCTATTATTTATAATTATTTTCAATTATTTTCAATTATTTTCAATTATTTTCAATTATTTTCAATTATTTTCAATTATTTATCAATTATTTTCAATTACTTATAATTATTTTCAATTATTTTCAATTATTTTCAATTATTTATAATTATTTTCAATTATTTTCAATTATTTTCAATTATTTATAATTATTTATCAATTATTTATAATTATTTATAATTATTTTAAATTATTTTCAATTATTTATAATTATTTTCAATTATTTATCAATTATTTTCAATTACTTATAATTATTTTCAATTATTTTCAATTATTTTCAATTATTTTCAATTATTTTCAATTATTTTCCATTATTTATCAATTATTTTCAATTATTTATAATTATTTATAATTATTTTCAATTATTTATCAGTTATTTTCAATTATTTTCAATTATTTATAATTATTTTCAATTATTTATCAATTATTTATCAATTATTTTCAATTATTTATAATTATTTTCAATTATTTATAATTATTTTCAATTATTTACAATTATTTTCAATTATTTATAATTATTTTCAATTATTTTCAATTATTTATAATTATTTTCAATTATTTTCAATTATTTATGAATTATTTTCAATTATTTATAATTATTTTCAATTATTTATCAATTATTTTCAATTACTTATAATTATTTTTAATTATTTTCAATTATTTGCGATTATTTATAATTATTTATCAATTATTTATAATTATTTATAATTATTTTCAATTATTTTCAATTATTTATAATTATTTTCAATTATTTATCAATTATTTCCTATTATTTTCTATTATTTATAATTATTTTCAATTATTTTCAATTATTTTCAATTATTTTAAATTATTTTCAATTATTTTCCATTATTTATCAATTATTTTCAATTATTTATAATTATTTTCAATTATTTTCAATTATTTTCAATTATTTACAATTATTTACAATTATTTTCAATTCTTTACAATTATTTTCAATTATTTATAATTATTTTCAATTATTTATCAATTATTTTCAATTACTTATAATTATTTTCAATTATTTTCAATTATTTATAATTATTTATAATTATTTATAATTATTTTAAATTATTTTCAATTATTTATAATTATTTATCAATTATTTTCAATTATTTTCAATTATTTTCAATTATTTTCAATTATTTTCATTTATTTTCCATTATTTATCAATTACTTTCAATTATTTATAATTATTTTCAATTATTTTCAATTATTTTCAATTATTTATAAATTATTTTCCATTCTTTTCAATTATTTATCAATTATTTTCAATTATTTATAATTATTTTCAATTATTTTCAATTATTTTCAATTATTTTCAATTATTTATCAATTATTTTCAATTATTTATAATTATTTTCAATTATTTATCAATTATTTTCAATTACTTATTATTATTTTCAATTATTTTCAATTATTTACAATTATTTTCAATTATTTACTATTATTTTCAATTATTTATAATTATTTTCAATTATTTATCAATTATTTTCAATTACTTATAATTATTTTCAATTATTTTCAATTATTTATAATTATTTTCAATTATTTATCAATTATTTATAATTATTTATCAATTATTTTCAATTACATAAAATTATTTTCAATTATTTTCAATTTTTTTCAATTATTTATCAATTATTTTCAATCATTTATAATTATTTTCAATTATTTTCAATTATTATCAATTATTTATAATTATTTTCAATTATTTATCAATTATTTTCTATTATTTATAATTATTTTCAATTATTTTCAATTATTTTCAACTATTTTCAATTATTTCCAATTATTTATCAATTATTTTCAATCATTTAAAATTATTTTCAATTATTTTAAATTGTTTTCAATTATTTATAAATTATTTATAATTATTTTCAATTATTTATAATTATTTTCAATTATTTTCAATTATTTATCATTATTTTCAATTATTTATAATTATTTTCAATTATTTTCAATTATTTTCAATTATTTATAATTATTTTCAATTATTTTCAATTATTTATCAATAATTTTCAATTATTTATAATTATTTTCAATTATTTATAATTATTTTCAATTATTTATCAATTATTTTCAATTACTTATAATTATTTTCAATTATTTTCAATTATTTTCAATTATTTTCAATTATTTATAATTATTTTCAATTATTTATCAATTATTTATAATTATTTATCAATTATTTTCAATTACATAAAATTATTTTCAATTATTTTCAATTTTTTTCAATTATTTATCAATTATTTTCAATTATGTATAATTATTTTCAATTATTATCAATTATTTTCAATTATTTATAATTATTTTCAATTATTTATCAATTATTTTCTATTATTTATAATTATTTTCAATTATTTTCAATTATTTTCAACTATTTTCAATTATTTCCAATTATTTATCAATTATTTTCAATCATTTAAAATTATTTTCAATTATTTTAAATTGTTTTCAATTATTTATAAATTATTTATAATTATTTTCAATTATTTATAATTATTTTCAATTATTTTCAATTATTTTCAATTATTTTCAATTATTTATCATTATTTTCAATTATTTATCAATTATTTTCTATTATTTATAATTATTTTCAATTATTTTCAATTATTTTCAATTATTTTCAATGATTTATCAATTATTTTCAATCATTTATAATTATTTTCAATTATTTTCAACTATTTTCAATTATTTATAAATTATTTATAATTATTTTCAATTATTAATAATTATTTTCAATTATTAATCAATTATTTTCTATTATTTATAATTATTTTCAATTATTTTCAATTATTTTCAATTATTTTCAATTATTTTCAATTATTTATCAATTATTTTCAATTACTTATAATTATTTTCAATTATTTTCAATTATTTTCAATTATTTATAATTATTTTCAATTATTTTCAATTATTTATAATTATTTTCAATTATTTATCAATTATTTTCTATTATTTATAATTATTTTCAATTATTTTCAATTATTTATAATTATTTTCAATTATTTTCAATTATTTTCAATTATTTTCAATTATTTTCAATTATTTTCAATTATTTTCAATTATTTATCATTATTTTCAATTATTTATCAATTATTTTCAATTATTTATAATTATTTTCAATTATTTTCAATTATTTTCAATTATTTATAATTATTTTCAATTATTTTCAATTATTTATCAATAATTTTCAATTATTTATAATTATTTTCAATTATTTATAATTATTTTCAATTATTTATCAATTATTTTCAATTACTTATAATTATTTTCAATTATTTTCAATTATTTATAATTATTTTCAATTATTTATCAATTATTTATAATTATTTATCAATTATTTTCAATTACATAAAATTATTTTCAATTATTTTCAATTTTTTTCAATTATTTATCAATTATTTTCAATTATGTATAATTATTTTCAATTATTTTCAATTATTTTCAATTATTTATAATTATTTTCAATTATTTATCAATTATTTTCTATTATTTATAATTATTTTCAATTATTTTCAATTATTTTCAACTATTTTCAATTATTTCCAATTATTTATCAATTATTTTCAATCATTTAAAATTATTTTCAATTATTTTAAATTGTTTTCAATTATTTATAAATTATTTATAATTATTTTCAATTATTTATAATTATTTTCAATTATTTTCAATTATTTTCAATTATTTTCAATTATTTATCATTATTTTCAATTATTTATCAATTATTTTCTATTATTTATAATTATTTTCAATTATTTTCAATTATTTTCAATTATTTTCAATGATTTATCAATTATTTTCAATCATTTATAATTATTTTCAATTATTTTCAACTATTTTCAATTATTTATAAATTATTTATAATTATTTTCAATTATTAATAATTATTTTCAATTATTAATCAATTATTTTCTATTATTTATAATTATTTTCAATTATTTTCAATTATTTTCAATTATTTTCAATTATTTTCAATTATTTATCAATTATTTTCAATTACTTATAATTATTTTCAATTATTTTCAATTATTTTCAATTATTTATAATTATTTTCAATTATTTTCAATTATTTATAATTATTTTCAATTATTTATCAATTATTTTCTATTATTTATAATTATTTTCAATTATTTTCAATTATTTATAATTATTTTCAATTATTTTCAATTATTTTCAATTATTTTCAATTATTTTCAATTATTTTCAATTATTTTCAATTATTTATCATTATTTTCAATTATTTTCAATTATTTTCAATTATTTATCATTATTTTCAATTATTTTCAATTATTTTCAATTATTTTCAATTATTTATAATTATTTTCAATTATTTTCAATTATTTATAATTATTTTAAATTATTTTAAATTATTTTCAATTATTTTTAATTATTTATAATTATTTTCAATTATTTATCAATTATTTTCAATTATTTATAAATATTGTCAATTATTTTCAATTATTTTCAATTATTTATAATTATTTTCAATTATTTATTAATTATTTTCAATTACTTATAATTATTTTCAATTATTTTCAATTATTTTCAATTATTTATAATTATTTTCAATTATTTATCAATTATATATAATTATTTATAATTATTTTCAATTATTTTCAATTATTTATAATTATTTTCAATTATTTATCAATTATTTTCTATTATTTATAATTATTTTCAATTATTTTCAATTATTTTCAATTATTTTCAATTATTTTCAATTATTTTCAATTATTTATCAATTATTTTCAATTACTTATAATTATTTTCAATTATTTTCAATTATTTTCAATTATTTATAATTATTTTCAATTATTTTCAATTATTTATAATTATTTATCAATTATTTATAATTATTTATAATTATTTTAAATTATTTTCAATTATTTATAATTATTTTCAATTATTTATCAATTATTTTCAATTACTTATAATTATTTTCAATTATTTTCAATTATTTTCAATTATTTTCAATTATTTTCAATTATTTTCCATTATTTATCAATTATTTTCAATTATTTATAATTATTTATAATTATTTTCAATTATTTATCAGTTATTTTCAATTATTTTCAATTATTTATAATTATTTTCAATTATTTATCAATTATTTATCAATTATTTTCAATTATTTATAATTATTTTCAATTATTTATAATTATTTTCTATTATTTACAATTATTTTCAATTATTTATAATTATTTTCAATTATTTTCAATTATTTTCAATTATTTATAATTATTTTCAATTATTTTCAATTATTTATGAATTATTTTCAATTATTTATAATTATTTTCAATTATTTATGAATTATTTTCAATTACTTATAATTATTTTTAATTATTTTCAATTATTTTCGATTATTTATAATTATTTTCAATTATTTATCAATTATTTATAATTATTTATAATTATTTTCAATTATTTTCAATTATTTATAATTATTTTCAATTATTTATCAATTATTTTCTATTATTTATAATTATTTTCAATTATTTTCAATTATTTTCAATTATTTTCAATTATTTTCAATTATTTTCAATTATTTTCAATTATTTTCCATTATTTATCAATTATTTTCAATTATTTATAATTATTTTCAATTATTTTCAATTATTTTCAATTATTTACAATTATTTACAATTATTTTCAATTCTTTACAATTATTTTCAATTATTTATAATTATTTTCAATTATTTATCAATTATTTTCAATTACTTATAATTATTTTCAATTATTTTCAATTATTTATAATTATTTATCAATTATTTATAATTATTTATAATTATTTTAAATTATTTTCAATTATTTATAATTATTTATCAATTATTTTCAATTATTTTCAATTATTTTCAATTATTTTCAATTATTTTCATTTATTTTCCATTATTTATCAATTATTTTCAATTATTTATAATTATTTTCAATTATTTTCAATTATTTTCAATTATTTATAAATTATTTTCCATTCTTTTCAATTATTTATCAATTATTTTCAATTATTTATAATTATTTTCAATTATTTTCAATTATTTTCAATTATTTTCAATTATTTATCAATTATTTTCAATTATTTATAATTATTTTCAATTATTTATCAAATATTTTCAATTACTTATTATTATTTTCAATTATTTTCAATTATTTACAATTATTTTCAATTATTTACTATTATTTTCAATTATTTATAATTATTTTCAATTATTTATCAATTATTTTCAATTACTTATAATTATTTTCAATTATTTTCAATTATTTATAATTATTTTCAATTATTTATCAATTATTTTCAATTATTTATAATTATTTTCAATTATTTTCAATTATTATCAATTATTTATAATTATTTTCAATTATTTATCAATTATTTTCTATTATTTATAATTATTTTCAATTATTTTCAATTATTTTCAACTATTTTCAATTATTTCCAATTATTTATCAATTATTTTCAATCATTTAAAATTATTTTCAATTATTTTAAATTGTTTTCAATTATTTATAAATTATTTATAATTATTTTCAATTATTTATAATTATTTTCAATTATTTTCAATTATTTATCATTATTTTCAATTATTTATCAATTATTTTCTATTATTTATAATTATTTTCAATTATTTTCAATTATTTTCAATTATTTTCAATGATTTATCAATTATTACCAATCATTTATAATTATTTTAAATTATTTTAAACTATTTTCAATTATTTATAAATTATTTATAATTATTTTCAATTATTAATAATTATTTGAAATTATTAATCAATTATTTTCTATTATTTATAATTATTTTCAATTATTTTCAATTATTTTCAATTATTTATCAATTATTTTCAATTATTTATAATTATTTTCAATTATTTATCATTTATTTTCAATTACTTATAATTATTTTCAATTATTTTCAATTATTTTCAATTATTTATAATTATTTTCAATTATTTTCAATTATTTATAATTATTTTCAATTATTTATCAATTATTTTCTATTATTTATAATTATTTTCAATTATTTTCAATTATTTTCAATTATTTTCAATTATTTTCCATTATTTATCAATTATTTTCAATTATTTATAATTATTTTCAATTATTTTCAATTATTTTCAATTATTTATAAATTATTTTCCATTATTTTCAATTATTTATCAATTATTTTCAATTATTTATAATTATTTTCAATTATTTTCAATTATTTTCAATTATTTTCAATTATTTTCAATTATTTATAATTATTTTCAATTATTTTCAATTATTTATCAATAATTTTCAATTATTTATAATTATTTTCAATTATTTATAATTATTTTCAATTATTTATCAATTATTTTCAATTACTTATAATTATTTTCAATTATTTTCAATTATTTATAATTATTTTCAATTATTTATCAATTATTTATAATTATTTATCAATTATTTTCAATTACATAAAATTATTTTCAATTATTTTCAATTTTTTTCAATTATTTATCAATTATTTTCAATTATGTATAATTATTTTCAATTATTTTCAATTATTTTCAATTATTTATAATTATTTTCAATTATTTATCAATTATTTTCTATTATTTATAATTATTTTCAATTATTTTCAATTATTTTCAACTATTTTCAATTATTTCCAATTATTTATCAATTATTTTCAATCATTTAAAATTATTTTCAATTATTTTAAATTGTTTTCAATTATTTATAAATTATTTATAATTATTTTCAATTATTTATAATTATTTTCAATTATTTTCAATTATTTTCAATTATTTTCAATTATTTATCATTATTTTCAATTATTTATCAATTATTTTCTATTATTTATAATTATTTTCAATTATTTTCAATTATTTTCAATTATTTTCAATGATTTATCAATTATTTTCAATCATTTATAATTATTTTCAATTATTTTCAACTATTTTCAATTATTTATAAATTATTTATAATTATTTTCAATTATTAATAATTATTTTCAATTATTAATAAATTATTTTCTATTATTTATAATTATTTTCAATTATTTTCAATTATTTTCAATTATTTTCAATTATTTTCAATTATTTATCAATTATTTTCAATTACTTATAATTATTTTCAATTATTTTCAATTATTTTCAATTATTTATAATTATTTTCAATTATTTTCAATTATTTATAATTATTTTCAATTATTTATCAATTATTTTCTATTATTTATAATTATTTTCAATTATTTTCAATTATTTTCAATTATTTTCAATTATTTTCAATTATTTTCAATTATTTTCAATTATTTTCAATTATTTATCATTATTTTCAATTATTTTCAATTATTTTCAATTATTTTCAATTATTTATAATTATTTTCAATTATTTTCAATTATTTATAATTATTTTAAATTATTTTAAATTATTTTCAATTATTTTTAATTATTTATAATTATTTTCAATTATTTATCAATTATTTTCAATTATTTATAAATATTGTCAATTATTTTCAATTATTTTCAATTATTTATAATTATTTTCAATTATTTATTAATTATTTTCAATTACTTATAATTATTTTCAATTATTTTCAATTATTTTAAATTATTTATAATTATTTTCAATTATTTATCAATTATATATAATTATTTATAATTATTTTCAATTATTTTCAATTATTTATAATTATTTTCAATTATTTATCAATTATTTTCTATTATTTATAATTATTTTCAATTATTTTCAATTATTTTCAATTATTTTCAATTATTTTCAATTATTTTCAATTATTTATCAATTATTTTCAATTACTTATAATTATTTTCAATTATTTTCAATTATTTTCAATTATTTATAATTATTTTCAATTATTTTCAATTATTTTCAATTATTTATAATTATTTATCAATTATTTATAATTATTTATAATTATTTTAAATTATTTTCAATTATTTATAATTATTTTCAATTATTTATCAATTATTTTCAATTACTTATAATTATTTTCAATTATTTTCAATTATTTTCAATTATTTTCAATTATTTTCAATTATTTTCCATTATTTATCAATTATTTTCAATTATTTATAATTATTTATAATTATTTTCAATTATTTATCAGTTATTTTCAATTATTTTCAATTATTTATAATTATTTTCAATTATTTATCAATTATTTATCAATTATTTTCAATTATTTATAATTATTTTCAATTATTTATAATTATTTTCAATTATTTACAATTATTTTCAATTATTTATAATTATTTTCAATTATTTTCAATTATTTATAATTATTTTCAATTATTTTCAATTATTTATGAATTATTTTCAATTATTTATAATTATTTTCAATTATTTATCAATTATTTTCAATTACTTATAATTATTTTTAATTATTTTCAATTATTTGCGATTATTTATAATTATTTATCAATTATTTATAATTATTTATAATTATTTTCAATTATTTTCAATTATTTATAATTATTTTCAATTATTTATCAATTATTTCCTATTATTTTCTATTATTTATAATTATTTTCAATTATTTTCAATTATTTTCAATTATTTTAAATTATTTTCAATTATTTTCCATTATTTATCAATTATTTTCAATTATTTATAATTATTTTCAATTATTTTCAATTATTTTCAATTATTTACAATTATTTACAATTATTTTCAATTCTTTACAATTATTTTCAATTATTTATAATTATTTTCAATTATTTATCAATTATTTTCAATTACTTATAATTATTTTCAATTATTTTCAATTATTTATAATTATTTATAATTATTTATAATTATTTTAAATTATTTTCAATTATTTATAATTATTTATCAATTATTTTCAATTATTTTCAATTATTTTCAATTATTTTCAATTATTTTCATTTATTTTCCATTATTTATCAATTACTTTCAATTATTTATAATTATTTTCAATTATTTTCAATTATTTTCAATTATTTATAAATTATTTTCCATTCTTTTCAATTATTTATCAATTATTTTCAATTATTTATAATTATTTTCAATTATTTTCAATTATTTTCAATTATTTTCAATTATTTATCAATTATTTTCAATTATTTATAATTATTTTCAATTATTTATCAATTATTTTCAATTACTTATTATTATTTTCAATTATTTTCAATTATTTACAATTATTTTCAATTATTTACTATTATTTTCAATTATTTATAATTATTTTCAATTATTTATCAATTATTTTCAATTACTTATAATTATTTTCAATTATTTTCAATTATTTATAATTATTTTCAATTATTTATCAATTATTTATAATTATTTATCAATTATTTTCAATTACATAAAATTATTTTCAATTATTTTCAATTTTTTTCAATTATTTATCAATTATTTTCAATCATTTATAATTATTTTCAATTATTTTCAATTATTATCAATTATTTATAATTATTTTCAATTATTTATCAATTATTTTCTATTATTTATAATTATTTTCAATTATTTTCAATTATTTTCAACTATTTTCAATTATTTCCAATTATTTATCAATTATTTTCAATCATTTAAAATTATTTTCAATTATTTTAAATTGTTTTCAATTATTTATAAATTATTTATAATTATTTTCAATTATTTATAATTATTTTCAATTATTTTCAATTATTTATCATTATTTTCAATTATTTATCAATTATTTTCTATTATTTATAATTATTTTCAATTATTTTCAATTATTTTCAATTATTTTCAATGATTTATCAATTATTATCAATCATTTATAATTATTTTCAATTATTTTCAACTATTTTCAATTATTTATAAATTATTTATAATTATTTTCAATTATTAATAATTATTTTCAATTATTAATCAATTATTTTCTATTATTTATAATTATTTTCAATTATTTTCAATTATTTTCAATTATTTATCAATTATTTTCAATTATTTATAATTATTTTCAATTATTTATCATTTATTTTCAATTACTTATAATTATTTTCAATTATTTTCAATTATTTTCAATTATTTATAATTATTTTCAATTATTTCCAATTATTTATAATTATTTTCAATTATTTATCAATTATTTTCTATTATTTATAATTATTTTCAATTATTTTCAATTATTTTCAATTATTTTCAATTATTTTCCATTATTTATCAATTATTTTCAATTATTTATAATTATTTTCAATTATTTTCAATTATTTTCAATTATTTATAAATTATTTTCCATTATTTTCAATTATTTATCAATTATTTTCAATTATTTATAATTATTTTCAATTATTTTCAATTATTTTCAATTATTTTCAATTATTTTCAATTATTTATAATTATTTTCAATTATTTATCAATTATTTTCAATTATTTTCAATTATTTATAATTATTTTCAATTATTTTCAATTATTTTCAATTATTTACAATTATTTTCAATTATTTACAATTATTTTCAATTATTTATAATTATTTTCAATTATTTTCAATTATTTATCAATTATCTTCAATTATTTTCAATTGTTTATAATTATTTTCAATTATTTTCAATTATTTTCAATTATTTACAATTATTTTCAATTATTTACAATTATTTTCAATTATTTATAATTATTTATCAATTATTTATAATTATTTATAATTATTTTAAATTATTTTCAATTATTTATAATTATTTTCAATTATTTATCAATTATTTTCAATTACTTATAATTATTTTCAATTATTTTCAATTATTTTCAATTATTTTCAATTATTTTCAATTATTTTCCATTATTTATCAATTATTTTCAATTATTTATAATTATTTATAATTATTTTCAATTATTTATCAGTTATTTTCAATTATTTTCAATTATTTATAATTATTTTCAATTATTTATCAATTATTTATCAATTATTTTCAATTATTTATAATTATTTTCAATTATTTATCAATTATTTTCAATTATTTATAATTATTTTCAATTATTTATCAATTATTTTCAATTACTTATTATTATTTTCAATTATTTTCAATTATTTTCAATTATTTATAATTATTTTCAATTATTTATCAATTATTTATAATTAGTTATAATTATTTTAAATTATTTTCAATTATTTATAATTATTTTCAATTATTTATCAATTATTTTCAATTATTTATAATTATTTTCAATTATTTTCAATTATTTTCAATTATTTTCAATTATTTTCAATTATTTATCATTATTTTCAATTATTTTCAATTATTTTCAATTATTTTCAATTATTTATAATTATTTTCAATTATTTTCAATTATTTATAATTATTTTAAATTATTTTAAATTATTTTCAATTATTTTTAATTATTTATAATTATTTTCAATTATTTATCAATTATTTTCAATTATTTATAATTATTGTCAATTATTTTCAATTATTTTCAATTATTTAAAATTATTTTCAATTATTTATTAATTATTTTCAATTACTTATAATTATTTTCAATTATTTTCAATTATTTTCAATTATTTATAATTATTATCAATTATTTATCAATTATATATAATTATTTATAATTATTTTCAATTATTTTCAATTATTTATAATTATTTTCAATTATTTATCAATTATTTTCAATTATTTTCAATTATTTTCAATTATTTTCAATTATTTTCAATTATTTATAATTATTTTCAATTATTTTCAATTATTTTCAATTATTTATAATTGTTTTCAATTATTTATCAATTATTTTCAATTATTTATAATTAATTTAAAATATTTTAAAGTATTTTAAATTATTTTCAATTATTTATAAATTATTTATCAATTATTTTCAATTATTTATAATTATTTTCAATTATTTATCAATTATTTTCAATTATTTATAATTATTTTCAATTTTTTATCATTTATTTTCAATTACTTATTATTATTTTCAATTATTTTCAATTATTTTCAATTATTTATAATTATTTTCAATTATTTATCAATTATTTATAATTATTTATAATTATTTTAAATTATTTTCAATTATTTATAATTATTTTAAATTATTTATCAATTATTTTCAATTATTTATAATTATTTTCAATTATTTTCAATTATTTTCAATTATTTATAATTATTTTCAATTATTTTCAATTATTTTCAATTATTTTCAATTATTTATAATTATTTTCAATTATTTATCAATTATTTTCAATTATTTTCAATTATTTATAATTATTTTCAATTATTTATCAATTATTTTCAATTATTTTCAATTATTTATAATTATTTTCAATTATTTTCAATTATTTTCAATTATTTACAATTATTTTCAATTATTTACAATTATTTTCAATTATTTATAATTATTTTCAATTATTTTCAATTATTTTCAATTATTTTCAATTATTTTCAATTATTTATAATTATTTTCAATTATTTATCAATTATTTTCAATTATTTTCAATTATTTATAATTATTTTCAATTATTTTCAATTATTTTCAATTATTTATAATTATTTTCAATTATTTTCAATTATTTTAAATTATTTTCCATTATTTATCAATTATTTTCAATTATTTATAATTATTTTCAATTATTTTCAATTATTTTCAATTATTTATAAATTATTTTCCATTATTTTCAATTATTTATCAATTATTTTCAATTATTTATAATTATTTTCAATCATTTATAATTATTTTCAATTATTTTCAACTATTTTCAATTATTTATAAATTATTTATAATTATTTTCAATTATTTTCAATTATTTTCAATTATTTACAATTATTTTCAATTATTTACAATTATTTTCAATTATTTATAATTATTTTCAATTATTTTCAATTATTTTCAATTATTTTCAATTATTTATAATTATTTTCAATTATTTATAAATTATTTATAATTATTTTCAACTATTTATAATTATTTTCAATTATTTTCAATTATTTTCAATCATTTTCAATTATTTTCAATTATTTTCAATTATTTTCAATTATTTTTAATTATTTATAAATCAATTATAATTATTTTCAATTATTTATAATTATTTTCAATTATTTATAATTATTTTCAATTATTTTCAATTATTTTCAATTATTTTCAATTATTTTCAATTATTTATAATTATTTTCAATTATTTATCAATTTTTTTCAATTATTTTCAATTATTTATAATTATTTTCAATTATTTATCAATTATTTTCAATTATTTTCAATCATTTATAATTATTTTCAATTATTTTCAATTATTTTCAATTATTTACAATTATTTTCAATTATTTACAATTATTTTCAATTATTTATAATTATTTTCAATTATTTTCAATTATTTTCAATTATTTTCAATTATTTATAATTATTTTCAATTATTTATCAATTATTTTCAATTATTTTCAATTATTTATAATTATTTTCAATTATTTATAATTATTTTCAATTATTTATAATTATTTTCAATTATTTTCAATTATTTATAATTATTTTCAATTATTTTCAATTATTTTCAATTATTTTCAATTATTTTCAATTATTTACAATTATTTTCAATTATTTACTATCATTTTCAATTATTTATAATTATTTTCAATTATTTATCAATTATTTTCAATTACTTATAATTATTTTCAATTATTTTCAATTATTTATAATTATTTTCAATTATTTATCAATTATTTATAATTATTTATCAATTATTTTCAATTACATAAAATTATTTTCAATTATTTTCAATTTTTTTCAATTATTTATCAACTATTTTCAATTATTTATAATTATTTTCAATTATTTTCAATTATTTTCAATTATTTTCAATTATTTATCAATTATTTTCTATTATTTTCAATTATTTTCAATTATTTTCAATTATTTCTAATTATTTTAAATTATTTTCAATTATTTATAATTATTTTCAATTATTTATCAATTATTTTCAATTACTTATAATTATTTTCAATTATTTTCAATTATTTTCAATTATTTTCAATTATTTTCAATTATTTTCAATTATTTTCAATTATTTATAATTATTTTCAATTATTTTCAATTATTTATAATTATTTTCAATTATTTATAATTATTTTCAATTATTTATCAATTATTTTCAATTATTTTCAATTATTTATAATTATTTTCAATTATTTATCAATAATTTTCAATTATTTATAATTATTTTCAATTATTTTCAATTATTTTCAATTATTTATAATTATTTTCAATTATTTTCTATTATTTATAATTATTTTCAATTATTTTCAATTATTTTCAATTATTTTCAATTATTTTCCATTATTTATCAATTATTTTCAATTATTTATATTTATTTTCAATTATTTTCAATTATTTTCAATTATTTATAAATTATTTTCCATTATTTTCAATTATTTATCAATTATTTTCAATTATTTATAATTATTTTCAATTATTTTCAATTATTTTCAATTATTTTCAATTATTTTCAATTATTTATAATTATTTTCAATTATTTATCAATTATTTTCAATTATTTTCAATTATTTATAATTATTTTCAATTATTTTCAATTATTTTCAATTATTTACAATTATTTTCAATTATTTACAATTATTTTCAATTATTTATAATTATTTTCAATTATTTTCAATTATTTTCAATTATTTTCAATTATTTTCAATTATTTATAATTATTTTCAATTATTTATCAATTATTTTCAATTATTTTCAATTATTTATAATTATTTTCAATTATTTATCAATTATTTTCAATTATTTTCAATTATTTATAATTATTTTCAATTATTTTCAATTATTTTCAATTATTTACAATTATTTTCAATTATTTACAATTATTTTCAATTATTTATAATTATTTTCAATTATTTTCAATTATTTTCAATTATTTTCAATTATTTTCAATTATTTATAATTATTTTCAATTATTTATCAATTATTTTCAATTATTTTCAATTATTTATAATTATTTTCAATTATTTATCAATAATTTTCAATTATTTATAATTATTTTCAATTATTTTCAATTATTTTCAATTATTTATAATTATTTGCAATTATTTTCAATTATTTATCAATAATTTTCAATTATTTATCAATAATTTTCAATTATTTATAATTATTTTCAATTATTTATCAATTATTTTCAATTACTTATAATTATTTTCAATTATTTTCAATTATTTTCAATTATTTATAATTACTTTCAATTATTTATCAATTATTTTCTATTATTTATAATTATTTTCAATTATTTTCAATTATTTTCAATTATTTTCAATTATTTATCAATTATTTTCAATTATTTATAATATTTTCAATTATTTTCAATTATTTTCAATTATTTTCTATTATTTATAATTATTTTCAATTATTTTCAATTATTTTCAACTATTTTAAATTATTTTCAATTATTTATCAATTATTTTCAATCATTTAAAATTATTTTCAATTATTTTAAATTGTTTTCAATTATTTATAAATTATTTATAATTATTTTCAATTATTTATAATTATTTTCAATTATTTTCAATTATTTTCAATTATTTTCAATTATTTTCAATTATTTATCAATTATTTTCTATTATTTATAATTATTTTCAATTATTTTCAATTATTTTCAATGATTTATCAATTATTTTCAATCATTTATAATTATTTTCAATTATTTTCAACTATTTTCAATTATTTATAAATTATTTATAATTATTTTCAATTATTTATAATTATTTTCAATTATTTTCAATTATTTTCAATTATTTTCAATTATTTATAATTATTTTCAATTATTTTCAATTATTTTCAATTATTTTTAATTATTTTCAATTATTTATAAATCAATTATAATTATTTTCAATTATTTATAATTATTTTCAATTATTTTCAATTATTTTCAATTATTTTCAATTATTTATAATTATTTTCAATTATTTTCAATTAATTTCAATTATTTATAATTATTTTCAATTATTTATCAAATATTTATAATTATTTATAATTATTTTAAATTATTTTCAATTATTTATAATTATTTTCAATTATTTATCAATTATTTTCAATTATTTATAATTATTTTCAATTATTTTCAATTATTTTCAATTATTTATAATTATTTTCAATTATTTTCAATTATTTATGAATTATTTTCAATTATTTATAATTATTTTCAATTATTTATCAATTATTTTCAATTACTTATAATTATTTTCAATTATTTTCAATTATTTTCAATTATTTATAATTATTTTCAATTATTTATCAATTATTTATAATTATTTCTAATTATTTTAAATTATTTTCAATTATTTATAATTATTTTCAATTATTTATCAATTATTTTCAATTACTTATAATTATTTTCAATTATTTTCAATTATTTTCAATTATTTTCAATTATTTTCAATTATTTATAATTATTTTCAATTATTTTCAATTATTTATAATTATTTTCAATTATTTTCAATTATTTATAATTATTTTCAATTATTTTCAATTATTTATAATTATTTTCAATTATTTATCAATTATTTTCTATTATTTATAATTATTTTCAATTATTTTCAATTATTTTCAATTATTTTCAATTATTTTCCATTATTTATCAATTATTTTCAATTATTTATAATTATTTTCAATTATTTTCAATTATTTTCAATTATTTATAAATTATTTTCCATTATTTTCAATTATTTATCAATTATTTTCAATTATTTATAATTATTTTCAATTATTTTCAATTATTTTCAATTATTTTCAATAATTTTCAATTATTTATAATTATTTTCAATTATTTATCAATTATTTTCAATTATTTTCAATTATTTATAATTATTTTCAATTATTTTCAATTATTTTCAATTATTTACAATTATTTTCAATTATTTACAATTATTTTCAATTATTTATAATTATTTTCAATTATTTTCAATTATTTTCAATTATTTTCAATTATTTTCAATTATTTATAATTATTTTCAATTATTTATCAATTATTTTCAATTATTTTCAATTATTTATAATTATTTTCAATTATTTATCAATTATTTTCAATTATTTTCAATTATTTATAATTATTTTCAATTATTTTCAATTATTTTCAATTATTTACAATTATTTTCAATTATTTACAATTATTTTCAATTATTTATAATTATTTTCAATTATTTTCAATTATTTTCAATTATTTTCAATTATTTTCAATTATTTATAATTATTTTCAATTATTTATCAATTATTTTCAATTATTTTCAATTATTTATAATTATTTTCAATTATTTTCAATTATTTTCAATTATTTACAATTATTTTCAATTATTTTCAATTATTTACAATTATTTTCAATTAATTATAATTATTTTCAATTATTTATCAATTATTTTCAATTGCTTATAATTATTTTCAATTATTTTCAATTATTTTCAATTATTTATAATTATTTATCAATTATTTATAATTATTTATAATTATTTTAAATTATTTTCAATTATTTATCAATTATTTTCAATTATTTTCAATTGTTTTCATTTATTTTCCATTATTTATCAATTATTTTCAATTATTTATAATTATTTTCAATTATTTTCAATTATTTTCAATTATTTATAAATTATTTTCCATTCTTTTCAATTATTTATCAATTATTTTCAATTATTTATAATTATTTTCAATTATTTTCAATTATTTTCAATTATTTTCAATTATTTATAATTATTTTCAATTATTTATCAGTTATTTTCAATTATTTTCAATTATTTATAATTATTTTCAATTATTTTCAATTATTTTCAATTATTTACAATTATTTTCAATTATTTACTATTATTTTCAATTATTTATAATTATTTTCAATTATTTATCAATTATTTTCAATTACTTATAATTATTTTCAATTATTTTCAATTATTTATAATTATTTTCAATTATTTATCAATTATTTATAATTATTTATCAATTATTTTCAATTACATAAAATTATTTTCAATTACTTTCAATTTTTTTCAATTATTTTCAATTTTTTTCAATTATTTATCAATTATTTTCAATTATTTATAATTATTTTCAATTATTTTCAATTATTTTCAATTTTTTTCAATTATTTATCGATTATTTTCTATTATTTTCAATTATTTTCAATTATTTTCAATTATTTTCAATTATTTTCAATTACTTTCAATTATTTATCAATTATTTTCAATTATTTTCAATTATTTTCAATTATTTTCAATTATTTATCAATTATTTTCAATTATTTATAATTATTTTCAATTATTTTCAATTATTTTCAATTATTTATAATTGTTTTCAATTATTTATCAATTATTTTCAATTATTTATAATTAATTTAAAATATTTTAAATTAATTTAAAATATTTTAAATTATTTTAAATTATTTTCAATTATTTATCAATTATTTATCAATTATTTTCAATTATTTATAATTATTTTCAATTATTTATCAATTATTTTCAATTATTTATAATTATTTTCAATTATTTATCATTTATTTTCAATTACTTATTATTATTTTCAATTATTTTCAATTATTTTCAATTATTTATAATTATTTTCAATTATTTATCAATTATTTATAATTATTTATAATTATTTTAAATTATTTTCAATTATTTATAATTATTTTCAATTATTTATCAATTATTTTCAATTATTTATAATTATTTTCAATTATTTTCAATTATTTTCAATTATTTATAATTATTTTCAATTATTTTCAATTATTTATCAATAATTTTCAATTATTTATAATTATTTTCAATTATTTATCAATTATTTTCAATTACTTATAATTATTTTCAATTATTTTCAATTATTTTCAATTATTTATAATTACTTTCAATTATTTATCAATTATTTTCTATTATTTATAATTATTTTCAATTATTTTCAATTATTTTCAATTATTTTCAATTATTTATCAATTATTTTCAATTATTTATAATATTTTCAATTATTTTCAATTATTTTCAATTATTTATAATTATTTATCAATTATTTTCAATTATTTTCAATTATTTTCAATTGTTTTCATTCATTTTCCATTATTTATCAATTATTTTCAATTATTTATAATTATTTTCAATTATTTTCAATTATTTTCAATTATTTATAAATTATTTTCCATTCTTTTCAATTATTTATCAATTATTTTCAATTATTTATAATTATTTTCAATTATTTTCAATTATTTTCAATTATTTTCAATTATTTATAATTATTTTCAATTATTTATCAGTTATTTTCAATTATTTTCAATTATTTATAATTATTTTCAATTATTTTCAATTATTTTCAATTATTTACAATTATTTTCAATTATTTACTATTATTTTCAATTATTTATAATTATTTTCAATTATTTATCAATTATTTTCAATTACTTATAATTATTTTCAATTATTTTCAATTATTTATAATTATTTTCAATTATTTATCAATTATTTATAATTATTTATCAATTATTTTCAATTACATAAAATTATTTTCAATTATTTTCATTTTTTTTCAATTATTTATCAATTATTTTCAATTATTTATAATTATTTTCAATTATTTTCAATTATTTTCAATTTTTTTCAATTATTTATCGATTATTTTCAATTATTTTCAATTATTTTCAATTATTTTCAATTATTTTCAATTACTTTCAATTATTTATCAATTATTTTCAATTATTTTCAATTATTTTCAATTATTTTCAATTATTTTCAATTATTTAACAATTATTTTCAATTATTTATAATTATTTTCAATTATTTTCAATTATTTTCAATTATTTATAATTGTTTTCAATTATTTATCAATTATTTTCAATTATTTATAATTAATTTAAAATATTTTAAAGTATTTTAAATTATTTTCAATTATTTATAAATTATTTATCAATTATTTTCAATTATTTATAATTATTTTCAATTATTTATCAATTATTTTCAATTTTTTATCATTTATTTTCAATTACTTATTATTATTTTCAATTATTTTCAATTATTTTCAATTATTTATAATTATTTTCAATTATTTATCAATTATTTATAATTATTTATAATTATTTTAAATTATTTTCAATTATTTATAATTATTTTCAATTATTTATCAATTATTTTCAATTATTTATAATTATTTTCAATTATTTTCAATTATTTTCAATTATTTATAATTATTTTCAATTATTTTCAATTATTTTCAATTATTTTCAATTATTTATAATTATTTTCAATTATTTATCAATTATTTTCAATTATTTTCAATTATTTATAATTATTTTCAATTATTTATCAATTATTTTCAATTATTTTCAATTATTTATAATTATTTTCAATTATTTTCAATTATTTTCAATTATTTACAATTATTTTCAATTATTTACAATTATTTTCAATTATTTATAATTATTTTCAATTATTTTCAATTATTTTCAATTATTTTCAATTATTTTCAATTATTTATAATTATTTTCAATTATTTATCAATTATTTTCAATTATTTTCAATTATTTATAATTATTTTCAATTATTTTCAATTATTTTCAATTATTTATAATTATTTTCAATTATTTTCAATTATTTTAAATTATTTTCCATTATTTATCAATTATTTTCAATTATTTATAATTATTTTCAATTATTTTCAATTATTTTCAATTATTTATAAATTATTTTCCATTATTTTCAATTATTTATCAATTATTTTCAATTATTTATAATTATTTTCAATCATTTATAATTATTTTCAATTATTTTCAATTATTTATCAATAATTTTCAATTATTTATCAATAATTTTCAATTATTTATAATTATTTTCAATTATTTATCAATTATTTTCAATTATTTTCAATTATTTATAATTATTTTCAATTATTTTCAATTATTTTCAATTATTTACAATTATTTTCAATTATTTACAATTATTTTCAATTATTTATAATTATTTTCAATTATTTTCAATTATTTTCAATTATTTTCAATTATTTTCAATTATTTATAATTATTTTCAATTATTTATCAATTATTTTCAATTATTTTCAATTATTTATAATTATTTTCAATTATTTTCAATTATTTTCAATTATTTATAATTATTTTCAATTATTTTCAATTATTTTAAATTATTTTCCATTATTTATCAATTATTTTCAATTATTTATAATTATTTTCAATTATTTTCAATTATTTTCAATTATTTATATATTATTTTCCATTATTTTCAATTATTTATCAATTATTTTCAATTATTTATAATTATTTTCAATCATTTATAATTATTTTCAATTATTTTCAATTATTTATCAATAATTTTCAATTATTTATCAATAATTTTCAATTATTTATAATTATTTTCAATTATTTATCAATTATTTTCAATTACTTATAATTATTTTCAATTATTTTCAATTATTTTCAATTATTTATAATTACTTTCAATTATTTATCAATTATTTTCTATTATTTATAATTATTTTCAATTATTTTCAATTATTTTCAATTATTTTCAATTATTTATCAATTATTTTCAATTATTTATAATATTTTCAATTATTTTCAATTATTTTCAATTATTTTCTATTATTTATAATTATTTTCAATTATTTTCAATTATTTTCAACTATTTTCAATTATTTTCAATTATTTATCAATTATTTTCAATCATTTAAAATTATTTTCAGTTATTTTAAATTGTTTTCAATTATTTATAAATTATTTATAATTATTTTCAATTATTTATAATTATTTTCAATTATTTTCAATTATTTTCAATTATTTTCAATTATTTTCAATTATTTATCAATTATTTTCTATTATTTATAATTATTTTCAATTATTTTCAATTATTTTCAATGATTTATCAATTATTTTCAATCATTTATAATTATTTTCAATTATTTTCAACTATTTTCAATTATTTATAAATTATTTATAATTATTTTCAATTATTTATAATTATTTTCAATTATTTTCAATTATTTTCAATTATTTTCAATTATTTATAATTATTTTCAATTATTTTCAATTATTTTCAATTATTTTTAATTATTTTCAATTATTTATAAATCAATTATAATTATTTTCAATTATTTATAATTATTTTCAATTATTTTCAATTATTTTCAATTATTTTCAATTATTTATAATTATTTTCAATTATTTTCAATTAATTTCAATTATTTATAATTATTTTCAATTATTTATCAAATATTTATAATTATTTATAATTATTTTAAATTATTTTCAATTATTTATAATTATTTTCAATTATTTATCAATTATTTTCAATTATTTATAATTATTTTCAATTATTTTCAATTATTTTCAATTATTTATAATTATTTTCAATTATTTTCAATTATTTATGAATTATTTTCAATTATTTATAATTATTTTCAATTATTTATCAATTATTTTCAATTACTTATAATTATTTTCAATTATTTTCAATTATTTTCAATTATTTATAATTATTTTCAATTATTTATCAATTATTTATAATTATTTCTAATTATTTTAAATTATTTTCAATTATTTATAATTATTTTCAATTATTTATCAATTATTTTCAATTACTTATAATTATTTTCAATTATTTTCAATTATTTTCAATTATTTTCAATTATTTTCAATTATTTATAATTATTTTCAATTATTTTCAATTATTTATAATTATTTTCAATTATTTTCAATTATTTATAATTATTTTCAATTATTTATCAATTATTTTCTATTATTTATAATTATTTTCAATTATTTTCAATTATTTTCAATTATTTTCAATTATTTTCCATTATTTATCAATTATTTTCAATTATTTATAATTATTTTCAATTATTTTCAATTATTTTCAATTATTTATAAATTATTTTCCATTATTTTCAATTATTTATCAATTATTTTCAATTATTTATAATTATTTTCAATTATTTTCAATTATTTTCAATTATTTTCAATAATTTTCAATTATTTATAATTATTTTCAATTATTTATCAATTATTTTCAATTATTTTCAATTATTTATAATTATTTTCAATTATTTTCAATTATTTTCAATTATTTACAATTATTTTCAATTATTTACAATTATTTTCAATTATTTATAATTATTTTCAATTATTTTCAATTATTTTCAATTATTTTCAATTATTTTCAATTATTTATAATTATTTTCAATTATTTATCAATTATTTTCAATTATTTTCAATTATTTATAATTATTTTCAATTATTTATCAATTATTTTCAATTATTTTCAATTATTTATAATTATTTTCAATTATTTTCAATTATTTTCAATTATTTACAATTATTTTCAATTATTTACAATTATTTTCAATTATTTATAATTATTTTCAATTATTTTCAATTATTTTCAATTATTTTCAATTATTTTCAATTATTTATAATTATTTTCAATTATTTATCAATTATTTTCAATTATTTTCAATTATTTATAATTATTTTCAATTATTTTCAATTATTTTCAATTATTTACAATTATTTTCAATTATTTTCAATTATTTACAATTATTTTCAATTAATTATAATTATTTTCAATTATTTATCAATTATTTTCAATTGCTTATAATTATTTTCAATTATTTTCAATTATTTTCAATTATTTATAATTATTTATCAATTATTTATAATTATTTATAATTATTTTAAATTATTTTCAATTATTTATCAATTATTTTCAATTATTTTCAATTGTTTTCATTTATTTTCCATTATTTATCAATTATTTTCAATTATTTATAATTATTTTCAATTATTTTCAATTATTTTCAATTATTTATAAATTATTTTCCATTCTTTTCAATTATTTATCAATTATTTTCAATTATTTATAATTATTTTCAATTATTTTCAATTATTTTCAATTATTTTCAATTATTTATAATTATTTTCAATTATTTATCAGTTATTTTCAATTATTTTCAATTATTTATAATTATTTTCAATTATTTTCAATTATTTTCAATTATTTACAATTATTTTCAATTATTTACTATTATTTTCAATTATTTATAATTATTTTCAATTATTTATCAATTATTTTCAATTACTTATAATTATTTTCAATTATTTTCAATTATTTATAATTATTTTCAATTATTTATCAATTATTTATAATTATTTATCAATTATTTTCAATTACATAAAATTATTTTCAATTACTTTCAATTTTTTTCAATTATTTTCAATTTTTTTCAATTATTTATCAATTATTTTCAATTATTTATAATTATTTTCAATTATTTTCAATTATTTTCAATTTTTTTCAATTATTTATCGATTATTTTCTATTATTTTCAATTATTTTCAATTATTTTCAATTATTTTCAATTATTTTCAATTACTTTCAATTATTTATCAATTATTTTCAATTATTTTCAATTATTTTCAATTATTTTCAATTATTTATCAATTATTTTCAATTATTTATAATTATTTTCAATTATTTTCAATTATTTTCAATTATTTATAATTGTTTTCAATTATTTATCAATTATTTTCAATTATTTATAATTAATTTAAAATATTTTAAATTATTTTAAATTATTTTCAATTATTTATCAATTATTTATCAATTATTTTCAATTATTTATAATTATTTTCAATTATTTATCAATTATTTTCAATTATTTATAATTATTTTCAATTATTTATCATTTATTTTCAATTACTTATTATTATTTTCAATTATTTTCAATTATTTTCAATTATTTATAATTATTTTCAATTATTTATAATTATTTTCAATTATTTATCAATTATTTATAATTATTTATAATTATTTTAAATTATTTTCAATTATTTATAATTATTTTCAATTATTTATCAATTATTTTCAATTATTTATAATTATTTTCAATTATTTTCAATTATTTTCAATTATTTATAATTATTTTCAATTATTTTCAATTATTTATCAATAATTTTCAATTATTTATAATTATTTTCAATTATTTATCAATTATTTTCAATTACTTATAATTATTTTCAATTATTTTCAATTATTTTCAATTATTTATAATTACTTTCAATTATTTATCAATTATTTTCTATTATTTATAATTATTTTCAATTATTTTCAATTATTTTCAATTATTTTCAATTATTTATCAATTATTTTCAATTATTTATAATATTTTCAATTATTTTCAATTATTTTCAATTATTTATAATTATTTATCAATTATTTTCAATTATTTTCAATTATTTTCAATTGTTTTCATTCATTTTCCATTATTTATCAATTATTTTCAATTATTTATAATTATTTTCAATTATTTTCAATTATTTTCAATTATTTATAAATTATTTTCCATTCTTTTCAATTATTTATCAATTATTTTCAATTATTTATAATTATTTTCAATTATTTTCAATTATTTTCAATTATTTTCAATTATTTATAATTATTTTCAATTATTTATCAGTTATTTTCAATTATTTTCAATTATTTATAATTATTTTCAATTATTTTCAATTATTTTCAATTATTTACAATTATTTTCAATTATTTTCAATTACTTTCAATTATTTATCAATTATTTTCAATTATTTTCAATTATTTTCAATTATTTTCAATTATTTATCAATTATTTTCAATTATTTATAATTATTTTCAATTATTTATCAATTATTTTCAATTATTTATAATTATTTTCAATTATTTATCATTTATTTTCAATTACTTATTATTATTTTCAATTATTTTCAATTATTTTCAATTATTTATAATTATTTTCAATTATTTATCAATTATTTATAATTATTTATAATTATTTTAAATTATTTTCAATTATTTATAATTATTTTCAATTATTTATCAATTATTTTCAATTATTTATAATTATTTTCAATTATTTTCAATTATTTTCAATTATTTATAATTATTTTCAATTATTTTCAATTATTTATCAATAATTTTCAATTATTTATAATTATTTTCAATTATTTATCAATTATTTTCAATTACTTATAATTATTTTCAATTATTTTCAATTATTTTCAATTATTTATAATTACTTTCAATTATTTATCAATTATTTTCTATTATTTATAATTATTTTCAATTATTTTCAATTATTTTCAATTATTTTCAATTATTTATCAATTATTTTCAATTATTTATAATATTTTCAATTATTTTCAATTATTTTCAATTATTTATAATTATTTATCAATTATTTTCAATTATTTTCAATTATTTTCAATTGTTTTCATTCATTTTCCATTATTTATCAATTATTTTCAATTATTTATAATTATTTTCAATTATTTTCAATTATTTTCAATTATTTATAAATTATTTTCCATTCTTTTCAATTATTTATCAATTATTTTCAATTATTTATAATTATTTTCAATTATTTTCAATTATTTTCAATTATTTTCAATTATTTATAATTATTTTCAATTATTTATCAGTTATTTTCAATTATTTTCAATTATTTATAATTATTTTCAATTATTTTCAATTATTTTCAATTATTTACAATTATTTTCAATTATTTACTATTATTTTCAATTATTTATAATTATTTTCAATTATTTATCAATTATTTTCAATTACTTATAATTATTTTCAATTATTTTCAATTATTTATAATTATTTTCAATTATTTATCAATTATTTATAATTATTTATCAATTATTTTCAATTACATAAAATTATTTTCAATTATTTTCATTTTTTTTCAATTATTTATCAATTATTTTCAATTATTTATAATTATTTTCAATTATTTTCAATTATTTTCAATTTTTTTCAATTATTTATCGATTATTTTCTATTATTTTCAATTATTTTCAATTATTTTCAATTATTTTCAATTATTTTCAATTACTTTCAATTATTTATCAATTATTTTCAATTATTTTCAATTATTTTCAATTATTTTCAATTATTTTCAATTATTTAACAATTATTTTCAATTATTTATAATTATTTTCAATTATTTTCAATTATTTTCAATTGTTTTCAATTATTTATCAATTATTTTCAATTATTTATAATTAATTTAAAATATTTTAAAGTATTTTAAATTATTTTCAATTATTTATAAATTATTTATCAATTATTTTCAATTATTTATAATTATTTTCAATTATTTATCAATTATTTTCAATTATTTATAATTATTTTCAATTTTTTATCATTTATTTTCAATTACTTATTATTATTTTCAATTATTTTCAATTATTTTCAATTATTTATAATTATTTTCAATTATTTATCAATTATTTATAATTATTTATAATTATTTTAAATTATTTTCAATTATTTATAATTATTTTCAATTATTTATCAATTATTTTCAATTATTTATAATTATTTTCAATTATTTTCAATTATTTTCAATTATTTATAATTATTTTCAATTATTTTCAATTATTTTCAATTATTTTCAATTATTTATAATTATTTTCAATTATTTATCAATTATTTTCAATTATTTTCAATTATTTATAATTATTTTCAATTATTTATCAATTATTTTCAATTATTTTCAATTATTTATAATTATTTTCAATTATTTTCAATTATTTACAATTATTTTCAATTATTTACAATTATTTTCAATTATTTATAATTATTTTCAATTATTTTCAATTATTTTCAATTATTTTCAATTATTTTCAATTATTTATAATTATTTTCAATTATTTATCAATTATTTTCAATTATTTTCAATTATTTATAATTATTTTCAATTATTTTCAATTATTTTAAATTATTTTCCATTATTTATCAATTATTTTCAATTATTTATAATTATTTTCAATTATTTTCAATTATTTTCAATTATTTATAAATTATTTTCCATTATTTTCAATTATTTATCAATTATTTTCAATTATTTATAATTATTTTCAATCATTTATAATTATTTTCAATTATTTTCAACTATTTTCAATTATTTATAAATTATTTATAATTATTTTCAATTATTTTCAATTATTTTCAATTATTTACAATTATTTTCAATTATTTACAATTATTTTCAATTATTTATAATTATTTTCAATTATTTTCAATTATTTTCAATTATTTTCAATTATTTTCAATTATTTTCAATTATTTATAATTATTTTCAATTATTTTCAATTATTTTCAATTATTTTCAATTATTTTCAATTATTTATAATTATTTTCAATTATTTATCAATTATTTTCAATTATTTTCAATTATTTATAATTATTTTCAATTATTTTCAATTATTTTAAATTATTTTCCATTATTTATCAATTATTTTCAATTATTTATAATTATTTTCAATTATTTTCAATTATTTTCAATTATTTATAAATTATTTTCCATTATTTTCAATTATTTATCAATTATTTTCAATTATTTATAATTATTTTCAATCATTTATAATTATTTTCAATTATTTTCAACTATTTTCAATTATTTATAAATTATTTATAATTATTTTAAATTATTTTCCATTATTTATCAATTATTTTCAATCATTTATAATTATTTTCAATTATTTTCAACTATTTTCAATTATTTATAAATTATTTATAATTATTTTCAATTATTTTCAATTATTTATAATTATTTTCAATTATTTATCAATTATTTTCAATTATTTTCAATTATTTATAATTATTTTCAATTATTTTCAATTATTTACAATTATTTTCAATTATTTACAATTATTTTCAATTATTTATAATTATTTTCAATTATTTTCAATTATTTTCAATTATTTTCAATTATTTTCAATTATTTATAATTATTTTCAATTATTTATCAATTATTTTCAATTATTTTCAATTATTTATAATTATTTTCAATTATTTTCAATTATTTTAAATTATTTTCAATTATTTTCAATTATTTTCAATTATTTATAATTATTTTCAATTATTTTCAATTATTTTAAATTATTTTCCATTATTTATCAATTATTTTCAATTATTTATAATTATTTTCAATTATTTTCAATTATTTTCAATTATTTATAAATTATTTTCCATTATTTTCAATTATTTATCAATTATTTTCAATTATTTATAATTATTTTCAATCATTTATAATTATTTTCAATTATTTATAAATCAATTATAATTATTTTCAATTATTTATAATTATTTTCAATTATTTATAATTATTTTCAATTATTTTCAACTATTTTCAATTATTTATAAATTATTTATAATTATTTTCAACTATTTATAATTATTTTCAATTATTTTCAATTATTTTCAATCATTTTCAATTATTTTCAATTATTTTCAATTATTTTCAATTATTTTTAATTATTTTCAATTATTTATAAATCAATTATAATTATTTTCAATTATTTATAATTATTTTCAATTATTTATAATTATTTTCAATTATTTTCAATTATTTTCAATTATTTTCAATTATTTTCAATTATTTATAATTATTTTCAATTATTTATCAATTATTTTCAATTATTTTCAATTATTTATAATTATTTTCAATTATTTATCAATTATTTTCAATTATTTTCAATCATTTATAATTATTTTCAATTATTTTCAATTATTTTCAATTATTTACAATTATTTTCAATTATTTACAATTATTTTCAATTATTTATAATTATTTTCAATTATTTTCAATTATTTTCAATTATTTTCAATTATTTTCAATTATTTATAATTATTTTCAATTATTTATCAATTATTTTCAATTATTTTCAATTATTTATAATTATTTTCAATTATTTTCAATTATTTTCAATTATTTACAATTATTTACAATTATTTTCAATTATTTTCAATTATTTTCAATTATTTTCAATTATTTATAATTATTTTCAATTATTTTCAATTATTTTCAATTATTTTCAATTATTTATAATTATTTTCAATTATTTAACAGTTATTTTCAATTATTTTCAATTATTTATAATTATTTTCAATTATTTTCAATTATTTTCAATTATTTTCAATTATTTTCAATTATTTACAATTATTTTCAATTATTTACTATTATTTTCAATTATTTATAATTATTTTCAATTATTTATCAATTATTTTCAATTACTTATAATTATTTTCAATTATTTTCAATTATTTATAATTATTTTCAATTATTTATCAATTATTTATAATTATTTATCAATTATTTTCAATTACATAAAATTATTTTCAATTATTTTCAATTTTTTTCAATTATTTATCAACTATTTTCAATTATTTATAATTATTTTCAATTATTTTCAATTATTTTCAATTATTTTCAATTATTTTCAATTATTTTCAATTATTTTCAATTATTTATCAATTATTTTCTATTATTTTCAATTATTTTCAATTATTTTCAATTATTTTCAATTATTTATAATTATTTTCAATTATTTATTAATTATTTTCAATTACTTATAATTATTTTCAATTATTTTCAATTATTTTCAATTATTTATAATTATTTTCAATTATTTTCAATTATTTTCAATTATTTTCAATTATTTTCAATTATTTATAATTATTTTCAATTATTTATCAATTATTTTCAATTATTTTCAATTATTTATAATTATTTTCAATTATTTATCAATTATTTTCAATTATTTTCAATTATTTATAATTATTTTCAATTATTTTCAATTATTTTCAATTATTTACAATTATTTTCAATTATTTACAATTATTTTCAATTATTTATAATTATTTTCAATTATTTTCAATTATTTTCAATTATTTTCAATTATTTTCAATTATTTATAATTATTTTCAATTATTTATCAATTATTTTCAATTATTTAAAATTATTTATAATTATTTTCAATTATTTTCAATTATTTTCAATTATTTATAATTATTTTCAATTATTTTCAATTATTTTAAATTATTTTCCATTATTTATCAATTATTTTCAATTATTTATAATTCTTTTCAATTATTTTCAATTATTTTCAATTATTTATAAATTATTTTCCATTATTTTCAATTATTTATCAATTATTTTCAATTATTTACAATTATTTTCAATCATTTATAATTATTTTCAATTATTTTCAACTATTTTCAATTATTTATAAATTATTTATAATTATTTTCAATTATTTATCAATTATTTTCAATTATTTTCAATTATTTATAATTATTTTCAATTATTTATCAATTATTTTCAATTATTTTCAATTATTTATAATTATTTTCAATTATTTTCAATTATTTACAATTATTTTCAATTATTTACAATTATTTTCAATTATTTATAATTATTTTCAATTATTTTCAATTATTTTCAATTATTTTCAATTATTTTCAATTATTTATAATTATTTTCAATTATTTATCAATTATTTTCAATTATTTTCAATTATTTATAATTATTTTCAATTATTTTCAATTATTTTCAATTATTTACAATTATTTACAATTATTTTCAATTATTTTCAATTATTTTCAATTATTTTCAATTATTTATAATTATTTTCAATTATTTTCAATTATTTTCAATTATTTTCAATTATTTATAATTATTTTCAATTATTTATCAGTTATTTTCAATTATTTTCAATTATTTATAATTATTTTCAATTATTTTCAATTATTTTCAATTATTTACAATTATTTTCAATTATTTACTATTATTTTCAATTATTTATAATTATTTTCAATTATTTATCAATTATTTTCAATTACTTATAATTATTTTCAATTATTTTCAATTATTTATAATTATTTTCAATTATTTATCAATTATTTATAATTATTTATCAATTATTTTCAATTACATAAAATTATTTTCAATTATTTTCAATTTTTTTCAATTATTTATCAACTATTTTCAATTCTTTATAATTATTTTCAATTATTTTCAATTATTTTCAATTATTTTCAATTATTTATAATTATTTTCAATTATTTATCAATTATTTTCAATTATTTAAAATTATTTATAATTATTTTCAATTATTTTCAATTATTTTCAATTATTTATAATTATTTTCAATTATTTTCAATTATTTTAAATTATTTTCCATTATTTATCAATTATTTTCAATTATTTATAATTCTTTTCAATTATTTTCAATTATTTTCAATTATTTATAAATTATTTTCCATTATTTTCAATTATTTATCAATTATTTTCAATTATTTACAATTATTTTCAATCATTTATAATTATTTTCAATTATTTTCAACTATTTTCAATTATTTATAAATTATTTATAATTATTTTCAATTATTTATCAATTATTTTCAATTATTTTCAATTATTTATAATTATTTTCAATTATTTATCAATTATTTTCAATTATTTTCAATTATTTATAATTATTTTCAATTATTTTCAATTATTTACAATTATTTTCAATTATTTACAATTATTTTCAATTATTTATAATTATTTTCAATTATTTTCAATTATTTTCAATTATTTTCAATTATTTTCAATTATTTATAATTATTTTCAATTATTTATCAATTATTTTCAATTATTTTCAATTATTTATAATTATTTTCAATTATTTTCAATTATTTTCAATTATTTACAATTATTTACAATTATTTTCAATTATTTTCAATTATTTTCAATTATTTTCAATTATTTATAATTATTTTCAATTATTTTCAATTATTTTCAATTATTTTCAATTATTTATAATTATTTTCAATTATTTATCAGTTATTTTCAATTATTTTCAATTATTTATAATTATTTTCAATTATTTTCAATTATTTTCAATTATTTACAATTATTTTCAATTATTTACTATTATTTTCAATTATTTATAATTATTTTCAATTATTTATCAATTATTTTCAATTACTTATAATTATTTTCAATTATTTTCAATTATTTATAATTATTTTCAATTATTTATCAATTATTTATAATTATTTATCAATTATTTTCAATTACATAAAATTATTTTCAATTATTTTCAATTTTTTTCAATTATTTATCAACTATTTTCAATTCTTTATAATTATTTTCAATTATTTTCAATTATTTTCAATTATTTTCAATTATTTATCAATTATATTCTATTATTTTCAATTATTTTCAATTATTTTCAATTATTTTCAATTATTTTCAATTATTTTCAATTATTTATTAATTATTTTCAATTACTTATAATTATTTTCAATTATTTTCAATTATTTTCAATTATTTATAATTATTTTCAATTATTTATCAATTATTTATCAATTATTTATAATTATTTATAATTATTTTCAATTATTTTCAATTATTTTCAATTATTTATAATTATTTTCAATTATTTATCAATTATTTATAATTATTTATAATTATTTTCAATTATTTTCAATTATTTTCAATTATTTATAATTATTTTCAATTATTTATCAATTATTTTCTATTATTTATAATTGTTTTCAATTATTTTCAATTATTTTCAATTATTTTCAATTATTTTCCATTATTTATCAATTATTTTCAATTATTTATAATTATTTTCAATTATTTTCAATTATTTTCAATTATTTATAAATTATTTTCCATTATTTTCAATTATTTATCAATTATTTTCAATTATTTATAATTATTTTCAATTATTTTCAATTATTTTCAATTATTTATAATTATTTTCAATTATTTATAATTATTTTCAATTATTTATAATTATTTTCAATTATTTTCAATTATTTATCAATAATTTTCAATTATTTATAATTATTTTCAATTATTTATCAATTATTTTCAATTACTTATAATTATTTTCAATTATTTTCAATTATTTTCAATTATTTATAATTACTTTCAATTATTTATCAATTATTTTCTATTATTTATAATTATTTTCAATTATTTATAATTATTTTCAATTATTTTCAATTATTTTCAATTATTTATAAATTATTTTCCATTATTTTCAATTATTTATCAATTATTTTCAATTATTTACAATTATTTTCAATCATTTATAATTATTTTCAATTATTTTCAACTATTTTCAATTATTTATAAATTATTTATAATTATTTTCAATTATTTATCAATTATTTTCAATTATTTTCAATTATTTATAATTATTTTCAATTATTTATCAATTATTTTCAATTATTTTCAATTATTTATAATTATTTTCAATTATTTTCAATTATTTACAATTATTTTCAATTATTTACAATTATTTTCAATTATTTATAATTATTTTCAATTATTTTCAATTATTTTCAATTATTTTCAATTATTTTCAATTATTTATAATTATTTTCAATTATTTATCAATTATTTTCAATTATTTTCAATTATTTATAATTATTTTCAATTATTTTCAATTATTTTCAATTATTTACAATTATTTACAATTATTTTCAATTATTTTCAATTATTTTCAATTATTTTCAATTATTTATAATTATTTTCAATTATTTTCAATTATTTTCAATTATTTTCAATTATTTATAATTATTTTCAATTATTTATCAGTTATTTTCAATTATTTTCAATTATTTATAATTATTTTCAATTATTTTCAATTATTTTCAATTATTTACAATTATTTTCAATTATTTACTATTATTTTCAATTATTTATAATTATTTTCAATTATTTATCAATTATTTTCAATTACTTATAATTATTTTCAATTATTTTCAATTATTTATAATTATTTTCAATTATTTATCAATTATTTATAATTATTTATCAATTATTTTCAATTACATAAAATTATTTTCAATTATTTTCAATTTTTTTCAATTATTTATCAACTATTTTCAATTATTTATAATTATTTTCAATTATTTTCAATTATTTTCAATTATTTTCAATTATTTATCAATTATATTCTATTATTTTCAATTATTTTCAATTATTTTCAATTATTTTCAATTATTTATAATTATTTTCAATTATTTATTAATTATTTTCAATTACTTATAATTATTTTCAATTATTTTCAATTATTTTCAATTATTTATAATTATTTTCAATTATTTATCAATTATTTATAATTATTTATAATTATTTTCAATTATTTTCAATTATTTTCAATTATTTATAATTATTTTCAATTATTTATCAATTATTTTCTATTATTTATAATTGTTTTAAATTATTTTCAATTATTTTCAATTATTTTCAATTATTTTCCATTATTTATCAATTATTTTCAATTATTTATAATTATTTTCAATTATTTTCAATTATTTATAAATTATTTTCCATTATTTTCAATTATTTATCAATTATTTTCAATTATTTATAATTATTTTCAATTATTTTCAATTATTTTCAATTATTTATAATTATTTTCAATTATTTATAATTATTTTCAATTATTTTCAATTATTTATCAATAATTTTCAATTATTTATAATTATTTTCAATTATTTATCAATTATTTTCAATTACTTATAATTATTTTCAATTATTTTCAATTATTTTCAATTATTTATAATTACTTTCAATTATTTATCAATTATTTTCTATTATTTATAATTATTTTCAATTATTTATAATTATTTTCAATTATTTTCAATTATTTTCAACTATTTTCAATTATTTTCAATTATTTATCAATTATTTTCAATCATTTAAAATTATTTTCAATTATTTTAAATTGTTTTCAATTATTTATAAATTATTTATAATTATTTTCAATTATTTATAATTATTTTCAATTATTTTCAATTATTTTCAATTATTTTCAATTATTTTCAATTATTTATCAATTATTTTCTATTATTTATAATTATTTTCAATTATTTTCAATTATTTTCAAAGATTTATCAATTATTTTCACTCATTTATAATTATTTTCAATTATTTTCAACTATTTTCAATTATTTATTAATTATTTATAATTATTTTCAATTATTTATAATTATTTTCAATTATTTTCAATTATTTTCAATCATTTTCAATTATTTATAATTATTTTCAATTATTTTCAATTATTTTCAATTATTTTTAATTATTTTCAATTATTTATAAATCAATTATAATTATTTTCAATTATTTATAATTATTTTCAATTATTTTCAATTATTTTCAATTATTTTCAATTATTTATAATTATTTTCAATTATTTTCAATTATTTTCAATTATTTATAATTATTTTCAATTATTTATCAAATATTTATAATTATTTATAATTATTTTCAATTATTTTCAATTATTTATAATTATTTTCAATTATTTATCAATTATTTTCAATTATTTACAATTATTTTCAATCATTTATAATTATTTTCAATTATTTTCAACTATTTTCAATTATTTATAAATTATTTATAATTATTTTCAATTATTTATAATTATTTTCAATTATTTATAATTATTTTCAATTATTTTCAATTATTATCAATCATTTTCAATTATTTATAATTATTTTCAATTATTTTCAATTATTTTCAATTATTTTTAATTATTTTCAATTATTTATAAATCAATTATAATTATTTTCAATTATTTATAATTATTTTCAATTATTTACAATTATTTTCAATTATTTATAATTATTTTCAATTATTTTCAATTATTTTCAATTATTTTCAATTATTTTCAATTATTTATAATTATTTTCAATTATTTATCAATTATTTTCAATTATTTTCAATTATTTATAATTATTTTCAATTATTTATCAATTATTTTCAATTATTTTCAATCATTTATAATTATTTTCAATTATTTTCAATTATTTTCAATTATTTACAATTATTTTCAATTATTTACAATTATTTTCAATTATTTATAATTATTTTCAATTATTTTCAATTATTTTCAATTATTTTCAATTATTTTCAATTATTTATAATTATTTTCAATTATTTATCAATTATTTTCAATTATTTTCAATTATTTATAATTATTTTCAATTATTTTCAATTATTTTCAATTATTTACAATTATTTACAATTATTTTCAATTATTTTCAATTATTTTCAATTATTTTCAATTATTTATAATTATTTTCAATTATTTTCAATTATTTTCAATTATTTTCAATTATTTATAATTATTTTCAATTATTTATCAGTTATTTTCAATTATTTTCAATTATTTATAATTATTTTCAATTATTTTCAATTATTTTCAATTATTTACAATTATTTTCAATTATTTACTATTATTTTCAATTATTTATAATTATTTTCAATTATTTATCAATTATTTTCAATTACTTATAATTATTTTCAATTATTTTCAATTATTTATAATTATTTTCAATTATTTATCAATTATTTATAATTATTTATCAATTATTTTCAATTACATAAAATTATTTTCAATTATTTTCAATTTTTTTCAATTATTTATCAACTATTTTCAATTATTTATAATTATTTTCAATTATTTTCAATTATTTTCAATTATTTTCAATTATTTATCAATTATTTTCTATTATTTTCAATTATTTTCAATTATTTACTATTATTTTCAATTATTTATAATTATTTTCAATTATTTATCAATTATTTTCAATTACTTATAATTATTTTCAATTATTTTCAATTATTTATAATTATTTTCAATTATTTTCAATTATTTTCAATTATTTTCAATTATTTTCAATTATTTATAATTATTTTCAATTATTTATCAATTATTTTCAATTATTTTCAATTATTTATAATTATTTTCAATTATTTTCAATTATTTTCAATTATTTACAATTATTTACAATTATTTTCAATTATTTTCAATTATTTTCAATTATTTTCAATTATTTATAATTATTTTCAATTATTTTCAATTATTTTCAATTATTTTCAATTATTTATAATTATTTTCAATTATTTATCAGTTATTTTCAATTATTTTCAATTATTTATAATTATTTTCAATTATTTTCAATTATTTTCAATTATTTACAATTATTTTCAATTATTTACTATTATTTTCAATTATTTATAATTATTTTCAATTATTTATCAATTATTTTCAATTACTTATAATTATTTTCAATTATTTTCAATTATTTATAATTATTTTCAATTATTTATCAATTATTTATAATTATTTATCAATTATTTTCAATTACATAAAATTATTTTCAATTTATTTTCAATTATTTTCAATTTTTTTCAATTATTTATCAACTATTTTCAATTATTTATAATTATTTTCAATTATTTTCAATTATTTTCAATTATTTTCAATTATTTATCAATATTTTCTATTATTTTCAATTATTTTCAATTATTTTCAATTATTTTCAATTATTTATAATTATTTTCAATTATTTATTAATTATTTTCAATTACTTATAATTATTTTCAATTATTTTCAATTATTTTCAATTATTTATAATTATTTTCAATTATTTATCAATTATTTATAATTATTTATAATTATTTTCAATTATTTTCAATTATTTTCAATTATTTATAATTATTTTCAATTATTTATCAATTATTTTCTATTATTTAAAATTATTTTCAATTATTTTCAATTATTTTCAATTATTTTCAATTATTTTCCATTATTTATCAATTATTTTCAATTATTTATAATTATTTTCAATTATTTTCAATTATTTTCAATTATTTATAAATTATTTTCCATTATTTTCAATTATTTATCAATTATTTTCAATTATTTATAATTATTTTCAATTATTTTCAATTATTTTTAATTATTTATAATTATTTTCAATTATTTATAATTATTTTCAATTATTTTCAATTATTTATCAATAATTTTCAATTATTTATAATTATTTTCAATTATTTATCAATTATTTTCAATTACTTATAATTATTTTCAATTATTTTCAATTATTTTCAATTATTTATAATTACTTTCAATTATTTATCAATTATTTTCTATTATTTATAATTATTTTCAATTATTTATAATTATTTTCAATTATTTTGAATTATTTTCAACTGTTTTCAATTATTTTCAATTATTTATCAATTATTTTCAATCATTTAAAATTATTTTCAATTATTTTAAATTGTTTTCAATTATTTATAAATGATTTATAATTATTTTCAATTATTTATAATTATTTTCAATTATTTTCAATTATTTTCAATTATTTTCAATTATTTTCAATTATTTATCAATTATTTTCTATTATTTATAATTATTTTCAATTATTTTCAATTATTTTCAAAGATTTATCAATTATTTTCACTCATTTATAATTATTTTCAATTATTTTCAACTATTTTCAATTATTTATTAATTATTTATAATTATTTTCAATTATTTATAATTATTTTCAATTATTTTCAATTATTTTCAATCATTTTCAATTATTTATAATTATTTTCAATTATTTTCAATTATTTTCAATTATTTTTAATTATTTTCAATTATTTATAAATCAATTATAATTATTTTCAATTATTTATAATTATATTCAATTATTTTCAATTATTTATAATTATTTTCAATTATTTTCAATTATTTTAAATTATTTTCCATTATTTATCAATTATTTTCAATTATTTATAATTATTTTCAATTATTTTCAATTATTTTCAATTATTTATAAATTATTTTCCATTATTTTCAATTATTTATCAATTATTTTCAATTATTTATAATTATTTTCAATCATTTATAATTATTTTCAATTATTTTCAACTATTTTCAATTATTTATAAATTATTTATAATTATTTTCAATTATTTTCAATTATTTTCAATTATTTACAATTATTTTCAATTATTTACAATTATTTTCAATTATTTATAATTATTTTCAATTATTTTCAATTATTTTCAATTATTTTCAATTATTTTCAATTATTTATAATTATTTTCAATTATTTATCAATTATTTTCAATTATTTATAATTATTTTCAATTATTTTCAATTATTTATAATTATTTTCAATTATTTTCAATTATTTTAAATTATTTTCCATTATTTATCAATTATTTTCAATTATTTATAATTATTTTCAATTATTTTCAATTATTTTCAATTATTTATAAATTATTTTCCATTATTTTCAATTATTTATCAATTATTTTCAATTATTTATAATTATTTTCAATCATTTATAATTATTTTCAATTATTTTCAACTATTTTCAATTATTTATAATTATTTTCAATTATTTTCAATTATTTTCAATTATTTTCAATTATTTTCAATTATTTATAATTATTTTCAATTATTTAATAATTATTTTCAATTATTTTCAATTATTTATAATTATTTTCAATTATTTTCAATTATTTTCAATTATTTATAATTATTTTCAATTATTTTCAATTATTTTCAATTATTTTCAATTATTTATCAATTATTTTCAATTATTTATAATTATTTTCAATTATTTTCAATTATTTTCAATTATTTATAAATTATTTTCCATTATTTTCAATTATTTATCAATTATTTTCAATTATTTATAATTATTTTCAATTATTTTCAATTATTTTCAATTATTTATAATTATTTTCAATTATTTATAATTATTTTCAATTATTTTCAAATATTTATCAATAATTTTCAATTATTTATAATTATTTTCAATTATTTATCAATTATTTTCAATTACTTATAATTATTTTCAATTATTTTCAATTATTTTCAATTATTTATAATTACTTTCAATTATTTATCAATTATTTTCTATTATTTATAATTATTTTCAATTATTTTCAATTATTTTCAACTATTTTCAATTATTTTCAATTATTTATCAATTATTTTCAATCATTTAAAATTATTTTCAATTATTTTAAATTGTTTTCAATTATTTATAAATTATTTATAATTATTTTCAATTATTTATAATTATTTTCAATTATTTATAATTATTTTCAATTATTTATAATTATTTTCAATTATTTATCAATTATTTTCAATTATTTTCAATCATTTATAATTATTTTCAATTATTTTCAATTATTTTCAATTATTTACAATTATTTTCAATTATTTACAATTATTTTCAATTATTTATAATTATTTTCAATTATTTTCAATTATTTTCAATTATTTTCAATTATTTTCAATTATTTATAATTATTTTCAATTATTTATCAATTATTTTCAATTATTTTCAACTATTTATAATTATTTTCAATTATTTTCAATTATTTTCAATTATTTACAATTATTTACAATTATTTTCAATTATTTTCAATTATTTTCAATTATTTTCAATTATTTTCAATTATTTTCAATTTTTTTCAATTATTTATCAACTATTTTCAATTATTTATAATTATTTTCATTTATTTTCAATTATTTTCAATTATTTTCAATTATTTATCAATTATTTTCTATTATTTTCAATTATTTTCAATTATTTTCAATTATTTTCAATTATTTATAATTATTTTCAATTATTTATTAATTATTTTCAATTACTTATAATTATTTTCAATTATTTTCAATTATTTTCAATTATTTATAATTATTTTCAATTATTTATCAATTATTTATAATTATTTATAATTATTTTAAATTATTTTCAATTATTTTCAATTATTTACAATTATTTTCAATTATTTACTATTATTTTCAATTATTTATAATTATTTTCAATTATTTATCAATTATTTTCAATTACTTATAATTATTTTCAATTATTTTCAATTATTTACAATTATTTTCAATTATTTATCAATTATTTATAATTATTTATCAATTATTTTCAATTACATAAAATTATTTTCAATTATTTTCAATTTTTTTCAATTATTTATCAACTATTTTCAATTATTTATAATTATTTTCAATTATTTTCAATTATTTTCAATTATTTTCAATTATTTATAATTATTTTCAATTATTTTCAATTATTTTCAATTATTTACAATTATTTACAATTATTTTCAATTATTTTCAATTATTTTCAATTATTTTCAATTATTTTCAATTATTTTCAATTATTTTCAATTATTTTCAATTATTTATAATTATTTTCAATTATTTAATAATTATTTTCAATTATTTTCAATTATTTATAATTATTTTCAATTATTTTCAATTATTTTCAATTATTTATAATTATTTTCAATTATTTTCAATTATTTTCAATCATTTATAATTATTTTCAATTATTTTCAATTATTTTCAATTATTTACAATTATTTTCAATTATTTACAATTATTTTCAATTATTTATAATTATTTTCAATTATTTTCAATTATTTTCAATTATTTTCAATTATTTTCAATTATTTATAATTATTTTCAATTATTTATCAATTATTTATAATTATTTTCAATTATTTATAATTATTTTCAATTATTTTCAATTATTTATCAATAATTTTCAATTATTTATAATTATTTTCAATTATTTATCAATTATTTTCAATTACTTATAATTATTTTCAATTATTTTCAATTATTTTCAATTATTTATAATTACTTTCAATTATTTATCAATTATTTTCTATTATTTATAATTATTTTCAATTATTTATAATTATTTTCAATTATTTTCAATTATTTTCAACTATTTTCAATTATTTTCAATTATTTATCTATTATTTTCAATCATTTAAAATTATTTTCAATTATTTTAAATTGTTTTCAATTATTTATAAATGATTTATAATTATTTTCAATTATTTATAATTATTTTCAATTATTGTCAATTATTTTCAATTATTTTCAATTATTTTCAATTATTTTCAATTATTTATCAATTATTTTCTATTATTTATAATTATTTTCAATTATTTTCAATTATTTTCAAAGATTTATCAATTATTTTCACTCATTTATAATTATTTTCAATTATTTTCAACTATTTTCAATTATTTATTAATTATTTATAATTATTTTCAATTATTTATAATTATTTTCAATTATTTTCAATTATTTTCAATCATTTTCAATTATTTATAATTATTTTCAATTATTTTCAATTATTTTCAATTATTTTTAATTATTTTCAATTATTTATAAATCAATTATAATTATTTTCAATTATTTATAATTATATTCAATTATTTTCAATTATTTATAATTATTTTCAATTATTTTCAATTATTTTAAATTATTTTCCATTATTTATCAATTATTTTCAATTATTTATAATTATTTTCAATTATTTTCAATTATTTTCAATTATTTATAAATTATTTTCCATTATTTTCAATTATTTATCAATTATTTTCAATTATTTATAATTATTTTCAATCATTTATAATTATTTTCAATTATTTTCAACTATTTTCAATTATTTATAAATTATTTATAATTATTTTCAATTATTTTCAATTATTTTCAATTATTTACAATTATTTTCAATTATTTACAATTATTTTCAATTATTTATAATTATTTTCAATTATTTTCAATTATTTTCAATTATTTTCAATTATTTTCAATTATTTATAATTATTTTCAATTATTTATCAATTATTTTCAATTATTTATAATTATTTTCAATTATTTTCAATTATTTATAATTATTTTCAATTATTTTCAATTATTTTAAATTATTTTCCATTATTTATCAATTATTTTCAATTATTTATAATTATTTTCAATTATTTTCAATTATTTTCAATTATTTATAAATTATTTTCCATTATTTTCAATTATTTATCAATTATTTTCAATTATTTATAATTATTTTCAATCATTTATAATTATTTTCAATTATTTTCAACTATTTTCAATTATTTATAAATTATTTATAATTATTTTCAACTATTTATAATTATTTTCAATTATTTTCATTTATTTTCAATCATTTTCAATTATTTATAATTATTTTCAATTATTTTCAATTATTTTCAATTATTTTTAATTATTTTCAATTATTTTTAATTATTTTCAATTATTTATAAATCAATTATAATTATTTTCAATTATTTATAATTATTTTCAATTATTTACAATTATTTTCAATTATTTATAATTATTTTCAATTATTTTCAATTATTTTCAATTATTTTCAATTATTTTCAATTATTTATAATTATTTTCAATTATTTATCAATTATTTTCAATTATTTTCAATTATTTATAATTATTTTCAATTATTTATCAATTATTTTCAATTATTTTCAATCATTTATAATTATTTTCAATTATTTTCAATTATTTTCAATTATTTACAATTATTTTCAATTATTTACAATTATTTTCAATTATTTATAATTATTTTCAATTATTTTCAATTATTTTCAATTATTTTCAATTATTTTCAATTATTTATAAATATTTTCAATTATTTATCAATTATTTTCAATTATTTATAATTATTTTCAATTATTTTCAATTATTTTCAATTATTTACAATTATTTACAATTATTTTCAATTATTTTCAATTATTTTCAATTATTTTCAATTATTTATAATTATTTTCAATTATTTTCAATTATTTTCAATTATTTTCAATTATTTATAATTATTTTCAATTATTTATCAGTTATTTTCAATTATTTTCAATTATTTATAATTATTTTCAATTATTTTCAATTATTTTCAATTATTTACAATTATTTTCAATTATTTACTATTATTTTCAATTATTTATAATTATTTTCAATTATTTATCAATTATTTTCAATTACTTATAATTATTTTCAATTATTTTCAATTATTTATAATTATTTTCAATTATTTATCAATTATTTATAATTATTTATCAATTATTTTCAATTACATAAAATTATTTTCAATTATTTTCAATTTTTTTCAATTATTTATCAACTATTTTCAATTATTTATAATTATTTTCAATTATTTTCAATTATTTTCAATTATTTTCAATTATTTATCAATTATTTTCTATTATTTTCAATTATTTTCAATTATTTTCAATTATTTTCAATTATTTATAATTATTTTCAATTATTTATTAATTATTTTCAATTACTTATAATTATTTTCAATTATTTTCAATTATTTTCAATTATTTATAATTATTTTCAATTATTTTCAATTATTTTCAATTATTTTCAATTATTTTCAATTATTTATAATTATTTTCAATTATTTATCAATTATTTTCAATTATTTTCAATTATTTATAATTATTTTCAATTATTTATCAATTATTTTCAATTATTTTCAATTATTTATAATTATTTTCAATTATTTTCAATTATTTTCAATTATTTACAATTATTTTCAATTATTTACAATTATTTTCAATTATTTATAATTATTTTCAATTATTTTCAATTATTTTCAATTATTTTCAATTATTTTCAATTATTTATAATTATTTTCAATTATTTAATAATTATTTTCAATTATTTTCAATTATTTATAATTATTTTCAATTATTTTCAATTATTTTCAATTATTTATAATTATTTTCAATTATTTTCAATTATTTTCAATTATTTTCAATTATTTATCAATTATTTTCAATTATTTATAATTATTTTCAATTATTTTCAATTATTTTCAATTATTTATAAATTATTTTCCATTATTTTCAATTATTTATCAATTATTTTCAATTATTTATAATTATTTTCAATTATTTTCAATTATTTTCAATTATTTATAATTATTTTCAATTATTTATAATTATTTTCAATTATTTTCAAATATTTATCAATAATTTTCAATTATTTATAATTATTTTCAATTATTTATCAATTATTTTCAATTACTTATAATTATTTTCAATTATTTTCAATTATTTTCAATTATTTATAATTACTTTCAATTATTTATCAATTATTTTCTATTATTTATAATTATTTTCAATTATTTTCAATTATTTTCAACTATTTTCAATTATTTTCAATTATTTATCAATTATTTTCAATCATTTAAAATTATTTTCAATTATTTTAAATTGTTTTCAATTATTTATAAATTATTTATAATTATTTTCAATTATTTATAATTATTTTCAATTATTTATAATTATTTTCAATTATTTATCAATTATTTTCAATTATTTTCAATCATTTATAATTATTTTCAATTATTTTCAATTATTTTCAATTATTTACAATTATTTTCAATTATTTACAATTATTTTCAATTATTTATAATTATTTTCAATTATTTTCAATTATTTTCAATTATTTTCAATTATTTTCAATTATTTATAATTATTTTCAATTATTTATCAATTATTTTCAATTATTTTCAACTATTTATAATTATTTTCAATTATTTTCAATTATTTTCAATTATTTACAATTATTTACAATTATTTTCAATTATTTTCAATTATTTTCAATTATTTTCAATTATTTTCAATTATTTTCAATTTTTTTCAATTATTTATCAACTATTTTCAATTATTTATAATTATTTTCATTTATTTTCAATTATTTTCAATTATTTTCAATTATTTATCAATTATTTTCTATTATTTTCAATTATTTTCAATTATTTTCAATTATTTTCAATTATTTATAATTATTTTCAATTATTTATTAATTATTTTCAATTACTTATAATTATTTTCAATTATTTTCAATTATTTTCAATTATTTATAATTATTTTCAATTATTTATCAATTATTTATAATTATTTATAATTATTTTAAATTATTTTCAATTATTTTCAATTATTTACAATTATTTTCAATTATTTACTATTATTTTCAATTATTTATAATTATTTTCAATTATTTATCAATTATTTTCAATTACTTATAATTATTTTCAATTATTTTCAATTATTTACAATTATTTTCAATTATTTATCAATTATTTATAATTATTTATCAATTATTTTCAATTACATAAAATTATTTTCAATTATTTTCAATTTTTTTCAATTATTTATCAACTATTTTCAATTATTTATAATTATTTTCAATTATTTTCAATTATTTTCAATTATTTTCAATTATTTATCAATTATTTTCTATTATTTTCAATTATTTTCAATTATTTTCAATTATTTTCAATTATTTATAATTATTTTCAATTATTTATTAATTATTTTCAATTACTTATAATTATTTTCAATTATTTTCAATTATTTTCAATTATTTATAATTATTTTCAATTATTTATCAATTATTTATAATTATTTATAATTATTTTCAATTATTTTCAATTATTTTCAATTATTTATAATTATTTTCAATTATTTTCAATTATTTTCAATTATTTATAATTATTTTCAATTATTTATCAATTATTTTCTATTATTTATAATTATTTTCAATTATTTTCAATTATTTTCAATTATTTATCAATTATTTTCTATTATTTTCAATTATTTTCAATTATTTTCCATTATTTTCAATTATTTATAATTATTTTCAATTATTTATTAATTATTTTCAATTACTTATAATTATTTTCAATTATTTTCAATTATTTTCAATTATTTATAATTATTTTCAATTATTTATCAATTATTTATAATTATTTATAATTATTTTCAATTATTTTCAATTATTTTCAATTATTTATAATTATTTTCAATTATTTATCAATTATTTTCTATTATTTAAAATTATTTTCAATTATTTTCAATTATTTTCAATTATTTTCAATTATTTTCCATTATTTATCAATTATTTTCAATTATTTATAATTATTTTCAATTATTTTCAATTATTTTCAATTATTTATAAATTATTTTCCATTATTTTCAATTATTTATCAATTATTTTCAATTATTTATAATTATTTTCAATTATTTTCAATTATTTTTAATTATTTATAATTATTTTCAATTATTTATAATTATTTTCAATTATTTTCAATTATTTATCAATAATTTTCAATTATTTATAATTATTTTCAATTATTTATCAATTATTTTCAATTACTTATAATTATTTTCAATTATTTTCAATTATTTTCAATTATTTATAATTACTTTCAATTATTTATCAATTATTTTCTATTATTTATAATTATTTTCAATTATTTATAATTATTTTCAATTATTTTGAATTATTTTCAACTATTTTCAATTATTTTCAATTATTTATCAATTATTTTCAATCATTTAAAATTATTTTCAATTATTTTAAATTGTTTTCAATTATTTATAAATGATTTATAATTATTTTCAATTATTTATAATTATTTTCAATTATTTTCAATTATTTTCAATTATTTTCAATTATTTTCAATTATTTATCAATTATTTTCTATTATTTATAATTATTTTCAATTATTTTCAATTATTTTCAAAGATTTATCAATTATTTTCACTCATTTATAATTAGTTTCAATTATTTTCAACTATTTTCAATTATTTATTAATTATTTATAATTATTTTCAATTATTTATAATTATTTTCAATTATTTTCAATTATTTTCAATCATTTTCAATTATTTATAATTATTTTCAATTATTTTCAATTATTTTCAATTATTTTTAATTATTTTCAATTATTTATAAATCAATTATAATTATTTTCAATTATTTATAATTATATTCAATTATTTTCAATTATTTATAATTATTTTCAATTATTTTCAATTATTTTAAATTATTTTCCATTATTTATCAATTATTTTCAATTATTTATAATTATTTTCAATTATTTTCAATTATTTTCAATTATTTATAAATTATTTTCCATTATTTTCAATTATTTATCAATTATTTTCAATTATTTATAATTATTTTCAATCATTTATAATTATTTTCAATTATTTTCAACTATTTTCAATTATTTATAAATTATTTATAATTATTTTCAATTATTTTCAATTATTTTCAATTATTTACAATTATTTTCAATTATTTACAATTATTTTCAATTATTTATAATTATTTTCAATTATTTTCAATTATTTTCAATTATTTTCAATTATTTTCAATTATTTATAATTATTTTCAATTATTTATCAATTATTTTCAATTATTTATAATTATTTTCAATTATTTTCAATTATTTATAATTATTTTCAATTATTTTCAATTATTTTAAATTATTTTCCATTATTTATCAATTATTTTCAATTATTTATAATTATTTTCAATTATTTTCAATTATTTTCAATTATTTATAAATTATTTTCCATTATTTTCAATTATTTATCAATTATTTTCAATTATTTATAATTATTTTCAATCATTTATAATTATTTTCAATTATTTTCAACTATTTTCAATTATTTATAAATTATTTATAATTATTTTCAACTATTTATAATTATTTTCAATTATTTTCAATTATTTTCAATCATTTTCAATTATTTATAATTATTTTCAATTATTTTCAATTATTTTCAATTATTTTTAATTATTTTCAATTATTTATAAATCAATTATAATTATTTTCAATTATTTATAATTATTTTCAATTATTTACAATTATTTTCAATTATTTATAATTATTTTCAATTATTTTCAATTATTTTCAATTATTTTCAATTATTTTCAATTATTTATAATTATTTTCAATTATTTATCAATTATTTTCAATTATTTTCAATTATTTATAATTATTTTCAATTATTTATCAATTATTTTCAATTATTTTCAATCATTTATAATTATTTTCAATTATTTTCAATTATTTTCAATTATTTACAATTATTTTCAATTATTTACAATTATTTTCAATTATTTATAATTATTTTCAATTATTTTCAATTATTTTCAATTATTTTCAATTATTTTCAATTATTTATAATTATTTTCAATTATTTATCAATTATTTTCAATTATTTTCAATTATTTATAATTATTTTCAATTATTTTCAATTATTTTCAATTATTTACAATTATTTACAATTATTTTCAATTATTTTCAATTATTTTCAATTATTTATAATTATTTTCAATTATTTATCAATTATTTTCAATTATTTTCAATTATTTATAATTATTTTCAATTATTTATCAATCATTTTCAATTATTTTCAATTATTTATAATTATTTTCAATTATTTTCAATTATTTTCAATTATTTACAATTATTTTCAATTATTTACAATTATTTTCAATTATTTATAATTATTTTCAATTATTTTCAATTATTTTCAATTATTTTCAATTATTTTCAATTATTTATAATTATTTTCAATTATTTAATAATTATTTTCAATTATTTTCAATTATTTATAATTATTTTCAATTATTTTCAATTATTTTCAATTATTTATAATTATTTTCAATTATTTTCAATTATTTATAATTATTTTCAATTATTTTCAATTATTTTCAATTATTTATAATTATTTTCAATTATTTTCAATTATTTTCAATTATTTATAAATTATTTTCCATTATTTTCAATTATTTATCAATTATTTTCAATTATTTTCAATTATTTTCAATTATTTATAAATTATTTTCCATTATTTTCAATTATTTATCAATTATTTTCAATTATTTATAATTATTTTCAATTATTTTCAATTATTTTCAATTATTTATAATTATTTTCAATTATTTATAATTATTTTCAATTATTTTCAAATATTTATCAATAATTTTCAATTATTTATAATTATTTTCAATTATTTATCAATTATTTTCAATTACTTATAATTATTTTCAATTATTTTCAATTATTTTCAATTATTTATAATTACTTTCAATTATTTATCAATTATTTTCTATTATTTATAATTATTTTCAATTATTTTCAATTATTTTCAACTATTTTCAATTATTTTCAATTATTTATCAATTATTTTCAATCATTTAAAATTATTTTCAATTATTTTAAATTGTTTTCAATTATTTATAAATTATTTATAATTATTTTCAATTATTTATAATTATTTTCAATTATTTATAATTATTTTCAATTATTTATCAATTATTTTCAATTATTTTCAATCATTTATAATTATTTTCAATTATTTTCAATTATTTTCAATTATTTACAATTATTTTCAATTATTTACAATTATTTTCAATTATTTATAATTATTTTCAATTATTTTCAATTATTTTCAATTATTTTCAATTATTTTCAATTATTTATAATTATTTTCAATTATTTATCAATTATTTTCAATTATTTTCAACTATTTATAATTATTTTCAATTATTTTCAATTATTTTCAATTATTTACAATTATTTACAATTATTTTCAATTATTTTCAATTATTTTCAATTATTTTCAATTATTTTCAATTATTTTCAATTTTTTTCAATTATTTATCAACTATTTTCAATTATTTATAATTATTTTCATTTATTTTCAATTATTTTCAATTATTTTCAATTATTTATCAATTATTTTCTATTATTTTCAATTATTTTCAATTATTTTCAATTATTTTCAATTATTTATAATTATTTTCAATTATTTATTAATTATTTTCAATTACTTATAATTATTTTCAATTATTTTCAATTATTTTCAATTATTTATAATTATTTTCAATTATTTATCAATTATTTATAATTATTTATAATTATTTTAAATTATTTTCAATTATTTTCAATTATTTACAATTATTTTCAATTATTTACTATTATTTTCAATTATTTATAATTATTTTCAATTATTTATCAATTATTTTCAATTACTTATAATTATTTTCAATTATTTTCAATTATTTACAATTATTTTCAATTATTTATCAATTATTTATAATTATTTATCAATTATTTTCAATTACATAAAATTATTTTCAATTATTTTCAATTTTTTTCAATTATTTATCAACTATTTTCAATTATTTATAATTATTTTCAATTATTTTCAATTATTTTCAATTATTTTCAATTATTTATCAATTATTTTCTATTATTTTCAATTATTTTCAATTATTTTCAATTATTTTCAATTATTTATAATTATTTTCAATTATTTATTAATTATTTTCAATTACTTATAATTATTTTCAATTATTTTCAATTATTTTCAATTATTTATAATTATTTTCAATTATTTATCAATTATTTATAATTATTTATAATTATTTTCAATTATTTTCAATTATTTTCAATTATTTATAATTATTTTCAATTATTTATCAATTATTTTCTATTATTTATAATTATTTTCAATTATTTTCAATTATTTTCAATTATTTTCAATTATTTTCCATTATTTATCAATTATTTTCAATTATTTATAATTATTTTCAATTATTTTCAATTATTTTCAATTATTTATAAATTATTTTCCATTATTTATCAATTATTTTCAATTATTTATAATTATTTTCAATTATTTTCAATTATTTTCAATTATTTATAATTATTTTCAATTATTTATAATTATTTTCAATTATTTTCAATTATTTATCAATAATTTTCAATTATTTATAATTATTTTCAATTATTTATCAATTATTTTCAATTACTTATAATTATTTTCAATTATTCTCAATTATTTTCAATTATTTATAATTACTTTCAATTATTTATCAATTATTTTCTATTATTTATAATTATTTTCAATTATTTTCAATTATTTTCAACTATTTTCAATTATTTTCAATTATTTATCAATTATTTTCAATCATTTAAAATTATTTTCAATTATTTTAAATTGTTTTCAATTATTTATAAATTATTTATAATTATTTTCAATTATTTATAATTATTTTCAATTATTTATCAATTATTTTCAATTATTTTCAATCATTTATAATTATTTTCAATTATTTTCAATTATTTTCAATTATTTACAATTATTTTCAATTATTTACAATTATTTTCAATTATTTATAATTATTTTCAATTATTTTCAATTATTTTCAATTATTTTCAATTATTTTCAATTATTTATAATTATTTTCAATTATTTATCAATTATTTTCAATTATTTTCAATTATTTATAATTATTTTCAATTATTTTCAATTATTTTCAATTATTTACAATTATTTACAATTATTTTCAATTAATTTAAATTATTTTCAATTATTTTCAATTATTTTCAATTATTTTCAATTATTTTCAATTATTTATAATTATTTTCAATTATTTATCAGTTATTTTCAATTATTTTCAATTATTTATAATTATTTTCAATTATTTTCAATTATTTTCAATTATTTACAATTATTTTCAATTATTTACTATTATTTTCAATTATTTATAATTATTTTCAATTATTTATCAATTATTTTCAATTACTTATAATTATTTTCAATTATTTTCAATTATTTATAATTATTTTCAATTATTTATCAATTATTTATAATTATTTATCAATTATTTTCAATTACATAAAATTATTTTCAATTATTTTCAATTTTTTTCTATTATTTATCAACTATTTTCAATTATTTATAATTATTTTCAATTATTTTCAATTATTTTCAATTATTTTCAATTATTTATCAATTATTTTCTATTATTTTCAATTATTTTCAATTATTTTCAATTATTTTCAATTATTTATAATTATTTTCAATTATTTATTAATTATTTTCAATTACTTATAATTATTTTCAATTATTTTCAATTATTTTCAATTATTTATAATTATTTTCAATTATTTATCAATTATTTATAATTATTTATAATTATTTTCAATTATTTTCAATTATTTTCAATTATTTATAATTATTTTCAATTATTTATCAATTATTTTCCATTATTTATAATTATTTTCAATTATTTTCAATTATTTTAAATTATTTTCCATTATTTATAAATTATTTTCAATTATTTATAATTCTTTTCAATTATTTTCAATTATTTTCAATTATTTATAAATTATTTTCCATTATTTTCAATTATTTATCAATTATTTTCAATTATTTACAATTATTTTCAATCATTTATAATTATTTTCAATTATTTTCAACTATTTTCAATTATTTATAAATTATTTATAATTATTTTCAATTATTTATAATTATTTTCAATTATTTTCAATTATTTTCAATCATTTTCAATTATTTATAATTATTTTCAATTATTTTCAATTATTTTCAATTATTTTTAATTATTTTCAATTATTTATAAATCAATTATAATTATTTTCAATTATTTATAATTATTTTCAATTATTTACAATTATTTTCAATTATTTATAATTATTTTCAATTATTTTCAATTATTTTCAATTATTTTCAATTATTTTCAATTATTTTCAATTATTTATAATTATTTTCAATTATTTATCAATTATTTTCAATTATTTTCAATTATTTATAATTATTTTCAATTATTTATCAATTATTTTCAATTACTTATAATTATTTTCAATTATTTTCAATTATTTATAATTATTTTCAATTATTTATCAATTATTTATAATTATTTATCAATTATTTTCAATTACATAAAATTATTTTCAATTATTTTCAATTTTTTTCAATTATTTATCAACTATTTTCAATTATTTATAATTATTTTCAATTATTTTCAATTATTTTCAATTATTTTCAATTATTTATCAATTATTTTCTATTATTTTCAATTATTTTCAATTATTTTCCATTATTTTCAATTATTTATAATTATTTTCAATTATTTATTAATTATTTTCAATTACTTATAATTATTTTCAATTATTTTCAATTATTTTCAATTATTTATAATTATTTTCAATTATTTATCAATTATTTATAATTATTTATAATTATTTTCAATTATTTTCAATTATTTTCAATTATTTATAATTATTTTCAATTATTTATCAATTATTTTCTATTATTTAAAATTATTTTCAATTATTTTCAATTATTTTCAATTATTTTCAATTATTTTCCATTATTTATCAATTATTTTCAATTATTTATAATTATTTTCAATTATTTTCAATTATTTTCAATTATTTATAAATTATTTTCCATTATTTTCAATTATTTATCAATTATTTTCAATTATTTATAATTATTTTCAATTATTTTCAATTATTTTTAATTATTTATAATTATTTTCAATTATTTATAATTATTTTCAATTATTTTCAATTATTTATCAATAATTTTCAATTATTTATAATTATTTTCAATTATTTATCAATTATTTTCAATTACTTATAATTATTTTCAATTATTTTCAATTATTTTCAATTATTTATAATTACTTTCAATTATTTATCAATTATTTTCTATTATTTATAATTATTTTCAATTATTTATAATTATTTTCAATTATTTTGAATTATTTTCAACTATTTTCAATTATTTTCAATTATTTATCAATTATTTTCAATCATTTAAAATTATTTTCAATTATTTTAAATTGTTTTCAATTATTTATAAATGATTTATAATTATTTTCAATTATTTATAATTATTTTCAATTATTTTCAATTATTTTCAATTATTTTCAATTATTTTCAATTATTTATCAATTATTTTCTATTATTTATAATTATTTTCAATTATTTTCAATTATTTTCAAAGATTTATCAATTATTTTCACTCATTTATAATTAGTTTCAATTATTTTCAACTATTTTCAATTATTTATTAATTATTTATAATTATTTTCAATTATTTATAATTATTTTCAATTATTTTCAATTATTTTCAATCATTTTCAATTATTTATAATTATTTTCAATTATTTTCAATTATTTTCAATTATTTTTAATTATTTTCAATTATTTATAAATCAATTATAATTATTTTCAATTATTTATAATTATATTCAATTATTTTCAATTATTTATAATTATTTTCAATTATTTTCAATTATTTTAAATTATTTTCCATTATTTATCAATTATTTTCAATTATTTATAATTATTTTCAATTATTTTCAATTATTTTCAATTATTTATAAATTATTTTCCATTATTTTCAATTATTTATCAATTATTTTCAATTATTTATAATTATTTTCAATCATTTATAATTATTTTCAATTATTTTCAACTATTTTCAATTATTTATAAATTATTTATAATTATTTTCAATTATTTTCAATTATTTTCAATTATTTACAATTATTTTCAATTATTTACAATTATTTTCAATTATTTATAATTATTTTCAATTATTTTCAATTATTTTCAATTATTTTCAATTATTTTCAATTATTTATAATTATTTTCAATTATTTATCAATTATTTTCAATTATTTATAATTATTTTCAATTATTTTCAATTATTTATAATTATTTTCAATTATTTTCAATTATTTTAAATTATTTTCCATTATTTATCAATTATTTTCAATTATTTATAATTATTTTCAATTATTTTCAATTATTTTCAATTATTTATAAATTATTTTCCATTATTTTCAATTATTTATCAATTATTTTCAATTATTTATAATTATTTTCAATCATTTATAATTATTTTCAATTATTTTCAACTATTTTCAATTATTTATAAATTATTTATAATTATTTTCAACTATTTATAATTATTTTCAATTATTTTCAATTATTTTCAATCATTTTCAATTATTTATAATTATTTTCAATTATTTTCAATTATTTTCAATTATTTTTAATTATTTTCAATTATTTATAAATCAATTATAATTATTTTCAATTATTTATAATTATTTTCAATTATTTACAATTATTTTCAATTATTTATAATTATTTTCAATTATTTTCAATTATTTTCAATTATTTTCAATTATTTTCAATTATTTATAATTATTTTCAATTATTTATCAATTATTTTCAATTATTTTCAATTATTTATAATTATTTTCAATTATTTATCAATTATTTTCAATTATTTTCAATCATTTATAATTATTTTCAATTATTTTCAATTATTTTCAATTATTTACAATTATTTTCAATTATTTACAATTATTTTCAATTATTTATAATTATTTTCAATTATTTTCAATTATTTTCAATTATTTTCAATTATTTTCAATTATTTATAATTATTTTCAATTATTTATCAATTATTTTCAATTATTTTCAATTATTTATAATTATTTTCAATTATTTTCAATTATTTTCAATTATTTACAATTATTTACAATTATTTTCAATTATTTTCAATTATTTTCAATTATTTATAATTATTTTCAATTATTTATCAATTATTTTCAATTATTTTCAATTATTTATAATTATTTTCAATTATTTATCAATCATTTTCAATTATTTTCAATTATTTATAATTATTTTCAATTATTTTCAATTATTTTCAATTATTTACAATTATTTTCAATTATTTACAATTATTTTCAATTATTTATAATTATTTTCAATTATTTTCAATTATTTTCAATTATTTTCAATTATTTTCAATTATTTATAATTATTTTCAATTATTTAATAATTATTTTCAATTATTTTCAATTATTTATAATTATTTTCAATTATTTTCAATTATTTTCAATTATTTATAATTATTTTCAATTATTTTCAATTATTTTCAATTATTTTCAATTATTTATCAATTATTTTCAATTATTTATAATTATTTTCAATTATTTTCAATTATTTTCAATTATTTATAAATTATTTTCCATTATTTTCAATTATTTATCAATTATTTTCAATTATTTATAATTATTTTCAATCATTTATAATTATTTTCAATTATTTTCAACTATTTTCAATTATTTATAAATTATTTATAATTATTTTCACTTATTTATAATTATATTCAATTATTTTCAATTATTTTCAATCATTTTCAATTATTTATAATTATTTTCAATTATTTTCAATTATTTTCAATTATTTTCAATTATTTATAATTATTTTCAATTATTTTCAATTATTTTCAATTATTTTCAATTATTTTCAATTATTTTCAATTATTTATAATTATTTTCAATTATTTATCAATTATTTTCAATTATTTTCAATTATTTATAATTATTTTCAATTATTTATCAATTATTTTCAATTACTTATAATTATTTTCAATTATTTTCAATTATTTATAATTATTTTCAATTATTTATCAATTATTTATAATTATTTATCAATTATTTTCAATTACATAAAATTATTTTCAATTATTTTCAATTTTTTTCAATTATTTATCAACTATTTTCAATTATTTATAATTATTTTCAATTATTTTCAATTATTTTCAATTATTTTCAATTATTTATCAATTATTTTCTATTATTTTCAATTATTTTCAATTATTTTCCATTATTTTCAATTATTTATAATTATTTTCAATTATTTATTAATTATTTTCAATTACTTATAATTATTTTCAATTATTTTCAATTATTTTCAATTATTTATAATTATTTTCAATTATTTATCAATTATTTATAATTATTTATAATTATTTTCAATTATTTTCAATTATTTTCAATTATTTATAATTATTTTCAATTATTTATCAATTATTTTCTATTATTTAAAATTATTTTCAATTATTTTCAATTATTTTCAATTATTTTCAATTATTTTCCATTATTTATCAATTATTTTCAATTATTTATAATTATTTTCAATTATTTTCAATTATTTTCAATTATTTATAAATTATTTTCCATTATTTTCAATTATTTATCAATTATTTTCAATTATTTATAATTATTTTCAATTATTTTCAATTATTTTTAATTATTTATAATTATTTTCAATTATTTATAATTATTTTCAATTATTTTCAATTATTTATCAATAATTTTCAATTATTTATAATTATTTTCAATTATTTATCAATTATTTTCAATTACTTATAATTATTTTCAATTATTTTCAATTATTTTCAATTATTTATAATTACTTTCAATTATTTATCAATTATTTTCTATTATTTATAATTATTTTCAATTATTTATAATTATTTTCAATTATTTTGAATTATTTTCAACTATTTTCAATTATTTTCAATTATTTATCAATTATTTTCAATCATTTAAAATTATTTTCAATTATTTTAAATTGTTTTCAATTATTTATAAATGATTTATAATTATTTTCAATTATTTATAATTATTTTCAATTATTTTCAATTATTTTCAATTATTTTCAATTATTTTCAATTATTTATCAATTATTTTCTATTATTTATAATTATTTTCAATTATTTTCAATTATTTTCAAAGATTTATCAATTATTTTCACTCATTTATAATTAGTTTCAATTATTTTCAACTATTTTCAATTATTTATTAATTATTTATAATTATTTTCAATTATTTATAATTATTTTCAATTATTTTCAATTATTTTCAATCATTTTCAATTATTTATAATTATTTTCAATTATTTTCAATTATTTTCAATTATTTTTAATTATTTTCAATTATTTATAAATCAATTATAATTATTTTCAATTATTTATAATTATATTCAATTATTTTCAATTATTTATAATTATTTTCAATTATTTTCAATTATTTTAAATTATTTTCCATTATTTATCAATTATTTTCAATTATTTATAATTATTTTCAATTATTTTCAATTATTTTCAATTATTTATAAATTATTTTCCATTATTTTCAATTATTTATCAATTATTTTCAATTATTTATAATTATTTTCAATCATTTATAATTATTTTCAATTATTTTCAACTATTTTCAATTATTTATAAATTATTTATAATTATTTTCAATTATTTTCAATTATTTTCAATTATTTACAATTATTTTCAATTATTTACAATTATTTTCAATTATTTATAATTATTTTCAATTATTTTCAATTATTTTCAATTATTTTCAATTATTTTCAATTATTTATAATTATTTTCAATTATTTATCAATTATTTTCAATTATTTATAATTATTTTCAATTATTTTCAATTATTTATAATTATTTTCAATTATTTTCAATTATTTTAAATTATTTTCCATTATTTATCAATTATTTTCAATTATTTATAATTATTTTCAATTATTTTCAATTATTTTCAATTATTTATAAATTATTTTCCATTATTTTCAATTATTTATCAATTATTTTCAATTATTTATAATTATTTTCAATCATTTATAATTATTTTCAATTATTTTCAACTATTTTCAATTATTTATAAATTATTTATAATTATTTTCAACTATTTATAATTATTTTCAATTATTTTCAATTATTTTCAATCATTTTCAATTATTTATAATTATTTTCAATTATTTTCAATTATTTTCAATTATTTTTAATTATTTTCAATTATTTATAAATCAATTATAATTATTTTCAATTATTTATAATTATTTTCAATTATTTACAATTATTTTCAATTATTTATAATTATTTTCAATTATTTTCAATTATTTTCAATTATTTTCAATTATTTTCAATTATTTATAATTATTTTCAATTATTTATCAATTATTTTCAATTATTTTCAATTATTTATAATTATTTTCAATTATTTATCAATTATTTTCAATTATTTTCAATCATTTATAATTATTTTCAATTATTTTCAATTATTTTCAATTATTTACAATTATTTTCAATTATTTACAATTATTTTCAATTATTTATAATTATTTTCAATTATTTTCAATTATTTTCAATTATTTTCAATTATTTTCAATTATTTATAATTATTTTCAATTATTTATCAATTATTTTCAATTATTTTCAATTATTTATAATTATTTTCAATTATTTTCAATTATTTTCAATTATTTACAATTATTTACAATTATTTTCAATTATTTTCAATTATTTTCAATTATTTATAATTATTTTCAATTATTTATCAATTATTTTCAATTATTTTCAATTATTTATAATTATTTTCAATTATTTATCAATCATTTTCAATTATTTTCAATTATTTATAATTATTTTCAATTATTTTCAATTATTTTCAATTATTTACAATTATTTTCAATTATTTACAATTATTTTCAATTATTTATAATTATTTTCAATTATTTTCAATTATTTTCAATTATTTTCAATTATTTTCAATTATTTATAATTATTTTCAATTATTTAATAATTATTTTCAATTATTTTCAATTATTTATAATTATTTTCAATTATTTTCAATTATTTTCAATTATTTATAATTATTTTCAATTATTTTCAATTATTTTCAATTATTTTCAATTATTTATCAATTATTTTCAATTATTTATAATTATTTTCAATTATTTTCAATTATTTTCAATTATTTATAAATTATTTTCCATTATTTTCAATTATTTATCAATTATTTTCAATTATTTATAATTATTTTCAATCATTTATAATTATTTTCAATTATTTTCAACTATTTTCAATTATTTATAAATTATTTATAATTATTTTCACTTATTTATAATTATATTCAATTATTTTCAATTATTTTCAATCATTTTCAATTATTTATAATTATTTTCAATTATTTTCAATTATTTTCAATTATTTTTAATTATTTTCAATTATTTATAAATCAATTATAATTATTTTCAATTATTTATAATTATTTTCTATTATTTACAATTATTTTCAATTATTTATAATTATTTTCAATTATTTTCAATTATTTTCAATTATTTTCAATTATTTTCAATTATTTTCAATTATTTATAATTATTTTCAATTATTTATCAATTATTTTAAATTATTTTCAATTATTTATAATTATTTTCAATTATTTATCAATTATTTTCAATTATTTTCAATCATTTATAATTATTGTCAATTATTTTCAATTATTTTCAATTATTTACAATTATTTTCAATTATTTACAATTATTTTCAATTATTTATAATTATTTTCAATTATTTTCAATTATTTTCAATTATTTTCAATTATTTTCAATTATTTATAATTATTTTCAATTATTTATCAATTATTTTCAATTATTTTCAATTATTTATAATTATTTTCAATTATTTTCAATTATTTTCAATTATTTACAATTATTTACAATTATTTACAATTATTTTCAATTATTTTCAATTATTTTCAATTATTTTCAATTATTTATAATTATTTTCAATTATTTTAAATTATTTTCAATTATTTTCAATTATTTATAATTATTTTCAATTATTTATCAGTTATTTTCAATTATTTTCAATTATTTATAATTATTTTCAATTATTTTCAATTATTTTCAATTATTTACAATTATTTTCAATTATTTACTATTATTTTCAATTATTTATAATTATTTTCAATTATTTATCAATTATTTTCAATTACTTATAATTATTTTCAATTATTTTCAATTATTTATAATTATTTTCAATTATTTATCAATTATTTATAATTATTTATCAATTATTTTCAATTACATAAAATTATTTTCAATTATTTTCAATTTTTTTCAATTATTTATCAACTATTTTCAATTATTTATAATTATTTTCAATTATTTTCAATTATTTTCAATTATTTTCAATTATTTATCAATTATTTTCTATTATTTTCAATTATTTTCAATTATTTTCAATTATTTTCAATTATTTATAATTATTTTCAATTATTTATTAATTATTTTCAATTACTTATAATTATTTTCAATTATTTTCAATTATTTTCAATTATTTATAATTATTTTCAATTATTTATCAATTATTTATAATTATTTATAATTATTTTCAATTATTTTCAATTATTTTCAATTATTTATAATTATTTTCAATTATTTATCAATTATTTTCTATTATTTATAATTATTTTCAATTATTTTCAATTATTTTCAATTATTTTCAATTATTTTCCATTATTTATCAATTATTTTAAATTATTTATAATTATTTTCAATTATTTTCAATTATTTTCAATTATTTATAAATTATTTTCCATTATTTTCAATTATTTATCAATTATTTTCAATTATTTATAATTATTTTCAATTATTTTCAATTATTTTCAATTATTTTCAATTATTTATAATTATTTTCAATTATTTTCAATTATTTATCAATAATTTTCAATTATTTATAATTATTTTCAATTATTTATCAATTATTTTCAATTACTTATAATTATTTTCAATTATTTTCAATTATTTTCAATTATTTATAATTACTTTCAATTATTTATCAATTATTTTCTATTATTTATAATTATTTTCAATTATTTATCAATTATTTATAATTATTTATAATTATTTTCAATTATTTTCAATTATTTTCAATCATTTTCAATTATTTATAATTATTTTCAATTATTTTCAATTATTTTCAATTATTTATAATTATTTTCAATTATTTATAATTATTTTCAATTATTTTCAATTATTTTCAATCATTTTCAATTATTTATAATTATTTTCAATTATTTTCAATTATTTTCAATTATTTTTAATTATTTTCAATTATTTATAAATCAATTATAATTATTTTCAATTATTTATAATTATTTTCTATTATTTTCAATTATTTTCAATTATTTTCAATTATTTATAATTATTTTCAATTATTTTCAATTATTTTCAATTATTTATAATTATTTTCAATTATTTATCAAATATTTATAATTATTTATAATTATTTATAATTATTTTAAATTATTTTCAATTATTTATAATTATTTTCAATTATTTATCAATTATTTTCAATTATTTTCAATTACTTATAATTATTTTCAATTATTTTCAATTATTTTCAATTATTTTCAATTATTTATAATTATTTTCAATTATTTATAATTATTTATAATTATTTTTAATTATTTTCAATTATTTATAATTATTTTCAATTATTTATCAATTATTTTCAATTACTTATAATTATTTTCAATTATTTTCAATTATTTTCAATTATTTTCAATTATTTTCAATTATTTATAATTATTTTCAATTATTTTCAATTATTTATAATTATTTTCAATTATTTTAAATTATTTTCAATTATTTACAATTATTTACAATTATTTTCAATTATTTACAATTATTTTCAATTATTTATAATTATTTTCAATTATTTATCAATTATTTTCAATTACTTATAATTATTTTCAATTATTTTCAATTATTTTCAATTATTTATAATTATTTATCAATTATTTATAATTATTTATAATTATTTTAAATTATTTTCAATTATTTATAATTATTTATCAATTATTTTCAATTATTTTCAATTATTTTCAATTATTTATAAATTATTTTCCATTATTTTCAATTATTTATCAATTATTTTCAATTATTTATAATTATTTTCAATTATTTTCAATTATTTTTAATTATTTATAATTATTTTCAATTATTTATAATTATTTTCAATTATTTTCAATTATTTATCAATAATTTTCAATTATTTATAATTATTTTCAATTATTTATCAATTATTTTCAATTACTTATAATTATTTTCAATTATTTTCAATTATTTTCAATTATTTATAATTACTTTCAATTATTTATCAATTATTTTCTATTATTTATAATTATTTTCAATTATTTATAATTATTTTCAATTATTTTCAATTATTTATAATTATTTATCAATTATTTATAATTATTTATAATTATTTTAAATTATTTTCAATTATTTATAATTATTTATCAATTATTTTCAATTATTTTCAATTATTTTCAATTATTTATAAATTATTTTCCATTATTTTCAATTATTTATCAATTATTTTCAATTATTTATAATTATTTTCAATTATTTTCAATTATTTTTAATTATTTATAATTATTTTCAATTATTTATAATTATTTTCAATTATTTTCAATTATTTATCAATTATTTTCAATTACTTATAATTATTTTCAATTATTTTCAATTATTTTCAATTATTTATAATTACTTTCAATTATTTATCAATTATTTTCTATTATTTATAATTATTTTCAATTAATTATAATTATTTTCAATTATTTTCAATTATTTTCAACTATTTTCAATTATTTTCAATTATTTATCAATTATTTTCAATTATTTATAATTATTTTCAATTATTTTCCATTATTTATCAATTATTTTCAATTATTTATAATTATTTTCAATTATTTTCAATTATTTTCAATTATTTATAAATTATTTTCCATTATTTTCAATTATTTATCAATTATTTTCAATTATTTATAATTATTTTCAATCATTTATAATTATTTTCAATTATTTTCAACTATTTTCAATTATTTATAAATTATTTATAATTATTTTCAACTATTTATAATTATTTTCAATTATTTTCAATTATTTTCAATCATTTTCAATTATTTATAATTATTTTCAATTATTTTCAATTATTTTCAATTATTTTTAATTATTTTCAATTATTTATAAATCAATTATAATTATTTTCAATTATTTATAATTATTTTCAATTATTTACAATTATTTTCAATTATTTATAATTATTTTCAATTATTTTCAATTATTTTCAATTATTTTCAATTATTTTCAATTATTTATAATTATTTTCAATTATTTATCAATTATTTTCAATTATTTTCAATTATTTATAATTATTTTCAATTATTTATCAATTATTTTCAATTATTTTCAATCATTTATAATTATTTTCAATTATTTTCAATTATTTTCAATTATTTACAATTATTTTCAATTATTTACAATTATTTTCAATTATTTATAATTATTTTCAATTATTTTCAATTATTTTCAATTATTTTCAATTATTTTCAATTATTTATAATTATTTTCAATTATTTATCAATTATTTTCAATTATTTTCAATTATTTATAATTATTTTCAATTATTTTCAATTATTTTCAATTATTTACAATTATTTACAATTATTTTCAATTATTTTCAATTATTTTCAATTATTTATAATTATTTTCAATTATTTATCAATTATTTTCAATTATTTTCAATTATTTATAATTATTTTCAATTATTTATCAATCATTTTCAATTATTTTCAATTATTTATAATTATTTTCAATTATTTTCAATTATTTTCAATTATTTACAATTATTTTCAATTATTTACAATTATTTTCAATTATTTATAATTATTTTCAATTATTTTCAATTATTTTCAATTATTTTCAATTATTTTCAATTATTTATAATTATTTTCAATTATTTAATAATTATTTTCAATTATTTTCAATTATTTATAATTATTTTCAATTATTTTCAATTATTTTCAATTATTTATAATTATTTTCAATTATTTTCAATTATTTTCAATTATTTTCAATTATTTATCAATTATTTTCAATTATTTATAATTATTTTCAATTATTTTCAATTATTTTCAATTATTTATAAATTATTTTCCATTATTTTCAATTATTTATCAATTATTTTCAATTATTTATAATTATTTTCAATCATTTATAATTATTTTCAATTATTTTCAACTATTTTCAATTATTTATAAATTATTTATAATTATTTTCACTTATTTATAATTATATTCAATTATTTTCAATTATTTTCAATCATTTTCAATTATTTATAATTATTTTCAATTATTTTCAATTATTTTCAATTATTTTTAATTATTTTCAATTATTTATAAATCAATTATAATTATTTTCAATTATTTATAATTATTTTCTATTATTTACAATTATTTTCAATTATTTATAATTATTTTCAATTATTTTCAATTATTTTCAATTATTTTCAATTATTTTCAATTATTTTCAATTATTTATAATTATTTTCAATTATTTATCAATTATTTTAAATTATTTTCAATTATTTATAATTATTTTCAATTATTTATCAATTATTTTCAATTATTTTCAATCATTTATAATTATTGTCAATTATTTTCAATTATTTTCAATTATTTACAATTATTTTCAATTATTTACAATTATTTTCAATTATTTATAATTATTTTCAATTATTTTCAATTATTTTCAATTATTTTCAATTATTTTCAATTATTTATAATTATTTTCAATTATTTATCAATTATTTTCAATTATTTTCAATTATTTATAATTATTTTCAATTATTTTCAATTATTTTCAATTATTTACAATTATTTACAATTATTTACAATTATTTTCAATTATTTTCAATTATTTTCAATTATTTTCAATTATTTATAATTATTTTCAATTATTTTAAATTATTTTCAATTATTTTCAATTATTTATAATTATTTTCAATTATTTATCAGTTATTTTCAATTATTTTCAATTATTTATAATTATTTTCAATTATTTTCAATTATTTTCAATTATTTACAATTATTTTCAATTATTTACTATTATTTTCAATTATTTATAATTATTTTCAATTATTTATCAATTATTTTCAATTACTTATAATTATTTTCAATTATTTTCAATTATTTATAATTATTTTCAATTATTTATCAATTATTTATAATTATTTATCAATTATTTTCAATTACATAAAATTATTTTCAATTATTTTCAATTTTTTTCAATTATTTATCAACTATTTTCAATTATTTATAATTATTTTCAATTATTTTCAATTATTTTCAATTATTTTCAATTATTTATCAATTATTTTCTATTATTTTCAATTATTTTCAATTATTTTCAATTATTTTCAATTATTTATAATTATTTTCAATTATTTATTAATTATTTTCAATTACTTATAATTATTTTCAATTATTTTCAATTATTTTCAATTATTTATAATTATTTTCAATTATTTATCAATTATTTATAATTATTTATAATTATTTTCAATTATTTTCAATTATTTTCAATTATTTATAATTATTTTCAATTATTTATCAATTATTTTCTATTATTTATAATTATTTTCAATTATTTTCAATTATTTTCAATTATTTTCAATTATTTTCCATTATTTATCAATTATTTTAAATTATTTATAATTATTTTCAATTATTTTCAATTATTTTCAATTATTTATAAATTATTTTCCATTATTTTCAATTATTTATCAATTATTTTCAATTATTTATAATTATTTTCAATTATTTTCAATTATTTTCAATTATTTTCAATTATTTATAATTATTTTCAATTATTTTCAATTATTTATCAATAATTTTCAATTATTTATAATTATTTTCAATTATTTATCAATTATTTTCAATTACTTATAATTATTTTCAATTATTTTCAATTATTTTCAATTATTTATAATTACTTTCAATTATTTATCAATTATTTTCTATTATTTATAATTATTTTCAATTATTTATCAATTATTTATAATTATTTATAATTATTTTCAATTATTTTCAATTATTTTCAATCATTTTCAATTATTTATAATTATTTTCAATTATTTTCAATTATTTTCAATTATTTATAATTATTTTCAATTATTTATAATTATTTTCAATTATTTTCAATTATTTTCAATCATTTTCAATTATTTATAATTATTTTCAATTATTTTCAATTATTTTCAATTATTTTTAATTATTTTCAATTATTTATAAATCAATTATAATTATTTTCAATTATTTATAATTATTTTCTATTATTTTCAATTATTTTCAATTATTTTCAATTATTTATAATTATTTTCAATTATTTTCAATTATTTTCAATTATTTATAATTATTTTCAATTATTTATCAAATATTTATAATTATTTATAATTATTTATAATTATTTTAAATTATTTTCAATTATTTATAATTATTTTCAATTATTTATCAATTATTTTCAATTATTTTCAATTACTTATAATTATTTTCAATTATTTTCAATTATTTTCAATTATTTTCAATTATTTATAATTATTTTCAATTATTTATAATTATTTATAATTATTTTTAATTATTTTCAATTATTTATAATTATTTTCAATTATTTATCAATTATTTTCAATTACTTATAATTATTTTCAATTATTTTCAATTATTTTCAATTATTTTCAATTATTTTCAATTATTTATAATTATTTTCAATTATTTTCAATTATTTATAATTATTTTCAATTATTTTAAATTATTTTCAATTATTTACAATTATTTACAATTATTTTCAATTATTTACAATTATTTTCAATTATTTATAATTATTTTCAATTATTTATCAATTATTTTCAATTACTTATAATTATTTTCAATTATTTTCAATTATTTTCAATTATTTATAATTATTTATCAATTATTTATAATTATTTATAATTATTTTAAATTATTTTCAATTATTTATAATTATTTATCAATTATTTTCAATTATTTTCAATTATTTTCAATTATTTATAAATTATTTTCCATTATTTTCAATTATTTATCAATTATTTTCAATTATTTATAATTATTTTCAATTATTTTCAATTATTTTTAATTATTTATAATTATTTTCAATTATTTATAATTATTTTCAATTATTTTCAATTATTTATCAATAATTTTCAATTATTTATAATTATTTTCAATTATTTATCAATTATTTTCAATTACTTATAATTATTTTCAATTATTTTCAATTATTTTCAATTATTTATAATTACTTTCTATTATTTATCAATTATTTTCTATTATTTATAATTATTTTCAATTATTTATAATTATTTTCAATTATTTTCAATTATTTATAATTATTTATCAATTATTTATAATTATTTATAATTATTTTAAATTATTTTCAATTATTTATAATTATTTATCAATTATTTTCAATTATTTTCAATTATTTTCAATTATTTATAAATTATTTTCCATTATTTTCAATTATTTATCAATTATTTTCAATTATTTATAATTATTTTCAATTATTTTCAATTATTTTTAATTATTTATAATTATTTTCAATTATTTATAATTATTTTCAATTATTTTCAATTATTTATCAATTATTTTCAATTACTTATAATTATTTTCAATTATTTTCAATTATTTTCAATTATTTATAATTACTTTCAATTATTTATCAATTATTTTCTATTATTTATAATTATTTTCAATTAATTATAATTATTTTCAATTATTTTCAATTATTTTCAACTATTTTCAATTATTTTCAATTATTTATCAATTATTTTCAATTATTTATAATTATTTTCAATTATTTTCAATTATTTATAATTATTTTCAATTATTTTCAATTATTTTCAATTATTTTCAATTATTTACAATTATTTACAATTATTTTCAATTATTTACAATTATTTTCAATTATTTATAATTATTTTCAATTATTTATCAATTATTTTCAATTACTTATAATTATTTTCAATTATTTTCAATTATTTATAATTATTTATCAATTATTTTCAATTATTTTCAATTATTTTCAATTATTTATAAATTATTTTCCATTATTTTCAATTATTTATCAATTATTTTCAATTATTTATAATTATTTTCAATTATTTTCAATTATTTTTAATTATTTATAATTATTTTCAATTATTTATAATTATTTTCAATTATTTTCAATTATTTATCAATTATTTTCAATTACTTATAATTATTTTCAATTATTTTCAATTATTTTCAATTATTTATAATTACTTTCAATTATTTATCAATTATTTTCTATTATTTATAATTATTTTCAATTAATTATAATTATTTTCAATTATTTTCAATTATTTTCAACTATTTTCAATTATTTTCAATTATTTATCAATTATTTTCAATTATTTATAATTATTTTCAATTATTTTCCATTATTTATCAATTATTTTCAATTATTTATAATTATTTTCAATTATTTTCAATTATTTTCAATTATTTATAAATTATTTTCCATTATTTTCAATTATTTATCAATTATTTTCAATTATTTATAATTATTTTCAATCATTTATAATTATTTTCAATTATTTTCAACTATTTTCAATTATTTATAAATTATTTATAATTATTTTCAACTATTTATAATTATTTTCAATTATTTTCAATTATTTTCAATCATTTTCAATTATTTATAATTATTTTCAATTATTTTCAATTATTTTCAATTATTTTTAATTATTTTCAATTATTTATAAATCAATTATAATTATTTTCAATTATTTATAATTATTTTCAATTATTTACAATTATTTTCAATTATTTATAATTATTTTCAATTATTTTCAATTATTTTCAATTATTTTCAATTATTTTCAATTATTTATAATTATTTTCAATTATTTATCAATTATTTTCAATTATTTTCAATTATTTATAATTATTTTCAATTATTTATCAATTATTTTCAATTATTTTCAATCATTTATAATTATTTTCAATTATTTTCAATTATTTTCAATTATTTACAATTATTTTCAATTATTTACAATTATTTTCAATTATTTATAATTATTTTCAATTATTTTCAATTATTTTCAATTATTTTCAATTATTTTCAATTATTTATAATTATTTTCAATTATTTATCAATTATTTTCAATTATTTTCAATTATTTATAATTATTTTCAATTATTTTCAATTATTTTCAATTATTTACAATTATTTACAATTATTTTCAATTATTTTCAATTATTTTCAATTATTTATAATTATTTTCAATTATTTATCAATTATTTTCAATTATTTTCAATTATTTATAATTATTTTCAATTATTTATCAATCATTTTCAATTATTTTCAATTATTTATAATTATTTTCAATTATTTTCAATTATTTTCAATTATTTACAATTATTTTCAATTATTTACAATTATTTTCAATTATTTATAATTATTTTCAATTATTTTCAATTATTTTCAATTATTTTCAATTATTTTCAATTATTTATAATTATTTTCAATTATTTAATAATTATTTTCAATTATTTTCAATTATTTATAATTATTTTCAATTATTTTCAATTATTTTCAATTATTTATAATTATTTTCAATTATTTTCAATTATTTTCAATTATTTTCAATTATTTATCAATTATTTTCAATTATTTATAATTATTTTCAATTATTTTCAATTATTTTCAATTATTTATAAATTATTTTCCATTATTTTCAATTATTTATCAATTATTTTCAATTATTTATAATTATTTTCAATCATTTATAATTATTTTCAATTATTTTCAACTATTTTCAATTATTTATAAATTATTTATAATTATTTTCACTTATTTATAATTATATTCAATTATTTTCAATTATTTTCAATCATTTTCAATTATTTATAATTATTTTCAATTATTTTCAATTATTTTCAATTATTTTTAATTATTTTCAATTATTTATAAATCAATTATAATTATTTTCAATTATTTATAATTATTTTCTATTATTTACAATTATTTTCAATTATTTATAATTATTTTCAATTATTTTCAATTATTTTCAATTATTTTCAATTATTTTCAATTATTTTCAATTATTTATAATTATTTTCAATTATTTATCAATTATTTTAAATTATTTTCAATTATTTATAATTATTTTCAATTATTTATCAATTATTTTCAATTATTTTCAATCATTTATAATTATTGTCAATTATTTTCAATTATTTTCAATTATTTACAATTATTTTCAATTATTTACAATTATTTTCAATTATTTATAATTATTTTCAATTATTTTCAATTATTTTCAATTATTTTCAATTATTTTCAATTATTTATAATTATTTTCAATTATTTATCAATTATTTTCAATTATTTTCAATTATTTATAATTATTTTCAATTATTTTCAATTATTTTCAATTATTTACAATTATTTACAATTATTTACAATTATTTTCAATTATTTTCAATTATTTTCAATTATTTTCAATTATTTATAATTATTTTCAATTATTTTAAATTATTTTCAATTATTTTCAATTATTTATAATTATTTTCAATTATTTATCAGTTATTTTCAATTATTTTCAATTATTTATAATTATTTTCAATTATTTTCAATTATTTTCAATTATTTACAATTATTTTCAATTATTTACTATTATTTTCAATTATTTATAATTATTTTCAATTATTTATCAATTATTTTCAATTACTTATAATTATTTTCAATTATTTTCAATTATTTATAATTATTTTCAATTATTTATCAATTATTTATAATTATTTATCAATTATTTTCAATTACATAAAATTATTTTCAATTATTTTCAATTTTTTTCAATTATTTATCAACTATTTTCAATTATTTATAATTATTTTCAATTATTTTCAATTATTTTCAATTATTTTCAATTATTTATCAATTATTTTCTATTATTTTCAATTATTTTCAATTATTTTCAATTATTTTCAATTATTTATAATTATTTTCAATTATTTATTAATTATTTTCAATTACTTATAATTATTTTCAATTATTTTCAATTATTTTCAATTATTTATAATTATTTTCAATTATTTATCAATTATTTATAATTATTTATAATTATTTTCAATTATTTTCAATTATTTTCAATTATTTATAATTATTTTCAATTATTTATCAATTATTTTCTATTATTTATAATTATTTTCAATTATTTTCAATTATTTTCAATTATTTTCAATTATTTTCCATTATTTATCAATTATTTTAAATTATTTATAATTATTTTCAATTATTTTCAATTATTTTCAATTATTTATAAATTATTTTCCATTATTTTCAATTATTTATCAATTATTTTCAATTATTTATAATTATTTTCAATTATTTTCAATTATTTTCAATTATTTTCAATTATTTATAATTATTTTCAATTATTTTCAATTATTTATCAATAATTTTCAATTATTTATAATTATTTTCAATTATTTATCAATTATTTTCAATTACTTATAATTATTTTCAATTATTTTCAATTATTTTCAATTATTTATAATTACTTTCAATTATTTATCAATTATTTTCTATTATTTATAATTATTTTCAATTATTTATCAATTATTTATAATTATTTATAATTATTTTCAATTATTTTCAATTATTTTCAATCATTTTCAATTATTTATAATTATTTTCAATTATTTTCAATTATTTTCAATTATTTATAATTATTTTCAATTATTTATAATTATTTTCAATTATTTTCAATTATTTTCAATCATTTTCAATTATTTATAATTATTTTCAATTATTTTCAATTATTTTCAATTATTTTTAATTATTTTCAATTATTTATAAATCAATTATAATTATTTTCAATTATTTATAATTATTTTCTATTATTTTCAATTATTTTCAATTATTTTCAATTATTTATAATTATTTTCAATTATTTTCAATTATTTTCAATTATTTATAATTATTTTCAATTATTTATCAAATATTTATAATTATTTATAATTATTTATAATTATTTTAAATTATTTTCAATTATTTATAATTATTTTCAATTATTTATCAATTATTTTCAATTATTTTCAATTACTTATAATTATTTTCAATTATTTTCAATTATTTTCAATTATTTTCAATTATTTATAATTATTTTCAATTATTTATAATTATTTATAATTATTTTTAATTATTTTCAATTATTTATAATTATTTTCAATTATTTATCAATTATTTTCAATTACTTATAATTATTTTCAATTATTTTCAATTATTTTCAATTATTTTCAATTATTTTCAATTATTTATAATTATTTTCAATTATTTTCAATTATTTATAATTATTTTCAATTATTTTAAATTATTTTCAATTATTTACAATTATTTACAATTATTTTCAATTATTTACAATTATTTTCAATTATTTATAATTATTTTCAATTATTTATCAATTATTTTCAATTACTTATAATTATTTTCAATTATTTTCAATTATTTTCAATTATTTATAATTATTTATCAATTATTTATAATTATTTATAATTATTTTAAATTATTTTCAATTATTTATAATTATTTATCAATTATTTTCAATTATTTTCAATTATTTTCAATTATTTATAAATTATTTTCCATTATTTTCAATTATTTATCAATTATTTTCAATTATTTATAATTATTTTCAATTATTTTCAATTATTTTTAATTATTTATAATTATTTTCAATTATTTATAATTATTTTCAATTATTTTCAATTATTTATCAATAATTTTCAATTATTTATAATTATTTTCAATTATTTATCAATTATTTTCAATTACTTATAATTATTTTCAATTATTTTCAATTATTTTCAATTATTTATAATTACTTTCAATTATTTATCAATTATTTTCTATTATTTATAATTATTTTCAATTATTTATAATTATTTTCAATTATTTTCAATTATTTATAATTATTTATCAATTATTTATAATTATTTATAATTATTTTAAATTATTTTCAATTATTTATAATTATTTATCAATTATTTTCAATTATTTTCAATTATTTTCAATTATTTATAAATTATTTTCCATTATTTTCAATTATTTATCAATTATTTTCAATTATTTATAATTATTTTCAATTATTTTCAATTATTTTTAATTATTTATAATTATTTTCAATTATTTATAATTATTTTCAATTATTTTCAATTATTTATCAATTATTTTCAATTACTTATAATTATTTTCAATTATTTTCAATTATTTTCAATTATTTATAATTACTTTCAATTATTTATCAATTATTTTCTATTATTTATAATTATTTTCAATTAATTATAATTATTTTCAATTATTTTCAATTATTTTCAACTATTTTCAATTATTTTCAATTATTTATCAATTATTTTCAATTATTTATAATTATTTTCAATTATTTTCAATTATTTATAATTATTTTCAATTATTTTCAATTATTTTCAATTATTTTCAATTATTTACAATTATTTACAATTATTTTCAATTATTTACAATTATTTTCAATTATTTATAATTATTTTCAATTATTTATCAATTATTTTCAATTACTTATAATTATTTTCAATTATTTTCAATTATTTTCAATTATTTATAATTATTTATCAATTATTTATAATTATTTATAATTATTTTAAATTATTTTCAATTATTTATAATTATTTATCAATTATTTTCAAAGATTTATCAATTATTTTCACTCATTTATAATTATTTTCAATTATTTTCAACTATTTTCAATTATTTATTAATTATTTATAATTATTTTCAATTATTTATAATTATTTTCAATTATTTATAATTATTTTCAATTATTTTCAATTATTTTCAATCATTTTCAATTATTTATAATTATTTTCAATTATTTTCAATTATTTTCAATTATTTTTAATTATTTTCAATTATTTATAAATCAATTATAATTATTTTCAATTATTTATAATTATATTCAATTATTTTCAATTATTTATAATTATTTTCAATTATTTTCAATTATTTTAAATTATTTTCCATTATTTATCAATTATTTTCAATTATTTATAATTATTTTCAATTATTTTCAATTATTTTCAATTATTTATAAATTATTTTCCATTATTTTCAATTATTTATCAATTATTTTCAATTATTTATAATTATTTTCAATCATTTATAATTATTTTCAATTATTTTCAACTATTTTCAATTATTTATATATTATTTATAATTATTTTCAATTATTTTCAATTATTTTCAATTATTTACAATTATTTTCAATTATTTACAATTATTTTCAATTATTTATAATTATTTTCAATTATTTTCAATTATTTTCAATTATTTTCAATTATTTTCAATTATTTATAATTATTTTCAATTATTTATCAATTATTTTCAATTATTTATAATTATTTTCAATTATTTTCAATTATTTATAATTATTTTCAATTATTTTCAATTATTTTAAATTATTTTCCATTATTTATCAATTATTTTCAATTATTTATAATTATTTTCAATTATTTTCAATTATTTTCAATTATTTATAAATTATTTTCCATTATTTTCAATTATTTATCAATTATTTTCAATTATTTATAATTATTTTCAATCATTTATAATTATTTTCAATTATTTTCAACTATTTTCAATTATTTATAAATTATTTATAATTATTTTCAACTATTTATAATTATTTTCAATTATTTTCAATTATTTTCAATCATTTTCAATTATTTATAATTATTTTCAATTATTTTCAATTATTTTCAATTATTTTTAATTATTTTCAATTATTTATAAATCAATTATAATTATTTTCAATTATTTATAATTATTTTCAATTATTTACAATTATTTTCAATTATTTATAATTATTTTCAATTATTTTCAATTATTTTCAATTATTTTCAATTATTTATAATTATTTTCAATTATTTATCAATTATTTTCAATTATTTTCAATTATTTATAATTATTTTCAATTATTTATCAATTATTTTCAATTATTTTCAATCATTTATAATTATTTTCAATTATTTTCAATTATTTTCAATTATTTACAATTATTTTCAATTATTTACAATTATTTTCAATTATTTATAATTATTTTCAATTATTTTCAATTATTTTCAATTATTTTCAATTATTTTCAATTATTTATAATTATTTTCAATTATTTATCAATTATTTTCAATTATTTTCAATTATTTATAATTATTTTCAATTATTTTCAATTATTTTCAATTATTTACAATTATTTACAATTATTTTCAATTATTTTCAATTATTTTCATTTATTTTCAATTATTTATAATTATTTTCAATTATTTTCAATTATTTTCAATTATTTTCAATTATTTATAATTATTTTCAATTATTTATCAGTTATTTTCAATTATTTTCAATTATTTATAATTATTTTCAATTATTTTCAATTATTTTCAATTATTTACAATTATTTACAATTATTTACTATTATTTTCAATTATTTATAATTATTTTCAATTATTTATCAATTATTTTCAATTACTTATAATTATTTTCAATTATTTTCAATTATTTATAATTATTTTCAATTATTTATCAATTATTTATAATTATTTATCAATTATTTTCAATTACATAAAATTATTTTCAATTATTTTCAATTTTTTTCAATTATTTATCAACTATTTTCAATTATTTATAATTATTTTCAATTATTTTCAATTATTTTCAATTATTTTCAATTATTTATCAATTATTTTCTATTATTTTCAATTATTTTCAATTATTTTCAATTATTTTCAATTATTTATAATTATTTTCAATTATTTATTAATTATTTTCAATTACTTATAATTATTTTCAATTATTTTCAATTATTTTCAATTATTTATAATTATTTTCAATTATTTTCAATTATTTTCAATTATTTTCAATTATTTTCAATTATTTATAATTATTTTCAATTATTTATCAATTATTTTCAATTATTTTCAATTATTTATAATTATTTTCAATTATTTATCAATCATTTTCAATTATTTTCAATTATTTATAATTATTTTCAATTATTTTCAATTATTTTCAATTATTTACAATTATTTTCAATTATTTACAATTATTTTCAATTATTTATAATTATTTTCAATTATTTTCAATTATTTTCAATTATTTTCAATTATTTTCAATTATTTATAATTATTTTCAATTATTTAATAATTATTTTCAATTATTTTCAATTATTTATAATTATTTTCAATTATTTTCAATTATTTTCAATTATTTATAATTATTTTCAATTATTTTCAATTATTTTCAATTATTTTCAATTATTTATCAATTATTTTCAATTATTTATAATTATTTTCAATTATTTTCAATTATTTTCAATTATTTATAAATTATTTTCCATTATTTTCAATTATTTATCAATTATTTTCAATTATTTATAATTATTTTCAATCATTTATAATTATTTTCAATTATTTTCAACTATTTTCAATTATTTATAAATTATTTATAATTATTTTCAATTATTTATAATTATTTTCAATTATTTTCAATTATTTTCAATCATTTTCAATTATTTATAATTATTTTCAATTATTTTCAATTATTTTCAATTATTTTTAATTATTTTCAATTATTTATAAATCAATTATAATTATTTTCAATTATTTATAATTATTTTCAATTATTTACAATTATTTTCAATTATTTATAATTATTTTCAATTATTTTCAATTATTTTCAATTATTTTCAATTATTTTCAATTATTTTCAATTATTTATAATTATTTTCAATTATTTATCAATTATTTTAAATTATTTTCAATTATTTATAATTATTTTCAATTATTTATCAATTATTCTCAATTATTTTCAATCATTTATAATTATTTTCAATTATTTTCAATTATTTTCAATTATTTACAATTATTTTCAATTATTTACAATTATTTTCAATTATTTATAATTATTTTCAATTATTTTCAATTATTTTCAATTATTTTCAATTATTTTCAATTATTTTCAATTATTTATAATTATTTTCAATTATTTATCAATTATTTTCAATTATTTTCAATTATTTATAATTATTTTCAATTATTTTCAATTATTTTCAATTATTTACAATTATTTACAATTATTTACAATTATTTTCAATTATTTTCAATTATTTACAATTATTTTCAATTATTTACTATTATTTTCAATTATTTATAATTATTTTCAATTATTTATCAATTATTTTCAATTATTTTCAATTATTTATAATTATTTTCAATTATTTTCAATTATTATCAATTATTTACAATTATTTTCAATTATTTACTATTATTTTCAATTATTTATAATTATTTTCAATTATTTATCAATTATTTTCAATTACTTATAATTATTTTCAATTATTTTCAATTATTTATAATTATTTTCAATTATTTATCAATTATTTATAATTATTTATCAATTATTTTCAATTACATAAAATTATTTTCAATTATTTTCAATTTTTTTCAATTATTTATCAACTATTTTCAATTATTTATAATTATTTTCAATTATTTTCAATTATTTTCAATTATTTTCAATTATTTATCAATTATTTTCTATTATTTTCAATTATTTTCAATTATTTTCAATTATTTTCAATTATTTATAATTATTTTCAATTATTTATTAATTATTTTCAATTACTTATAATTATTTTCAATTATTTTCAATTATTTTCAATTATTTATAATTATTTTCAATTATTTATCAATTATTTATAATTATTTATAATTATTTTCAATTATTTTCAATTATTTTCAATTATTTATAATTATTTTCAATTATTTATCAATTATTTTGTATTATTTATAATTATTTTCAATTATTTTCAATTATTTTCAATTATTTTCAATTATTTTCCATTATTTATCAATTATTTTCAATTATTTATAATTATTTTCAATTATTTTCAATTATTTTCAATTATTTATAAATTATTTTCCATTATTTTCAATTATTTATAATTATTTTCAATTATTTATCAAATATTTATAATTATTTATAATTATTTATAATTATTTTAAATTATTTTCAATTATTTATAATTATTTTCAATTATTTATCAATTATTTTCAATTATTTTCAATTACTTATAATTATTTTCAATTATTTTCAATTATTTTCAATTATTTTCAATTATTTATAATTATTTTCAATTATTTATAATTATTTATAATTATTTTTAATTATTTTCAATTATTTATAATTATTTTCAATTATTTATCAATTATTTTCAATTACTTATAATTATTTTCAATTATTTTCAATTATTTTCAATTATTTTCAATTATTTTCAATTATTTATAATTATTTTCAATTATTTTCAATTATTTATAATTATTTTCAATTATTTTAAATTATTTTCAATTATTTTTAATTAATTATAATTATTTTCAATTATTTATCAATTATTTTCAATTATTTATAATTATTTTCAATTATTTATTAATTATTTTCAATTACTTATAATTATTTTCAATTATTTTCAATTATTTTCAATTATTTTCAATTATTTATAATTATTTTCAATTATTTTCAATTATTTATAATTATTTTCAATTATTTTCAATTATTTTCAATTATTTTCAATTATTTACAATTATTTACAATTATTTTCAATTATTTACAATTATTTTCAATTATTTATAATTATTTTCAATTATTTATCAATTATTTTCAATTACTTATAATTATTTTCAATTATTTTCAATTATTTTCAATTATTTATAATTATTTATCAATTATTTATAATTATTTATAATTATTTTAAATTATTTTCAATTATTTATAATTATTTATCAATTATTTTCAATTATTTTCAATTATTTTCAATTATTTTCAATTATTTTCAATTATTTATAAATTATTTTCCATTATTTTCAATTATTTATCAATTATTTTCAATTATTTATAATTATTTTCAATTATTTTCAATTATTTTTAATTATTTATAATTATTTTCAATTATTTATAATTATTTTCAATTATTTTCAATTATTTATCAATAATTTTCAATTATTTATAATTATTTTCAATTATTTATCAATTATTTTCAATTACTTATAATTATTTTCAATTATTTTCAATTATTTTCAATTATTTTCAATTATTTATAATTACTTTCAATTATTTATCAATTATTTTCTATTATTTATAATTATTTTCAATTATTTATAATTATTTTCAATTATTTTCAATTATTTTCAACTATTTTCAATTATTTTCAATTATTTATCAATTATTTTCAATCATTTAAAATTATTTTCAATTATTTTAAATTGTTTTCAATTATTTATAAATGATTTATAATTATTTTCAATTATTTATAATTATTTTCAATTATTTTCAATTATTTTCAATTATTTTCAATTATTTTCAATTATTTATCAATTATTTTCTATTATTTATAATTATTTTCAATTATTTTCAATTATTTTCAAAGATTTATCAATTATTTTCACTCATTTATAATTATTTTCAATTATTTTCAACTATTTTCAATTATTTATTAATTATTTATAATTATTTTCAATTATTTATAATTATTTTCAATTATTTTCAATTATTTTCAATCATTTTCAATTATTTATAATTATTTTCAATTATTTTCAATTATTTTCAATTATTTTTAATTATTTTCAATTATTTATAAATCAATTATAATTATTTTCAATTATTTATAATTATTTTCAATTATTTACAATTATTTTCAATTATTTATAATTATTTTCAATTATTTTCAATTATTTTCAATTATTTTCAATTATTTTCAATTATTTTCAATTATTTATAATTATTTTCAATTATTTATCAATTATTTTAAATTATTTTCAATTATTTATAATTATTTTCAATTATTTATCAATCATTTTCAATTATTTTCAATTATTTATAATTATTTTCAATTATTTTCAATTATTTTCAATTATTTACAATTATTTTCAATTATTTACAATTATTTTCAATTATTTATAATTATTTTCAATTATTTTCAATTATTTTCAATTATTTTCAATTATTTTCAATTATTTATAATTATTTTCAATTATTTAATAATTATTTTCAATTCTTTTCAATTATTTATAATTATTTTCAATTATTTTCAATTATTTTCAATTATTTATAATTATTTTCAATTATTTTCAATTATTTTCAATTATTTTCAATTATTTATCAATTATTTTCAATTATTTATAATTATTTTCAATTATTTTCAATTATTTTCAATTATTTATAAATTATTTTCCATTATTTTCAATTATTTATCAATTATTTTCAATTATTTATAATTATTTTCAATCATTTATAATTATTTTCAATTATTTTCAACTATTTTCAATTATTTATAAATTATTTATAATTATTTTCAATTATTTATAATTATTTTCAATTATTTTCAATTATTTTCAATCATTTTCAATTATTTATAATTATTTTCAATTATTTTCAATTATTTTCAATTATTTTTAATTATTTTCAATTATTTATAAATCAATTATAATTATTTTCAATTATTTATAATTATTTTCAATTATTTACAATTATTTTCAATTATTTATAATTATTTTCAATTATTTTCAATTATTTTCAATTATTTTCAATTATTTTCAATTATTTATAATTATTTTCAATTATTTATCAATTATTTTAAATTATTTTCAATTATTTATAATTATTTTCAATTATTTATCAATTATTTTCAATTATTTTCAATCATTTATAATTATTGTCAATTATTTTCAATTATTTTCAATTATTTACAATTATTTTCAATTATTTACAATTATTTTCAATTATTTATAATTATTTTCAATTATTTTCAATTATTTTCAATTATTTTCAATTATTTTCAATTATTTATAATTATTTTCAATTATTTATCAATTATTTTCAATTATTTTCAATTATTTATAATTATTTTCAATTATTTTCAATTATTTTCAATTATTTACAATTATTTACAATTATTTACAATTATTTTCAATTATTTTCAATTATTTTCAATTATTTTCAATTATTTATAATTATTTTCAATTATTTTAAATTATTTTCAATTATTTTCAATTATTTATAATTATTTTCAATTATTTATCAGTTATTTTCAATTATTTTCAATTATTTATAATTATTTTCAATTATTTTCAATTATTTTCAATTATTTACAATTATTTTCAATTATTTACTATTATTTTCAATTATTTATAATTATTTTCAATTATTTATCAATTATTTTCAATTACTTATAATTATTTTCAATTATTTTCAATTATTTATAATTATTTTCAATTATTTATCAATTATTTATAATTATTTATCAATTATTTTCAATTACATAAAATTATTTTCAATTATTTTCAATTTTTTTCAATTATTTATCAACTATTTTCAATTATTTATAATTATTTTCAATTATTTTCAATTATTTTCAATTATTTTCAATTATTTATCAATTATTTTCTATTATTTTCAATTATTTTCAATCATTTTCAATTATTTTCAATTATTTTCAATTATTTTCAATTATTTTCAATTATTTTCAATTATTTTCAATTATTTATAATTATTTTCAATTATTTATCAATTATTTTAAATTATTTTCAATTATTTATAATTATTTTCAATCATTTATAATTATTGTCAATTATTTTCAATTATTTTCAATTATTTACAATTATTTTCAATTATTTACAATTATTTTCAATTATTTATAATTATTTTCAATTATTTTCAATTATTTTCAATCATTTTCAATTATTTATAATTATTTTCAATTATTTTCAATTATTTTCAATTATTTATCAGTTATTTTCAATTATTTTCAATTATTTATAATTATTTTCAATTATTTTCAATTATTTTCAATTATTTACAATTATTTACAATTATTTACTATTATTTTCAATTATTTATAATTATTTTCAATTATTTATCAATTATTTTCAATTACTTATAATTATTTTCAATTATTTTCAATTATTTATAATTATTTTCAATTATTTATCAATTATTTATAATTATTTATCAATTATTTTCAATTACATAAAATTATTTTCAATTATTTTCAATTTTTTTCAATTATTTATCAACTATTTTCAATTATTTATAATTATTTTCAATTATTTTCAATTATTTTCAATTATTTTCAATTATTTATCAATTATTTTCTATTATTTTCAATTATTTTCAATTATTTTCAATTATTTTCAATTATTTATAATTATTTTCAATTATTTATTAATTATTTTCAATTACTTATAATTATTTTCAATTATTTTCAATTATTTTCAATTATTTATAATTATTTTCAATTATTTTCAATTATTTTCAATTATTTTCAATTATTTTCAATTATTTATAATTATTTTCAATTATTTATCAATTATTTTCAATTATTTTCAATTATTTATAATTATTTTCAATTATTTATCAATCATTTTCAATTATTTTCAATTATTTATAATTATTTTCAATTATTTTCAATTATTTTCAATTATTTACAATTATTTTCAATTATTTACAATTATTTTCAATTATTTATAATTATTTTCAATTATTTTCAATTATTTTCAATTATTTTCAATTATTTTCAATTATTTATAATTATTTTCAATTATTTAATAATTATTTTCAATTATTTTCAATTATTTATAATTATTTTCAATTATTTTCAATTATTTTCAATTATTTATAATTATTTTCAATTATTTTCAATTATTTTCAATTATTTTCAATTATTTATCAATTATTTTCAATTATTTATAATTATTTTCAATTATTTTCAATTATTTTCAATTATTTATAAATTATTTTCCATTATTTTCAATTATTTATCAATTATTTTCAATTATTTATAATTATTTTCAATCATTTATAATTATTTTCAATTATTTTCAACTATTTTCAATTATTTATAAATTATTTATAATTATTTTCAATTATTTATAATTATTTTCAATTATTTTCAATTATTTTCAATCATTTTCAATTATTTATAATTATTTTCAATTATTTTCAATTATTTTCAATTATTTTTAATTATTTTCAATTATTTATAAATCAATTATAATTATTTTCAATTATTTATAATTATTTTCAATTATTTACAATTATTTTCAATTATTTATAATTATTTTCAATTATTTTCAATTATTTTCAATTATTTTCAATTATTTTCAATTATTTTCAATTATTTATAATTATTTTCAATTATTTATCAATTATTTTAAATTATTTTCAATTATTTATAATTATTTTCAATTATTTATCAATTATTCTCAATTATTTTCAATCATTTATAATTATTTTCAATTATTTTCAATTATTTTCAATTATTTACAATTATTTTCAATTATTTACAATTATTTTCAATTATTTATAATTATTTTCAATTATTTTCAATTATTTTCAATTATTTTCAATTATTTTCAATTATTTTCAATTATTTATAATTATTTTCAATTATTTATCAATTATTTTCAATTATTTTCAATTATTTATAATTATTTTCAATTATTTTCAATTATTTTCAATTATTTACAATTATTTACAATTATTTACAATTATTTTCAATTATTTTCAATTATTTACAATTATTTTCAATTATTTACTATTATTTTCAATTATTTATAATTATTTTCAATTATTTATCAATTATTTTCAATTATTTTCAATTATTTATAATTATTTTCAATTATTTTCAATTATTTTCAATTATTTACAATTATTTTCAATTATTTACTATTATTTTCAATTATTTATAATTATTTTCAATTATTTATCAATTATTTTCAATTACTTATAATTATTTTCAATTATTTTCAATTATTTATAATTATTTTCAATTATTTATCAATTATTTATAATTATTTATCAATTATTTTCAATTACATAAAATTATTTTCAATTATTTTCAATTTTTTTCAATTATTTATCAACTATTTTCAATTATTTATAATTATTTTCAATTATTTTCAATTATTTTCAATTATTTTCAATTATTTATCAATTATTTTCTATTATTTTCAATTATTTTCAATTATTTTCAATTATTTTCAATTATTTATAATTATTTTCAATTATTTATTAATTATTTTCAATTACTTATAATTATTTTCAATTATTTTCAATTATTTTCAATTATTTATAATTATTTTCAATTATTTATCAATTATTTATAATTATTTATAATTATTTTCAATTATTTTCAATTATTTTCAATTATTTATAATTATTTTCAATTATTTATCAATTATTTTGTATTATTTATAATTATTTTCAATTATTTTCAATTATTTTCAATTATTTTCAATTATTTTCCATTATTTATCAATTATTTTCAATTATTTATAATTATTTTCAATTATTTTCAATTATTTTCAATTATTTATAAATTATTTTCCATTATTTTCAATTATTTATAATTATTTTCAATTATTTATCAAATATTTATAATTATTTATAATTATTTATAATTATTTTAAATTATTTTCAATTATTTATAATTATTTTCAATTATTTATCAATTATTTTCAATTATTTTCAATTACTTATAATTATTTTCAATTATTTTCAATTATTTTCAATTATTTTCAATTATTTATAATTATTTTCAATTATTTATAATTATTTATAATTATTTTTAATTATTTTCAATTATTTATAATTATTTTCAATTATTTATCAATTATTTTCAATTACTTATAATTATTTTCAATTATTTTCAATTATTTTCAATTATTTTCAATTATTTTCAATTATTTATAATTATTTTCAATTATTTTCAATTATTTATAATTATTTTCAATTATTTTAAATTATTTTCAATTATTTTTAATTAATTATAATTATTTTCAATTATTTATCAATTATTTTCAATTATTTATAATTATTTTCAATTATTTATTAATTATTTTCAATTACTTATAATTATTTTCAATTATTTTCAATTATTTTCAATTATTTTCAATTATTTATAATTATTTTCAATTATTTTCAATTATTTATAATTATTTTCAATTATTTTCAATTATTTTCAATTATTTTCAATTATTTACAATTATTTACAATTATTTTCAATTATTTACAATTATTTTCAATTATTTATAATTATTTTCAATTATTTATCAATTATTTTCAATTACTTATAATTATTTTCAATTATTTTCAATTATTTTCAATTATTTATAATTATTTATCAATTATTTATAATTATTTATAATTATTTTAAATTATTTTCAATTATTTATAATTATTTATCAATTATTTTCAATTATTTTCAATTATTTTCAATTATTTTCAATTATTTTCAATTATTTATAAATTATTTTCCATTATTTTCAATTATTTATCAATTATTTTCAATTATTTATAATTATTTTCAATTATTTTCAATTATTTTTAATTATTTATAATTATTTTCAATTATTTATAATTATTTTCAATTATTTTCAATTATTTATCAATAATTTTCAATTATTTATAATTATTTTCAATTATTTATCAATTATTTTCAATTACTTATAATTATTTTCAATTATTTTCAATTATTTTCAATTATTTTCAATTATTTTCAATTATTTATAATTACTTTCAATTATTTATCAATTATTTTCTATTATTTATAATTATTTTCAATTATTTATAATTATTTTCAATTATTTTCAATTATTTTCAACTATTTTCAATTATTTTCAATTATTTATCAATTATTTTCAATCATTTAAAATTATTTTCAATTATTTTAAATTGTTTTCAATTATTTATAAATGATTTATAATTATTTTCAATTATTTATAATTATTTTCAATTATTTTCAATTATTTTCAATTATTTTCAATTATTTTCAATTATTTATCAATTATTTTCTATTATTTATAATTATTTTCAATTATTTTCAATTATTTTCAAAGATTTATCAATTATTTTCACTCATTTATAATTATTTTCAATTATTTTCAACTATTTTCAATTATTTATTAATTATTTATAATTATTTTCAATTATTTATAATTATTTTCAATTATTTTCAATTATTTTCAATCATTTTCAATTATTTATAATTATTTTCAATTATTTTCAATTATTTTCAATTATTTTTAATTATTTTCAATTATTTATAAATCAATTATAATTATTTTCAATTATTTATAATTATTTTCAATTATTTACAATTATTTTCAATTATTTATAATTATTTTCAATTATTTTCAATTATTTTCAATTATTTTCAATTATTTTCAATTATTTTCAATTATTTATAATTATTTTCAATTATTTATCAATTATTTTAAATTATTTTCAATTATTTATAATTATTTTCAATTATTTATCAATCATTTTCAATTATTTTCAATTATTTATAATTATTTTCAATTATTTTCAATTATTTTCAATTATTTACAATTATTTTCAATTATTTACAATTATTTTCAATTATTTATAATTATTTTCAATTATTTTCAATTATTTTCAATTATTTTCAATTATTTTCAATTATTTATAATTATTTTCAATTATTTAATAATTATTTTCAATTCTTTTCAATTATTTATAATTATTTTCAATTATTTTCAATTATTTTCAATTATTTATAATTATTTTCAATTATTTTCAATTATTTTCAATTATTTTCAATTATTTATCAATTATTTTCAATTATTTATAATTATTTTCAATTATTTTCAATTATTTTCAATTATTTATAAATTATTTTCCATTATTTTCAATTATTTATCAATTATTTTCAATTATTTATAATTATTTTCAATCATTTATAATTATTTTCAATTATTTTCAACTATTTTCAATTATTTATAAATTATTTATAATTATTTTCAATTATTTATAATTATTTTCAATTATTTTCAATTATTTTCAATCATTTTCAATTATTTATAATTATTTTCAATTATTTTCAATTATTTTCAATTATTTTTAATTATTTTCAATTATTTATAAATCAATTATAATTATTTTCAATTATTTATAATTATTTTCAATTATTTACAATTATTTTCAATTATTTATAATTATTTTCAATTATTTTCAATTATTTTCAATTATTTTCAATTATTTTCAATTATTTATAATTATTTTCAATTATTTATCAATTATTTTAAATTATTTTCAATTATTTATAATTATTTTCAATTATTTATCAATTATTTTCAATTATTTTCAATCATTTATAATTATTGTCAATTATTTTCAATTATTTTCAATTATTTACAATTATTTTCAATTATTTACAATTATTTTCAATTATTTATAATTATTTTCAATTATTTTCAATTATTTTCAATTATTTTCAATTATTTTCAATTATTTATAATTATTTTCAATTATTTATCAATTATTTTCAATTATTTTCAATTATTTATAATTATTTTCAATTATTTTCAATTATTTTCAATTATTTACAATTATTTACAATTATTTACAATTATTTTCAATTATTTTCAATTATTTTCAATTATTTTCAATTATTTATAATTATTTTCAATTATTTTAAATTATTTTCAATTATTTTCAATTATTTATAATTATTTTCAATTATTTATCAGTTATTTTCAATTATTTTCAATTATTTATAATTATTTTCAATTATTTTCAATTATTTTCAATTATTTACAATTATTTTCAATTATTTACTATTATTTTCAATTATTTATAATTATTTTCAATTATTTATCAATTATTTTCAATTACTTATAATTATTTTCAATTATTTTCAATTATTTATAATTATTTTCAATTATTTATCAATTATTTATAATTATTTATCAATTATTTTCAATTACATAAAATTATTTTCAATTATTTTCAATTTTTTTCAATTATTTATCAACTATTTTCAATTATTTATAATTATTTTCAATTATTTTCAATTATTTTCAATTATTTTCAATTATTTTCAATTATTTATCAATTATTTTCTATTATTTTCAATTATTTTCAATCATTTTCAATTATTTTCAATTATTTTCAATTATTTTCAATTATTTTCAATTATTTTCAATTATTTTCAATTATTTATAATTATTTTCAATTATTTATCAATTATTTTAAATTATTTTCAATTATTTATAATTATTTTCAATCATTTATAATTATTGTCAATTATTTTCAATTATTTTCAATTATTTACAATTATTTTCAATTATTTACAATTATTTTCAATTATTTATAATTATTTTCAATTATTTTCAATTATTTTCAATCATTTTCAATTATTTATAATTATTTTCAATTATTTTCAATTATTTTCAATTATTTATAATTATTTTCAATTATTTATAATTATTTTCAATTATTTTCAATTATTTTCAATCATTTTCAATTATTTATAATTATTTTCAATTATTTTCAATTATTTTCAATTATTTTTAATTATTTTCAATTATTTATAAATCAATTATAATTATTTTCAATTATTTATAATTATTTTCTATTATTTTCAATTATTTTCAATTATTTTCAATTATTTATAATTATTTTCAATTATTTTCAATTATTTTCAATTATTTATAATTATTTTCAATTATTTATCAAATATTTATAATTATTTATAATTATTTATAATTATTTTAAATTATTTTCAATTATTTATAATTATTTTCAATTATTTATCAATTATTTTCAATTATTTTCAATTACTTATAATTATTTTCAATTATTTTCAATTATTTTCAATTATTTTCAATTATTTATAATTATTTTCAATTATTTATAATTATTTATAATTATTTTTAATTATTTTCAATTATTTATAATTATTTTCAATTATTTATCAATTATTTTCAATTACTTATAATTATTTTCAATTATTTTCAATTATTTTCAATTATTTTCAATTATTTTCAATTATTTATAATTATTTTCAATTATTTTCAATTATTTATAATTATTTTCAATTATTTTAAATTATTTTCAATTATTTTTAATTAATTATAATTATTTTCAATTATTTATCAATTATTTTCAATTATTTATAATTATTTTCAATTATTTATTAATTATTTTCAATTACTTATAATTATTTTCAATTATTTTCAATTATTTTCAATTATTTTCAATTATTTATAATTATTTTCAATTATTTTCAATTATTTATAATTATTTTCAATTATTTTCAATTATTTTCAATTATTTTCAATTATTTACAATTATTTACAATTATTTTCAATTATTTACAATTATTTTCAATTATTTATAATTATTTTCAATTATTTATCAATTATTTTCAATTACTTATAATTATTTTCAATTATTTTCAATTATTTTCAATTATTTATAATTATTTATCAATTATTTATAATTATTTATAATTATTTTAAATTATTTTCAATTATTTATAATTATTTATCAATTATTTTCAATTATTTTCAATTATTTTCAATTATTTATAAATTATTTTCCATTATTTTCAATTATTTATCAATTATTTTCAATTATTTATAATTATTTTCAATTATTTTCAATTATTTTTAATTATTTATAATTATTTTCAATTATTTATAATTATTTTCAATTATTTTCAATTATTTATCAATAATTTTCAATTATTTATAATTATTTTCAATTATTTATCAATTATTTTCAATTACTTATAATTATTTTCAATTATTTTCAATTATTTTCAATTATTTATAATTACTTTCAATTATTTATCAATTATTTTCTATTATTTATAATTATTTTCAATTATTTATAATTATTTTCAATTATTTTCAATTATTTTCAACTATTTTCAATTATTTTCAATTATTTATCAATTATTTTCAATCATTTAAAATTATTTTCAATTATTTTAAATTGTTTTCAATTATTTATAAATGATTTATAATTATTTTCAATTATTTATAATTATTTTCAATTATTTTCAATTATTTTCAATTATTTTCAATTATTTTCAATTATTTATCAATTATTTTCTATTATTTATAATTATTTTCAATTATTTTCAATTATTTTCAAAGATTTATCAATTATTTTCACTCATTTATAATTATTTTCAATTATTTTCAACTATTTTCAATTATTTATTAATTATTTATAATTATTTTCAATTATTTATAATTATTTTCAATTATTTTCAATTATTTTCAATCATTTTCAATTATTTATAATTATTTTCAATTATTTTCAATTATTTTCAATTATTTTTAATTATTTTCAATTATTTATAAATCAATTATAATTATTTTCAATTATTTATAATTATATTCAATTATTTTCAATTATTTATAATTATTTTCAATTATTTTCAATTATTTTAAATTATTTTCCATTATTTATCAATTATTTTCAATTATTTATAATTATTTTCAATTATTTTCAATTATTTTCAATTATTTATAAATTATTTTCCATTATTTTCAATTATTTATCAATTATTTTCAATTATTTATAATTATTTTCAATCATTTATAATTATTTTCAATTATTTTCAACTATTTTCAATTATTTATAAATTATTTATAATTATTTTCAATTATTTTCAATTATTTTCAATTATTTACAATTATTTTCAATTATTTACAATTATTTTCAATTATTTATAATTATTTTCAATTATTTTCAATTATTTTCAATTATTTTCAATTATTTTCAATTATTTATAATTATTTTCAATTATTTATCAATTATTTTCAATTATTTATAATTATTTTCAATTATTTTCAATTATTTATAATTATTTTCAATTATTTTCAATTATTTTAAATTATTTTCCATTATTTATCAATTATTTTCAATTATTTATAATTATTTTCAATTATTTTCAATTATTTTCAATTATTTATAAATTATTTTCCATTATTTTCAATTATTTATCAATTATTTTCAATTATTTATAATTATTTTCAATCATTTATAATTATTTTCAATTATTTTCAACTATTTTCAATTATTTATAAATTATTTATAATTATTTTCAACTATTTATAATTATTTTCAATTATTTTCAATTATTTTCAATCATTTTCGATTATTTATAATTATTTTCAATTATTTTCAATTATTTTCAATTATTTTTAATTATTTTCAATTATTTATAAATCAATTATAATTATTTTCAATTATTTATAATTATTTTCAATTATTTACAATTATTTTCAATTATTTATAATTATTTTCAATTATTTTCAATTATTTTCAATTATTTTCAATTATTTATAATTATTTTCAATTATTTATCAATTATTTTCAATTATTTTCAATTATTTATAATTATTTTCAATTATTTATCAATTATTTTCAATTATTTTCAATCATTTATAATTATTTTCAATTATTTTCAATTATTTTCAATTATTTACAATTATTTTCAATTATTTACAATTATTTTCAATTATTTATAATTATTTTCAATTATTTTCAATTATTTTCAATTATTTTCAATTATTTATAATTATTTTCAATTATTTATCAATTATTTTCAATTATTTTCAATTATTTATAATTATTTTCAATTATTTTCAATTATTTTCAATTATTTACAATTATTTACAATTATTTTCAATTATTTTCAATTATTTTCAATTATTTTCAATTATTTATAATTATTTTCAATTATTTTCAATTATTTTCAATTATTTTCAATTATTTATAATTATTTTCAATTATTTATCAGTTATTTTCAATTATTTTCAATTATTTATAATTATTTTCAATTATTTTCAATTATTTTCAATTATTTACAATTATTTTCAATTATTTACTATTATTTTCAATTATTTATAATTATTTTCAATTATTTATCAATTATTTTCAATTACTTATAATTATTTTCAATTATTTTCAATTATTTATAATTATTTTCAATTATTTATCAATTATTTATAATTATTTATCAATTATTTTCAATTACATAAAATTATTTTCAATTATTTTCAATTTTTTTCAATTATTTATCAACTATTTTCAATTATTTATAATTATTTTCAATTATTTTCAATTATTTTCAATTATTTTCAATTATTTATCAATTATTTTCTATTATTTTCAATTATTTTCAATTATTTTCAATTATTTTCAATTATTTATAATTATTTTCAATTATTTATTAATTATTTTCAATTACTTATAATTATTTTCAATTATTTTCAATTATTTTCAATTATTTATAATTATTTTCAATTATTTTCAATTATTTTCAATTATTTTCAATTATTTTCAATTATTTATAATTATTTTCAATTATTTATCAATTATTTTCAATTATTTTCAATTATTTATAATTATTTTCAATTATTTATCAATCATTTTCAATTATTTTCAATTATTTATAATTATTTTCAATTATTTTCAATTATTTTCAATTATTTACAATTATTTTCAATTATTTACAATTATTTTCAATTATTTATAATTATTTTCAATTATTTTCAATTATTTTCAATTATTTTCAATTATTTTCAATTATTTATAATTATTTTCAATTATTTAATAATTATTTTCAATTATTTTCAATTATTTATAATTATTTTCAATTATTTTCAATTATTTTCAATTATTTATAATTATTTTCAATTATTTTCAATTATTTTCAATTATTTTCAATTATTTATCAATTATTTTCAATTATTTATAATTATTTTCAATTATTTTCAATTATTTTCAATTATTTATAAATTATTTTCCATTATTTTCAATTATTTATCAATTATTTTCAATTATTTATAATTATTTTCAATCATTTATAATTATTTTCAATTATTTTCAACTATTTTCAATTATTTATAAATTATTTATAATTATTTTCAATTATTTATAATTATTTTCAATTATTTTCAATTATTTTCAATCATTTTCAATTATTTATAATTATTTTCAATTATTTTCAATTATTTTCAATTATTTTTAATTATTTTCAATTATTTATAAATCAATTATAATTATTTTCAATTATTTATAATTATTTTCAATTATTTACAATTATTTTCAATTATTTATAATTATTTTCAATTATTTTCAATTATTTTCAATTATTTTCAATTATTTTCAATTATTTTCAATTATTTATAATTATTTTCAATTATTTATCAATTATTTTAAATTATTTTCAATTATTTATAATTATTTTCAATTATTTATCAATTATTCTCAATTATTTTCAATCATTTATAATTATTTTCAATTATTTTCAATTATTTTCAATTATTTACAATTATTTTCAATTATTTACAATTATTTTCAATTATTTATAATTATTTTCAATTATTTTCAATTATTTTCAATTATTTTCAATTATTTTCAATTATTTTCAATTATTTATAATTATTTTCAATTATTTATCAATTATTTTCAATTATTTTCAATTATTTATAATTATTTTCAATTATTTTCAATTATTTTCAATTATTTACAATAATTTACAATTATTTACAATTATTTTCAATTATTTTCAATTATTTTCAATTATTTTCAATTATTTATAATTATTTTCAATTATTTTAAATTATTTTCAATTATTTTCAATTATTTATAATTATTTTCAATTATTTATCAGTTATTTTCAATTATTTTCAATTATTTATAATTATTTTCAATTATTTTCAATTATTTTCAATTATTTACAATTATTTTCAATTATTTACTATTATTTTCAATTATTTATAATTATTTTCAATTATTTATCAATTATTTTCAATTACTTATAATTATTTTCAATTATTTTCAATTATTTATAATTATTTTCAATTATTTATCAATTATTTATAATTATTTATCAATTATTTTCAATTACATAAAATTATTTTCAATTATTTTCAATTTTTTTCAATTATTTATCAACTATTTTCAATTATTTATAATTATTTTCAATTATTTTCAATTATTTTCAATTATTTTCAATTATTTATCAATTATTTTCTATTATTTTCAATTATTTTCAATTATTTTCAATTATTTTCAATTATTTATAATTATTTTCAATTATTTATTAATTATTTTCAATTACTTATAATTATTTTCAATTATTTTCAATTATTTTCAATTATTTATAATTATTTTCAATTATTTATCAATTATTTATAATTATTTATAATTATTTTCAATTTTTTTCAATTATTTTCAATTATTTATAATTATTTTCAATTATTTATCAATTATTTTGTATTATTTATAATTATTTTCAATTATTTTCAATTATTTTCAATTATTTTCAATTATTTTCCATTATTTATCAATTATTTTCAATTATTTATAATTATTTTCAATTATTTTCAATTATTTTCAATTATTTATAAATTATTTTCCATTATTTTCAATTATTTATCAATTATTTTCAATTATTTATAATTATTTTCAATTATTTTCAATTATTTTCAATTATTTATAATTATTTTCAATTATTTATAATTATTTTCAATTATTTTCAATTATTTATCAATAATTTTCAATTATTTATAATTATTTTCAATTATTTATCAATTATTTTCAATTACTTATAATTATTTTCAATTATTTTCAATTATTTTCAATTATTTATAATTACTTTCAATTATTTATCAATTATTTTCTATTATTTATAATTATTTTCAATTATTTATCAATTATTTATAATTATTTATAATTATTTTCAATTATTTTCAATTATTTTCAATCATTTTCAATTATTTATAATTATTTTCAATTATTTTCAATTATTTTCAATTATTTATAATTATTTTCAATTATTTATAATTATTTTCAATTATTTTCAATTATTTTCAATCATTTTCAATTATTTATAATTATTTTCAATTATTTTCAATTATTTTCAATTATTTTTAATTATTTTCAATTATTTATAAATCAATTATAATTATTTTCAATTATTTATAATTATTTTCTATTATTTTCAATTATTTTCAATTATTTTCAATTATTTATAATTATTTTCAATTATTTTCAATTATTTTCAATTATTTATAATTATTTTCAATTATTTATCAAATATTTATAATTATTTATAATTATTTATAATTATTTTAAATTATTTTCAATTATTTATAATTATTTTCAATTATTTATCAATTATTTTCAATTATTTTCAATTACTTATAATTATTTTCAATTATTTTCAATTATTTTCAATTATTTTCAATTATTTATAATTATTTTCAATTATTTATAATTATTTATAATTATTTTTAATTATTTTCAATTATTTATAATTATTTTCAATTATTTATCAATTATTTTCAATTACTTATAATTATTTTCAATTATTTTCAATTATTTTCAATTATTTTCAATTATTTTCAATTATTTATAATTATTTTCAATTATTTTCAATTATTTATAATTATTTTCAATTATTTTAAATTATTTTCAATTATTTTTAATTAATTATAATTATTTTCAATTATTTATCAATTATTTTCAATTATTTATAATTATTTTCAATTATTTATTAATTATTTTCAATTACTTATCATTATTTTCAATTATTTTCAATTATTTTCAATTATTTTCAATTATTTATAATTATTTTCAATTATTTTCAATTATTTATAATTATTTTCAATTATTTTCAATTATTTTCAATTATTTTCAATTATTTACAATTATTTACAATTATTTTCAATTATTTTCAATTATTTACAATTATTTTCAATTATTTATAATTATTTTCAATTATTTATCAATTATTTTCAATTACTTATAATTATTTTCAATTATTTTCAATTATTTTCAATTATTTATAATTATTTATCAATTATTTATAATTATTTATAATTATTTTAAATTATTTTCAATTATTTATAATTATTTATCAATTATTTTCAATTATTTTCAATTATTTTCAATTGTTTTCATTTATTTTCCATTATTTATCAATTATTTTCAATTATTTATAATTATTTTCAATTATTTTCCATTATTTTCAATTATTTTCCATTATTTTCAATTATTTATAAATTATTTTGCATTCTTTTCAATTATTTATCAATTATTTTCAATTATTTATAATTATTTTCAATTATTTTCAATTATTTTCAATTATTTTCAATTATTTTCAATTATTTATAATTATTTTCAATTATTTATCAGTTATTTTCAATTATTTTCAATTATTTATAATTATTTTCAATTATTTTCAATTATTTTCAATTATTTACAATTATTTTCAATTATTTACTATTATTTTCAATTATTTATAATTATTTTCAATTATTTATCAATTATTTTCAATTACTTATAATTATTTTCAATTATTTTCAATTATTTATAATTATTTTCAATTATTTATCAATTATTTATAATTATTTATCAATTATTTTCAATTACATAAAATTATTTTCAATTATTTTCAATTTTTTTCAATTATTTATCAATTATTTTCAATTATTTATAATTATTTTCAATTATTTTCAATTATTTTCAATTATTTTCAATTATTTATCAATTATTTTCTATTATTTTCAATTATTTTCAATTATTTTCAATTATTTTCAATTATTTTCAATTATTTTCAATTATTTATAATTATTTTCAATGATTTATAAATCATTTATAATTATTTTCAATGATTTATAAATCATTTATAATTATTTTCAATTATTTATAATTATTTTCAATTATTTTCAATTATTTTCAATTATTATCAATTATTTATAATTATTTTCAATTATTTTCAATTATTTTCAATTATTTATAATTATTTTCAATTATTTATCAATTATTTATAATTATTTATAATTATTTTAAATTATTTTCAATTATTTATAATTATTTTCAATTATTTATCAATTATTTTCAATTATTTATAATTATTTTCAATTATTTTCAATTATTTATAATTATTTTCAATTATTTTCAATTATTTATGAATTATTTTCAATTATTTATAATTATTTTCAATTATTTATCAATTATTTTCAATTACTTATAATTATTTTCAATTATTTTCAATTATTTTCAATTATTTATAATTATTTTCAATTATTTATCAATTATTTATAATTATTTCTAATTATTTTCAATTATTTTCAATTATTTATAATTATTTTCAATTATTTATCAATTATTTTCAATTACTTATAATTATTTTCAATTATTTTCAATTATTTTCAATTATTTTCAATTATTTTCAATTATTTATAATTATTTTCAATTATTTTCAATTATTTATAATTAATTTCAATTATTTTAAATTATTTTCAATTATTTTTAATTATTTATAATTATTTTCAATTATTTATCAATTATTGTCAATTATTTATAATTATTTTCAATTATTTATCAATTATTTATAATTATTTCTAATTATTTTCAATTATTTTCAATTATTTATAATTATTTTCAATTATTTATCAATTATTTTCAATTATTTATAATTATTTTCAATTATTTATCAATTATTTTCAATTACTTATAATTATTTTCAATTATTTTCAACTATTTTCAATTATTTTCAATTATTTTCAATTATTTATAATTATTTTCAATTATTTTCAATTATTTATAATTAATTTCAATTATTTTAAATTATTTTCAATTATTTTTAATTATTTATAATTATTTTCATTTATTTATCAATTATTTTCAATTATTTATAATTATTTTCAATTATTTTCAATTATTTTCAATTATTTATAATTATTTTCAATTATTTATTAATTATTTTCAATTACTTATAATTATTTTCAATTATTTTCAATTATTTATCAATTATTTTCAATTATTTATAATTATTTTCAATTATTTTCAATTATTTTCAATTATTTATAATTATTTTCAATTATTTATTAATTATTTTCAATTACTTATAATTATTTTCAATTATTTTCAATTATTTTCAATTATTTATAATTATTTTCAATTATTTATCAATTTTTTATAATTATTTATAATTATTTTCATTTATTTTCAATTATTTATAATTATTTTCAATTATTTATCAATTATTTTCAATTATTTTCAATTATTTATAATTATTTTCAATTATTTTCAATTATTTATAATTAATTTCAATTATTTTAAATTATTTTCAATTATTTTTAATTATTTATAATTATTTTCAATTATTTATCAATTATTGTCAATTATTTATAATTATTTTCAATTATTTATCAATTATTTATAATTATTTCTAATTATTTTCAATTATTTTCAATTATTTATAATTATTTTCAATTATTTATCAATTATTTTCAATTACTTATAATTATTTTCAATTATTTTCAACTATTTTCAATTATTTTCAATTATTTTCAATTATTTATAATTATTTTCAATTATTTTCAATTATTTATAATTAATTTCAATTATTTTAAATTATTTTCAATTATTTTTAATTATTTATAATTATTTTCATTTATTTATCAATTATTTTCAATTATTTATAATTATTTTCAATTATTTTCAATTATTTTCAATTATTTATAATTATTTTCAATTATTTATTAATTATTTTCAATTACTTATAATTATTTTCAATTATTTTCAATTATTTATAATTATTTTCAATTATTTATCAATTTTTTATAATTATTTATAATTATTTTCATTTATTTTCAATTATTTATAATTATTTTCAATTATTTATCAATTATTTTCAATTATTTTCAATTATTTATAATTATTTTCAATTATTTTCAATTATTTATAATTAATTTCAATTATTTTTAATTATTTTCAATTATTTTTAATTATTTATAATTATTTTCAATTATTTATCAATTATTTTCAATTATTTATAATTATTTTCAATTATTTTCAATTATTTTCAATTATTTATAATTATTTTCAATTATTTATTAATTATTTTCAATTACTTATAATTATTTTCAATTATTTTCAATTATTTTCAATTATTTATAATTATTTTCAATTATTTATCAATTATTTATAATTATTTATAATTATTTTCAATTATTTTCAATTATTTATAATTATTTTCAATTATTTATCAATTATTTTCTATTATTTATAATTATTTTCAATTATTTTCAATTATTTTCAATTATTTTCAATTATTTATAATTATTTTCAATTATTTATCAATTATTTTCAATTATTTTCAATTATTTACTATTATTTTCAATTATTTATAATTATTTTCAATTATTTATCAATTATTTTCAATTACTTATAATTATTTTCAATTATTTTCAATTATTTTCAATTATTTATAATTATTTTCAATTATTTATCAATTATTTATAATTATTTATAATTATTTTCATTTATTTTCAATTATTTATAATTATTTTCAATTATTTATCAATTATTTTCAATTATTTTCAATTATTTATAATTATTTTCAATTATTTTCAATTATTTTCAATTATTTTCAATTATTTTCAATTATTTATAATTATTTTCAATTATTTTCAATTATTTTCAATTATTTTCAATTATTTATAATTATTTTCAATTATTTATCAATTATTTTCAATTATTTTCAATTATTTATAATTATTTTCAATTATTTTCAATTATTTATCAATAATTTTCAATTATTTATAATTATTTTCAATTATTTATCAATTATTTTCAATTACTTATAATTATTTTCAATTATTTTCAATTATTTTCAATTATTTATAATTACTTTCAATTATTTATCAATTATTTTCTATTATTTATAATTATTTTCAATTATTTTCAATTATTTTCAATTATTTTCAATTATTTATCAATTATTTTCAATTATTTATAATATTTTCAATTATTTTCAATTATTTTCAATTATTTTCTATTATTTATAATTATTTTCAACTATTTTCAATTATTTTCAATTATTTATCAATTATTTATAATTATTTATAATTATTTTCAATTATTTTCAATTATTTTCAATTATTTATAATTATTTTCAATTATTTATCAATTATTTTCTATTATTTATAATTATTTTCAATTATTTTCAATTATTTTCAATTATTTTCAATTATTTTCCATTATTTATCAATTATTTTCAATTATTTATAATTATTTTCAATTATTTTCAATTATTTTCAATTATTTATAAATTATTTTCCATTATTTTCAATTATTTATCAATTATTTTCAATTATTTATAATTATTTTCAATTATTTTCAATTATTTTCAATTATTTATAATTATTTTCAATTATTTATAATTATTTTCAATTATTTTCAATTATTTATCAATAATTTTCAATTATTTATAATTATTTTCAATTATTTATCAATTATTTTCAATTACTTATAATTATTTTCAATTATTTTCAATTATTTTCAATTATTTATAATTACTTTCAATTATTTATCAATTATTTTCTATTATTTATAATTATTTTCAATTATTTTCAATTATTTTCAACTATTTTCAATTATTTTCAATTATTTATCAATTATTTTCAATCATTTAAAATTATTTTCAATTATTTTAAATTGTTTTCAATTATTTATAAATTATTTATAATTATTTTCAATTATTTATAATTATTTTCAATTATTTTCAATTATTTTAAATTATTTTCAATTATTTTCAATTATTTTCAATTATTTATCAATTATTTTCTATTATTTATAATTATTTTCAATTATTTTCAATTATTTTCAATGATTTATCAATTATTTTCACTCATTTATAATTATTTTCAATTATTTTCAACTATTTTCAATTATTTATTAATTATTTATAATTATTTTCAATTATTTTCAATTATTTTCAATTATTTATAATTACTTTCAATTATTTATCAATTATTTTCTATTATTTATAATTATTTTCAATTATTTTCAATTATTTTCAACTATTTTCAATTATTTTCAATTATTTATCAATTATTTTCAATCATTTAAAATTATTTTCAATTATTTTAAATTGTTTTCAATTATTTATAAATTATTTATAATTATTTTCAATTATTTATAATTATTTATAATTATTTTAAATTATTTTCAATTATTTATAATTATTTTCAATTATTTATCAATTATTTTCAATTATTTATAATTATTTTCAATTATTTTCAATTATTTATAATTATTTTCAATTATTTTCAATTATTTATGAATTATTTTCAATTATTTATAATTATTTTCAATTATTTATCAATTATTTTCAATTACTTATAATTATTTTCAATTATTTTCAATTATTTTCAATTATTTATAATTATTTTCAATTATTTATCAATTATTTATAATTATTTCTAATTATTTTCAATTATTTTCAATTATTTATAATTATTTTCAATTATTTATCAATTATTTTCAATTACTTATAATTATTTTCAATTATTTTCAATTATTTTCAATTATTTTCAATTATTTATAATTATTTTCAATTATTTTCAATTATTTATAATTAATTTCAATTATTTTAAATTATTTTCAATTATTTTTAATTATTTATAATTATTTTCAATTATTTATCAATTATTTTCAATTATTTATAATTATTTTCAATTATTTTCAATTATTTTCAATTATTTATAATTATTTTCAATTATTTATCAATTTTTTATAATTATTTATAATTATTTTCATTTATTTTCAATTATTTATAATTATTTTCAATTATTTATCAATTATTTTCAATTATTTTCAATTATTTATAATTATTTTCAATTATTTTCAATTATTTATAATTAATTTCAATTATTTTAAATTATTTTCAATTATTTTTAATTATTTATAATTATTTTCAATTATTTATCAATTATTGTCAATTATTTATAATTATTTTCAATTATTTATCAATTATTTATAATTATTTATAATTATTTTCAATTATTTTCAATTATTTATAATTATTTTCAATTATTTATCAATTATTTTCAATTACTTATAATTATTTTCAATTATTTTCAATTATTTTCAATTATTTTCAATTATTTTCAATTATTTATAATTATTTTCAATTATTTTCAATTATTTATAATTAATTTCAATTATTTTAAATTATTTTCAATTATTTTTAATTATTTATAATTATTTTCTTTTATTTATCAATTATTTTCAATTATTTATAATTATTTTCAATTATTTTCAATTATTTATAATTATTTTCAATTATTTATTAATTATTTTCAATTACTTATAATTATTTTCAATTATTTTCAATTATTTTCAATTATTTATAATTATTTTCAATTAATTATCAATTTTTTATAATTATTTATAATTATTTTCATTTATTTTCAATTATTTATAATTATTTTCAATTATTTATCAATTATTTTCAATTATTTTCAATTATTTATAATTATTTTCAATTATTTTCAATTATTTATAATTAATTTCAATTATTTTTAATTATTTTCAATTATTTTTAATTATTTATAATTATTTTCAATTATTTATCAATTATTTTCAATTATTTATAATTATTTTCAATTATTTTCAATTATTTTCAATTATTTATAATTATTTTCAATTATTTATTAATTATTTTCAATTACTTATAATTATTTTAAATTATTTTCAATTATTTTCAATTATTTATAATTATTTTCAATTATTTATCAATTATTTATAATTATTTATAATTATTTTCAATTATTTTCAATTATTTATAATTATTTTCAATTATTTATCAATTATTTTCTATTATTTATAATTATTTTCAATTATTTTCAATTATTTTCAATTATTTTCAATTATTTATAATTATTTTCAATTATTTATCAATTATTTTCAATTATATTCAATTATTTACTATTATTTTCAATTATTTATAATTATTTTCAATTATTTATCAATTATTGTCAATTACTTATAATTATTTTCAATTATTTTCAATTATTTTCAATTATTTATAATTATTTTCAATTATTTATCAATTATTTATAATTATTTATAATTATTTTCATTTATTTTCAATTATTTATAATTATTTTCAATTATTTATCAATTATTTTCAATTATTTTCAATTATTTATAATTATTTTCAATTATTTTCAATTATTTTCAATTATTTTCAATTATTTTCAATTATTTATAATTATTTTCAATTATTTTCAATTATTTTCAATTATTTTCAATTATTTATAATTATTTTCAATTATTTATCAATTATTTTCAATTATTTTCAATTATTTATAATTATTTTCAATTATTTTCAATTATTTATCAATAATTTTCAATTATTTATAATTATTTTCAATTATTTATCAATTATTTTCAATTACTTATAATTATTTTCAATTATTTTCAATTATTTTCAATTATTTATAATTACTTTTAATTATTTATCAATTATTTTCTATTATTTATAATTATTTTCAATTATTTTCAATTATTTTCAATTATTTTCAATTATTTATCAATTATTTTCAATTATTTATAATATTTTCAATTATTTTCAATTATTTTCAATTATTTTCAATTATTTTCTATTATTTATAATTATTTTCAATTATTTTCAATTATTTTCAACTATTTTCAATTATTTTCAATTATTTATCAATTATTTATAATTATTTATAATTATTTTCAATTATTTTCAATTATTTTCAATTATTTATAATTATTTTCAATTATTTATCAATTATTTTCTATTATTTATAATTATTTTCAATTATTTTCAATTATTTTCAATTATTTTCAATTATTTTCCATTATTTATCAATTATTTTCAATTATTTATAATTATTTTCAATTATTTTCAATTATTTTCAATTATTTATAAATTATTTTCCATTATTTTCAATTATTTATCAATTATTTTCAATTATTTATAATTATTTTCAATTATTTTCAATTATTTTCAATTATTTATAATTATTTTCAATTATTTATAATTATTTTCAATTATTTTCAATTATTTTCAATTATTTATCAATAATTTTCAATTATTTATAATTATTTTCAATTATTTATCAATTATTTTCAATTACTTATAATTATTTTCAATTATTTTCAATTATTTTCAATTATTTATAATTACTTTCAATTATTTATCAATTATTTTCTATTATTTATAATTATTTTCAATTATTTTCAATTATTTTCAACTATTTTCAATTATTTTCAATTATTTATCAATTATTTTCAATCATTTAAAATTATTTTCAATTATTTTAAATTGTTTTCAATTATTTATAAATTATTTATAATTATTTTCAATTATTTATAATTATTTTCAATTATTTTCAATTATTTTCAATTATTTTCAATTATTTTCAATTATTTATCAATTATTTTCTATTATTTATAATTATTTTCAATTATTTTCAATTATTTTCAATGATTTATCAATTATTTTCACTCATTTATAATTATTTTCAATTATTTTCAACTATTTTCAATTATTTATTAATTATTTATAATTATTTTCAATTATTTATAATTATTTTCAATTATTTTCAATTATTTTCAATCATTTTCAATTATTTATAATTATTTTCAATTATTTTCAATTATTTTCAATTATTTTTAATTATTTTCAATTATTTATAAATCAATTATAATTATTTTCAATTATTTATAATTATTTTCAATTATTTTCAATTATTTTCAATTATTTTCAATTATTTATAATTATTTTCAATTATTTTCAATTATTTTCAATTATTTATAATTATTTTCAATTATTTATCAAATATTTATAATTATTTATAATTATTTTAAATTATTTTCAATTATTTATAATTATTTTCAATTATTTATCAATTATTTTCAATTATTTATCAATTATTTTCAATTATTTATAATTATTTCTAATTATTTTAAATTATTTTCAATTATTTATAATTATTTTCAATTATTTATCAATTATTTTCAATTACTTATAATTATTTTCAATTATTTTCAATTATTTTCAATTATTTTCAATTATTTTCAATTATTTATAATTATTTTCAATTATTTTCAATTATTTATAATTATTTTCAATTATTTTAAATTATTTTCAATTATTTTCAATTATTTATAATTATTTTCAATTATTTTCAATTATTTATAATTATTTTCAATTATTTTCAATTATTTTCAATTATTTTCAATTATTTACAATTATTTACAATTATTTTCAATTATTTACAATTATTTTCAATTATTTATAATTATTTTCAATTATTTATCAATTATTTTCAATTACTTATAATTATTTTCAATTATTTTCAATTATTTTCAATTATTTATAATTATTTATCAATTATTTATAATTATTTATAATTATTTTAAATTATTTTCAATTATTTATAATTATTTATCAATTATTTTCAATTATTTTCAATTATTTTCAATTGTTTTAATTTATTTTCCATTATTTATCAATTATTTTCAATTATTTATAATTATTTTCAATTATTTTCAATTATTTTCAATTATTTATAAATTATTTTGCATTCTTTTCAATTATTTATCAATTATTTTCAATTATTTAGAATTATTTTCAATTATTTTCAATTATTTTCAATTATTTTCAATTATTTTCAATTATTTATAATTATTTTCAATTATTTATCAGTTATTTTCAATTATTTTCAATTATTTATAATTATTTTCAATTATTTTCAATTATTTTCAATTATTTACAATTATTTTCAATTATTTACTATTATTTTCAATTATTTATAATTATTTTCAATTATTTATCAATTATTTTCAATTACTTATAATTATTTTCAATTATTTTCAATTATTTATAATTATTTTCAATTATTTATCAATTATTTATAATTATTTATCAATTATTTTCAATTACATAAAATTATTTTCAATTATTTTCAATTTTTTTCAATTATTTATCAATTATTTTCAATTATTTATAATTATTTTCAATTATTTTCAATTATTTTCAATTATTTTCAATTATTTATCAATTATTTTCTATTATTTTCAATTATTTTCAATTATTTTCAATTATTTTCAATTATTTTCAATTATTTTCAATTACTTTCAATTATTTATCAATTATTTTCAATTATTTTCAATTATTTTCAATTATTTTCAATTATTTATAAATTATTTTCAATTATTTATAATTATTTTCAATTATTTTCAATTATTTTCAATTATTTATAATTGTTTTCAATTATTTATCAATTATTTTCAATTATTTATAATTAATTTAAAATATTTTAAATTATTTTAAATTATTTTCAATTATTTATCAATTATTTATCAATTATTTTCAATTATTTATAATTATTTTCAATTATTTATCAATTATTTTCAATTATTTATAATTATTTTCAATTATTTATCATTTATTTTCAATTACTTATTATTATTTTCAATTATTTTCAATTATTTTCAATTATTTATAATTATTTTCAATTATTTATCAATTATTTATAATTATTTATAATTATTTTAAATTATTTTCAATTATTTATAATTATTTTCAATTATTTATCAATTATTTTCAATTATTTATAATTATTTTCAATTATTTTCAATTATTTTCAATTATTTATAATTATTTTCAATTATTTTCAATTATTTATCAATAATTTTCAATTATTTATAATTATTTTCAATTATTTATCAATTATTTTCAATTACTTATAATTATTTTCAATTATTTTCAATTATTTTCAATTATTTATAATTACTTTCAATTATTTATCAATTATTTTCTATTATTTATAATTATTTTCAATTATTTTCAATTATTTTCAATAATTTTCAATTATTTATCAATTATTTTCAATTATTTATAATATTTTCAATTATTTTCAATTATTTTCAATTATTTTCTATTATTTATAATTATTTTCAAATATTTTCAATTATTTTCAACTATTTTCAATTATTTTCAATTATTTATCAATTATTTTCAATCATTTCAAATTATTTTCAATTATTTTAAATTGTTTTCAATTATTTATAAATTATTTATAATTATTTTCAATTATTTATAATTATTTTCAATTATTTTCAATTATTTTCAATTATTTTCAATTATTTATCATTATTTTCAATTATTTATCAATTATTTTCTATTATTTATAATTATTTTCAATTATTTTCAATTATTTTCAATGATTTATCAATTATTTTCAATCATTTATAATTATTTTCAATTATTTTCAACTATTTTCAATTATTTATAAATTATTTATAATTATTTTCAATTATTTATAATTATTTTCAATTATTTTCAATTATTTTCAATTATTTATAATTATTTTCAATTATTTTCAATTATTTATCAATAATTTTCAATTATTTATAATTATTTTCAATTATTTATCAATTATTTTCAATTACTTATAATTATTTTAAATTATTTTCAATTATTTTCAATTATTTATAATTACTTTCAATTATTTATCAATTATTTTCTATTATTTATAATTATTTTCAATTATTTTCAATTATTTTCAATAATTTTCAATTATTTATCAATTATTTTCAATTATTTATAATATTTCCAATTATTTTCAATTATTTTCAATTATTTTCTATTATTTATAATTATTTTCAATTATTTTCAATTATTTTCAACTATTTTCAATTATTTATCAATTATTTTCAATCATTTCAAATTATTTTCAATTATTTTAAATTGTTTTCAATTATTTATAAATTATTTATAATTATTTTCAATTATTTATAATTATTTTCAATTATTTTCAATTATTTTCAATTATTTTCAATTATTTATCATTATTTTCAATTATTTATCAATTATTTTCTATTATTTATAATTATTTTCAATTATTTTCAATTATTTTCAATGATTTATCAATTATTTTCAATCATTTATAATTATTTTCAATTATTTTCAACTATTTTCAATTATTTATAAATTATATATAATTATTTTCAATTATTTATAATTATTTTCATTTATTTTCAATTATTTTCAATTATTTTCAATTATTTACAATTATTTTCAATTATTTTCAATTATTTTCAATTACTTATAATTATTTTCAATGATTTATAAATCATTTATAATTATTTTCAATTATTTATAATTATTTTCAATTATTTTCAATTATTTTCAATTATTATCAATTATTTATAATTATTTTCAATTATTTTCAATTATTTTCAATTATTTATAATTATTTTCAATTATTTATCAATTATTTATAATTATTTATAATTATTTTAAATTATTTTCAATTATTTATAATTATTTTCAATTATTTATCAATTATTTTCAATTATTTATAATTATTTTCAATTATTTTCAATTATTTATAATTATTTTCAATTATTTTCAATTATTTATGAATTATTTTCAATTATTTATAATTATTTTCAATTATTTATCAATTATTTTCAATTACTTATAATTATTTTCAATTATTTTCAATTATTTTCAATTATTTATAATTATTTTCAATTATTTATCAATTATTTATAATTATTTCTAATTATTTTCAATTATTTTCAATTATTTTCAATTATTTATAATTATTTTCAATTATTTATCAATTATTTTCAATTACTTATAATTATTTTCAATTATTTTCAATTATTTTCAATTATTTTCAATTATTTTCAATTATTTATAATTATTTTCAATTATTTTCAATTATTTATAATTAATTTCAATTATTTTAAATTATTTTCAATTATTTTTAATTATTTATAATTATTTTCAATTATTTATCAATTATTTTCAATTATTTATAATTATTTTCGATTATTTTCAATTATTTTCAATTATTTATAATTATTTTCAATTATTTATTAATTATTTTCAATAACTTATAATTATTTTCAATTATTTTCAATTATTTTCAATTATTTATAATTATTTTCAATTATTTATCAATTTTTTATAATTATTTATAATTATTTTCATTTATTTTCAATTATTTATAATTATTTTCAATTATTTATCAATTATTTTCAATTATTTTCAATTATTTATAATTATTTTCAATTATTTTCAATTATTTATAATTAATTTCAATTATTTTAAATTATTTTCAATTATTTTTAATTATTTATAATTATTTTCAATTATTTATCAATTATTTTCAATTATTTATAATTATTTTCAATTATTTATCAATTATTTATAATTATTTCTAATTATTTTCAATTATTTTCAATTATTTATAATTATTTTCAATTATTTATCAATTATTTTCAATTACTTATAATTATTTTCAATTATTTTCAATTATTTTCAATTATTTTCAATTATTTTCAATTATTTATAATTATTTTCAATTATTTTCAATTATTTATAATTAATTTCAATTATTTTAAATTATTTTCAATTATTTTTAATTATTTATAATTATTTTCAATTATTTATCAATTATTTTCAATTATTTATAATTATTTTCAATTATTTTCAATTATTTTCAATTATTTATAATTATTTTCAATTATTTATTAATTATTTTCAATTACTTATAATTATTTTCAATTATTTTCAATTATTTTCAATTATTTATAATTATTTTCAATTATTTATCAATTTTTTATAATTATTTATAATTATTTTCATTTATTTTCAATTATTTATAATTATTTTCAATTATTTATCAATTATTTTCAATTATTTTCAATTATTTATAATTATTTTCAATTATTTTCAATTATTTATAATTAATTTCAATTATTTATCAATTATTTATAATTATTTTTAATTATTTATAATTATTTTCAATTATTTATCAATTATTTTCAATTATTTATAATTATTTTCAATTATTTTCAATTATTTTCAATTATTTATAATTATTTTCAATTATTTATTAATTATTTTCAATTACTTATAATTATTTTCAATTATTTTCAATTATTTATAATTATTTTCAATTATTTATCAATTTTTTATAATTATTTATAATTATTTTCATTTATTTTCAATTATTTATAATTATTTTCAATTATTTATCAATTATTTTCAATTATTTTCAATTATTTATAATTATTTTCAATTATTTTCAATTATTTATAATTAATTTCAATTATTTTAAATTATTTTCAATTATTTTTAATTATTTATAATTATTTTCAATTATTTATCAATTATTTTCAATTATTTATAATTATTTTCAATTATTTATCAATTATTTATAATTATTTCTAATTATTTTCAATTATTTTCAATTATTTATAATTATTTTCAATTATTTATCAATTATTTTCAATTACTTATAATTATTTTCAATTATTTTCAATTATTTTCAATTATTTTCAATTATTTTCAATTATTTATAATTATTTTCAATTATTTTCAATTATTTATAATTAATTTCAATTATTTTAAATTATTTTCAATTATTTTTAATTATTTATAATTATTTTCAATTATTTATAATTATTTTCAATTATTTTCAATTATTTTACATTATTTATAATTATTTTCAATTATTTATTAATTATTTTCAATTACTTATAATTATTTTCAATTATTTTCAATTATTTTCAATTATTTATAATTATTTTCAATTATTTATCAATTTTTTATAATTATTTATAATTATTTTCATTTATTTTCAATTATTTATAATTATTTTCAATTATTTATCAATTATTTTCAATTATTTTCAATTATTTATAATTATTTTCAATTATTTTCAATTATTTATAATTAATTTCAATTATTTTTAATTATTTTCAATTATTTTCAATTATTTTCAATTATTTATAAATTATTTTGCATTCTTTTCAATTATTTATCAATTATTTTCAATTATTTATAATTATTTTCAATTATTTTCAATTATTTTCAATTATTTTCAATTATTTATAATTATTTTCAATTATTTATCAGTTATTTTCAATTATTTTCAATTATTTATAATTATTTTCAATTATTTTCAATTATTTTCAATTATTTACAATTATTTTCAATTATTTACTATTATTTTCAATTATTTATAATTATTTTCAATTATTTATCAATTATTTTCAATTACTTAAAATTATTTTCAATTATTTTCAATTATTTATAATTATTTTCAATTATTTATCAATTATTTATAATTATTTATCAATTATTTTCAATTACATAAAATTATTTTCAATTATTTTCAATTTTTTTCAATTATTTATCAATTATTTTCAATTATTTATAATTATTTTCAATTATTTTCAATTATTTTCAATTATTTTCAATTATTTATCAATTATTTTCTATTATTTTCAATTATTTTCAATTATTTTCAATTATTTTCAATTATTTTCAATTATTTTCAATTACTTTCAATTATTTATCAATTATTTTCAATTATTTTCAATTATTTTCAATTATTTTCAATTATTTATAAATTATTTTCAATTATTTATAATTATTTTCAATTATTTTCAATTATTTTCAATTATTTATAATTGTTTTCAATTATTTATCAATTATTTTCAATTATTTATAATTAATTTAAAATATTTTAAATTATTTTAAATTATTTTCAATTATTTATCAATTATTTATCAATTATTTTCAATTATTTATAATTATTTTCAATTATTTATCAATTATTTTCAATTATTTATAATTATTTTCAATTATTTATCATTTATTTTCAATTACTTATTATTATTTTCAATTATTTTCAATTATTTTCAATTATTTATAATTATTTTCAATTATTTATCAATTATTTATAATTATTTATAATTATTTTAAATTATTTTCAATTATTTATAATTATTTTCAATTATTTATCAATTATTTTCAATTATTTATAATTATTTTCAATTATTTTCAATTATTTTCAATTATTTATAATTATTTTCAATTATTTTCAATTATTTATCAATAATTTTCAATTATTTATAATTATTTTCAATTATTTATCAATTATTTTCAATTACTTATAATTATTTTCAATTATTTTCAATTATTTTCAATTATTTATAATTACTTTCAATTATTTATCAATTATTTTCTATTATTTATAATTATTTTCAATTATTTTCAATTATTTTCAATAATTTTCAATTATTTATCAATTATTTTCAATTATTTATAATATTTTCAATTATTTTCAATTATTTTCAATTATTTTCTATTATTTATAATTATTTTCAATTATTTTCAATTATTTTCAACTATTTTCAATTATTTTCAATTATTTATCAATTATTTTCAATCATTTCAAATTATTTTCAATTATTTTAAATTGTTTTGAATTATTTATAAATTATTTATAATTATTTTCAATTATTTATAATTATTTTCAATTATTTTCAATTATTTTCAATTATTTTCAATTATTTATCATTATTTTCAATTATTTATCAATTATTTTCTATTATTTATAATTATTTTCAATTATTTTCAATTATTTTCAATGATTTATCAATTATTTTCAATCATTTATAATTATTTTCAATTATTTTCAACTATTTTCAATTATTTATAAATTATTTATAATTATTTTCAATTATTTATAATTATTTTCAATTATTTTCAATTATTTTCAATTATTTATAATTATTTTCAATTATTTTCAATTATTTATCAATAATTTTCAATTATTTATAATTATTTTCAATTATTTATCAATTATTTTCAATTACTTATAATTATTTTCAATTATTTTCAATTATTTTCAATTATTTATAATTACTTTCAATTATTTATCAATTATTTTCTATTATTTATAATTATTTTCAATTATTTTCAATTATTTTCAATAATTTTCAATTATTTATCAATTATTTTCAATTATTTATAATATTTCCAATTATTTTCAATTATTTTCAATTATTTTCTATTATTTATAATTATTTTCAATTATTTTCAATTATTTTCAATTATTTATAATTATTTTCAATTATTTTCAATTATTTTCAATAATTTTCAATTATTTATCAATTATTTTCAATTATTTATAATATTTCCAATTATTTTCAATTATTTTCAATTATTTTCAATTATTTATAATATTTCCAATTATTTTCAATTATTTATCAATTATTTTCAATTATTTATAATTATTTTCGATTATTTTCAATTATTTTCAATTATTTATAATTATTTTCAATTATTTATTAATTATTTTCAATTACTTATAATTATTTTCAATTATTTTCAATTATTTTCAATTATTTATAATTATTTTCAATTATTTATCAATTTTTTATAATTATTTATAATTATTTTCATTTATTTTCAATTATTTATAATTATTTTCAATTATTTATCAATTATTTTCAATTATTTTCAATTATTTATAATTATTTTCAATTATTTTCAATTATTTATAATTAATTTCAATTATTTTAAATTATTTTCAATTATTTTTAATTATTTATAATTATTTTCAATTATTTATCAATTATTTTCAATTATTTATAATTATTTTCAATTATTTATCAATTATTTATAATTATTTCTAATTATTTTCAATTATTTTCAATTATTTATAATTATTTTCAATTATTTATCAATTATTTTCAATTACTTATAATTATTTTCAATTATTTTCAATTATTTTCAATTATTTTCAATTATTTTCAATTATTTATAATTATTTTCAATTATTTTCAATTATTTATAATTAATTTCAATTATTTTAAATTATTTTCAATTATTTTTAATTATTTATAATTATTTTCAATTATTTATCAATTATTTTCAATTATTTATAATTATTTTCAATTATTTTCAATTATTTTCAATTATTTATAATTATTTTCAATTATTTATTAATTATTTTCAATTACTTATAATTATTTTCAATTATTTTCAATTATTTTCAATTATTTATAATTATTTTCAATTATTTATCAATTTTTTATAATTATTTATAATTATTTTCATTTATTTTCAATTATTTATAATTATTTTCAATTATTTATCAATTATTTTCAATTATTTTCAATTATTTATAATTATTTTCAATTATTTTCAATTATTTATAATTAATTTCAATTATTTATCAATTATTTATAATTATTTTTAATTATTTATAATTATTTTCAATTATTTATCAATTATTTTCAATTATTTATAATTATTTTCAATTATTTTCAATTATTTTCAATTATTTATAATTATTTTCAATTATTTATTAATTATTTTCAATTACTTATAATTATTTTCAATTATTTTCAATTATTTATAATTATTTTCAATTATTTATCAATTTTTTATAATTATTTATAATTATTTTCATTTATTTTCAATTATTTATAATTATTTTCAATTATTTATCAATTATTTTCAATTATTTTCAATTATTTATAATTATTTTCAATTATTTTCAATTATTTATAATTAATTTCAATTATTTATCAATTATTTATAATTATTTTTAATTATTTATAATTATTTTCAATTATTTATCAATTATTTTCAATTATTTATAATTATTTTCAATTATTTTCAATTATTTTCAATTATTTATAATTATTTTCAATTATTTATTAATTATTTTCAATTACTTATAATTATTTTCAATTATTTTCAATTATTTATAATTATTTTCAATTATTTATCAATTTTTTATAATTATTTATAATTATTTTCATTTATTTTCAATTATTTATAATTATTTTCAATTATTTATCAATTATTTTCAATTATTTTCAATTATTTATAATTATTTTCAATTATTTTCAATTATTTATAATTAATTTCAATTATTTTAAATTATTTTCAATTATTTTTAATTATTTATAATTATTTTCAATTATTTATCAATTATTTTCAATTATTTATAATTATTTTCAATTATTTATCAATTATTTATAATTATTTCTAATTATTTTCAATTATTTTCAATTATTTTCAATTATTTTCAATTATTTATCAATTATTTTCAATTATTTATAATTATTTTCAATTATTTTCAATTATTTATAATTAATTTCAATTATTTTAAATTATTTTCAATTATTTTTAATTATTTATAATTATTTTCAATTATTTATAATTATTTTCAATTATTTTCAATTATTTTACATTATTTATAATTATTTTCAATTATTTATTAATTATTTTCAATTACTTATAATTATTTTCAATTATTTTCAATTATTTTCAATTATTTATAATTATTTTCAATTATTTATCAATTTTTTATAATTATTTATAATTATTTTCATTTATTTTCAATTATTTATAATTATTTTCAATTATTTATCAATTATTTTCAATTATTTTCAATTATTTATAATTATTTTCAATTATTTTCAATTATTTATAATTATTTTCAATTATTTTCAATTATTTATAATTAATTTCAATTATTTATAATTATTTTCAATTATTTTCAATTATTTTCAATTATTTATAATTATTTTCAATTATTTATTAATTATTTTCAATTACTTATAATTATTTTCAATTATTTTCAATTATTTTCAATTATTTATAATTATTTTCAATTATTTATCAATTATTTATAATTATTTTCAATTATTTTCAATTATTTATAATTATTTTCAATTATTTATCAATTATTTTCTATTATTTATAATTATTTTCAATTATTTTCAATTATTTTCAATTATTTTCAATTATTTATAATTATTTTCAATTATTTATCAATTATTTTCAATTATTTTCAATTATTTACTATTATTTTCAATTATTTATAATTATTTTCAATTATTTATCAATTATTTTCAATTACTTATAATTATTTTCAATTATTTTCAATTATTTTCAATTATTTATAATTATTTTCAATTATTTATCAATTATTTATAATTATTTATAATTATTTTCATTTATTTTCAATTATTTATAATTATTTTCAATTATTTATCAATTATTTTCAATTATTTTCAATTATTTATAATTATTTTCAATTATTTTCAATTATTTTCAATTATTTTCAATTATTTTCAATTATTTATAATTATTTTCAATTATTTTCAATTATTTTCAATTATTTTCAATTATTTATAATTATTTTCAATTATTTATCAATTATTTTCAATTATTTTCAATTATTTATAATTATTTTCAATTATTTTCAATTATTTATCAATAATTTTCAATTATTTATAATTATTTTCAATTATTTATCAATTATTTTCAATTACTTATAATTATTTTCAATTATTTTCAATTATTTTCAATTATTTATAATTACTTTCAATTATTTATCAATTATTTTCTATTATTTATAATTATTTTCAATTATTTTCAATTATTTATAATATTTTCAATTATTTTCAATTATTTTCAATTATTTTCTATTATTTATAATTATTTTCAATTATTTTCAATTATTTTCAACTATTTTCAATTATTTTCAATTATTTATCAATTATTTATAATTATTTATAATTATTTTCAATTATTTTCAATTATTTTCAATTATTTATAATTATTTTCAATTATTTATCAATTATTTTCTATTATTTATAATTATTTTCAATTATTTTCAATTATTTTCAATTATTTTCAATTATTTTCCATTATTTATCAATTATTTTCAATTATTTATAATTATTTTCAATTATTTTCAATTATTTTCAATTATTTATAAATTATTTTCCATTATTTTCAATTATTTATCAATTATATTCAATTATTTATAATTATTTTCAATTATTTTCAATTATTTTCAATTATTTATAATTATTTTCAATTATTTATAATTATTTTCAATTATTTTCAATTATTTATCAATAATTTTCAATTATTTATAATTATTTTCAATTATTTATCAATTATTTTCAATTACTTATAATTATTTTCAATTATTTTCAATTATTTTCAATTATTTATAATTACTTTCAATTATTTATCAATTATTTTCTATTATTTATAATTATTTTCAATTATTTTCAATTATTTTCAACTATTTTCAATTATTTTCAATTATTTATCAATTATTTTCAATCATTTAAAATTATTTTCATTTATTTTAAATTGTTTTCAATTATTTATAAATTATTTATAATTATTTTCAATTATTTTCAACTATTTTCAATTATTTATCAATTATTTTCAATCATTTCAAATTATTTTCAATTATTTTAAATTGTTTTCAATTATTTATAAATTATTTATAATTATTTTCAATTATTTATAATTATTTTCAATTATTTTCAATTATTTTCAATTATTTTCAATTATTTATCATTATTTTCAATTATTTATCAATTATTTTCTATTATTTATAATTATTTTCAATTATTTTCAATTATTTTCAATGATTTATCAATTATTTTCAATCATTTATAATTATTTTCAATTATTTTCAACTATTTTCAATTATTTATAAATTATTTATAATTATTTTCAATTATTTATAATTATTTTCATTTATTTTCAATTATTTTCAATTATTTTCAATTATTTACAATTATTTTCAATTATTTTCAATTATTTTCAATTATTTATAATTATTTTCAATGATTTATAAATCATTTATAATTATTTTCAATTATTTATAATTATTTTCAATTATTTTCAATTATTTTCAATTATTATCAATTATTTATAATTATTTTCAATTATTTTCAATTATTTTCAATTATTTATAATTATTTTCAATTATTTATCAATTATTTATAATTATTTATAATTATTTTAAATTATTTTCAATTATTTATAATTATTTTCAATTATTTATCAATTATTTTCAATTATTTATAATTATTTTCAATTATTTTCAATTATTTATAATTATTTTCAATTATTTTCAATTATTTATGAATTATTTTCAATTATTTATAATTATTTTCAATTATTTATCAATTATTTTCAATTACTTATAATTATTTTCAATTATTTTCAATTATTTTCAATTATTTATAATTATTTTCAATTATTTATCAATTATTTATAATTATTTCTAATTATTTTCAATTATTTTCAATTATTTATAATTATTTTCAATTATTTATCAATTATTTTCAATTACTTATAATTATTTTCAATTATTTTCAATTATTTTCAATTATTTTCAATTATTTTCAATTATTTATAATTATTTTCAATTATTTTCAATTATTTATAATTAATTTCAATTATTTTAAATTATTTTCAATTATTTTTAATTATTTATAATTATTTTCAATTATTTATCAATTATTTTCAATTATTTATAATTATTTTCGATTATTTTCAATTATTTTCAATTATTTATAATTATTTTCAATTATTTATTAATTATTTTCAATTACTTATAATTATTTTCAATTATTTTCAATTATTTTCAATTATTTATAATTATTTTCAATTATTTAACAATTTTTTATAATTATTTATAATTATTTTCATTTATTTTCAATTATTTATAATTATTTTCAATTATTTATCAATTATTTTCAATTATTTTCAATTATTTATAATTATTTTCAATTATTTTCAATTATTTATAATTAATTTCAATTATTTTAAATTATTTTCAATTATTTTTAATTATTTATAATTATTTTCAATTATTTATCAATTATTTTCAATTATTTATAATTATTTTCAATTATTTATCAATTATTTATAATTATTTCTAATTATTTTCAATTATTTTCAATTATTTATAATTATTTTCAATTATTTATCAATTATTTTCAATTACTTATAATTATTTTCAATTATTTTCAATTATTTTCAATTATTTTCAATTATTTTCAATTATTTATAATTATTTTCAATTATTTTCAATTATTTATAATTAATTTCAATTATTTTAAATTATTTTCAATTATTTTTAATTATTTATAATTATTTTCAATTATTTATCAATTATTTTCAATTATTTATAATTATTTTCAATTATTTTCAATTATTTTCAATTATTTATAATTATTTTCAATTATTTATTAATTATTTTCAATTACTTATAATTATTTTCAATTATTTTCAATTATTTTCAATTATTTATAATTATTTTCAATTATTTATCAATTTTTTATAATTATTTATAATTATTTTCATTTATTTTCAATTATTTATAATTATTTTCAATTATTTATCAATTATTTTCAATTATTTTCAATTATTTATAATTATTTTCAATTATTTTCAATTATTTATAATTAATTTCAATTATTTATCAATTATTTATAATTATTTTTAATTATTTATAATTATTTTCAATTATTTATCAATTATTTTCAATTATTTATAATTATTTTCAATTATTTTCAATTATTTTCAATTATTTATAATTATTTTCAATTATTTATTAATTATTTTCAATTACTTATAATTATTTTCAATTATTTTCAATTATTTATAATTATTTTCAATTATTTATCAATTTTTTATAATTATTTATAATTATTTTCATTTATTTTCAATTATTTATAATTATTTTCAATTATTTATCAATTATTTTCAATTATTTTCAATTATTTATAATTATTTTCAATTATTTTCAATTATTTATAATTAATTTCAATTATTTATCAATTATTTATAATTATTTTTAATTATTTATAATTATATTCAATTATTTATCAATTATTTTCAATTATTTATAATTATTTTCAATTATTTTCAATTATTTTCAATTATTTATAATTATTTTCAATTATTTATTAATTATTTTCAATTACTTATAATTATTTTCAATTATTTTCAATTATTTATAATTATTTTCAATTATTTATCAATTTTTTATAATTATTTATAATTATTTTCATTTATTTTCAATTATTTATAATTATTTTCAATTATTTATCAATTATTTTCAATTATTTTCAATTATTTATAATTATTTTCAATTATTTTCAATTATTTATAATTAATTTCAATTATTTTAAATTATTTTCAATTATTTTTAATTATTTATAATTATTTTCAATTATTTATCAATTATTTTCAATTATTTATAATTATTTTCAATTATTTATCAATTATTTATAATTATTTCTAATTATTTTCAATTATTTTCAATTATTTATAATTATTTTCAATTATTTATCAATTATTTTCAATTACTTATAATTATTTTCAATTATTTTCAATTATTTTCAATTATTTTCAATTATTTTCAATTATTTATAATTATTTTCAATTATTTTCAATTATTTATAATTAATTTCAATTATTTTAAATTATTTTCAATTATTTTTAATTATTTATAATTATTTTCAATTATTTATAATTATTTTCAATTATTTTCAATTATTTTACATTATTTATAATTATTTTCAATTATTTATTAATTATTTTCAATTACTTATAATTATTTTCAATTATTTTCAATTATTTTCAATTATTTATAATTATTTTCAATTATTTATCAATTTTTTATAATTATTTATAATTATTTTCATTTATTTTCAATTATTTATAATTATTTTCAATTATTTATCAATTATTTTCAATTATTTTCAATTATTTATAATTATTTTCAATTATTTTCAATTATTTATAATTATTTTCAATTATTTTCAATTATTTATAATTAATTTCAATTATTTATAATTATTTTCAATTATTTTCAATTATTTTCAATTATTTATAATTATTTTCAATTATTTATTAATTATTTTCAATTACTTATAATTATTTTCAATTATTTTCAATTATTTTCAATTATTTATAATTATTTTCAATTATTTATCAATTATTTATAATTATTTTCAATTATTTTCAATTATTTATAATTATTTTCAATTATTTATCAATTATTTTCTATTATTTATAATTATTTTCAATTATTTTCAATTATTTTCAATTATTTTCAATTATTTATAATTATTTTCAATTATTTATCAATTATTTTCAATTATTTTCAATTATTTACTATTATTTTCAATTATTTATAATTATTTTCAATTATTTATCAATTATTTTCAATTACTTATAATTATTTTCAATTATTTTCAATTATTTTCAATTATTTATAATTATTTTCAATTATTTATCAATTATTTATAATTATTTATAATTATTTTCATTTATTTTCAATTATTTATAATTATTTTCAATTATTTATCAATTATTTTCAATTATTTTCAATTATTTATAATTATTTTCAATTATTTTCAATTATTTTCAATTATTTTCAATTATTTTCAATTATTTATAATTATTTTCAATTATTTTCAATTATTTTCAATTATTTTCAATTATTTATAATTATTTTCAATTATTTATCAATTATTTTCAATTATTTTCAATTATTTATAATTATTTTCAATTATTTTCAATTATTTATCAATAATTTTCAATTATTTATAATTATTTTCAATTATTTATCAATTATTTTCAATTACTTATAATTATTTTCAATTATTTTCAATTATTTTCAATTATTTATAATTACTTTCAATTATTTATCAATTATTTTCTATTATTTATAATTATTTTCAATTATTTTCAATTATTTTCAATTATTTTCAATTATTTATCAATTATTTTCAATTATTTATAATATTTTCAATTATTTTCAATTATTTTCAATTATTTTCTATTATTTATAATTATTTTCAATTATTTTCAATTATTTTCAACTATTTTCAATTATTTTCAATTATTTATCAATTATTTATAATTATTTATAATTATTTTCAATTATTTTCAATTATTTTCAATTATTTATAATTATTTTCAATTATTTATCAATTATTTTCTATTATTTATAATTATTTTCAATTATTTTCAATTATTTTCAATTATTTTCAATTATTTTCCATTATTTATCAATTATTTTCAATTATTTATAATTATTTTCAATTATTTTCAATTATTTTCAATTATTTATAAATTATTTTCCATTATTTTCAATTATTTATCAATTATATTCAATTATTTATAATTATTTTCAATTATTTTCAATTATTTTCAATTATTTATAATTATTTTCAATTATTTATAATTATTTTCAATTATTTTCAATTATTTATCAATAATTTTCAATTATTTATAATTATTTTCAATTATTTATCAATTATTTTCAATTACTTATAATTATTTTCAATTATTTTCAATTATTTTCAATTATTTATAATTACTTTCAATTATTTATCAATTATTTTCTATTATTTATAATTATTTTCAATTATTTTCAATTATTTTCAACTATTTTCAATTATTTTCAATTATTTATCAATTATTTTCAATCATTTAAAATTATTTTCATTTATTTTAAATTGTTTTCAATTATTTATAAATTATTTATAATTATTTTCAATTATTTATAATTATTTTCAATTATTTTCAATTATTTTCAATTATTTTCAATTATTTTCAATTATTTATCAATTATTTTCTATTATTTATAATTATTTTCAATTATTTTCAATTATTTTCAATGATTTATCAATTATTTTCACTCATTTATAATTATTTTCAATTATTTTCAACTATTTTCAATTATTTATTAATTATTTATAATTATTTTCAATTATTTATAATTATTTTCAATCATTTTCAATTATTTATAATTATTTTCAATTATTTTCAATTATTTTCAATTATTTTTAATTATTTTCAATTATTTATAAATCAATTATAATTATTTTCAATTATTTATAATTATTTTCAATTATTTTCAATTATTTTCAATTATTTTCAATTATTTATAATTATTTTCAATTATTTTCAATTATTTTCAATTATTTATAATTATTTTCAATTATTTATCAAATATTTATAATTATTTATAATTATTTTAAATTATTTTCAATTATTTATAATTATTTTCAATTATTTATCAATTATTTTCAATTATTTATCAATTATTTTCAATTACTTATAATTATTTTCAATTATTTTCAATTATTTTCAATTATTTCTAATTATTTTCAATTATTTATCAATTATTTATAATTATTTCTAATTATTTTAAATTATTTTCAATTATTTATAATTATTTTCAATTATTTATCAATTATTTTCAATTACTTATAATTATTTTCAATTATTTTCAATTATTTTCAATTATTTTCAATTATTTTCAATTATTTATAATTATTTTCAATTATTTATTAATTATTTTCAATTACTTATAATTATTTTCAATTATTTTCAATTATTTTCAATTATTTATAATTATTTTCAATTATTTATCAATTTTTTATAATTATTTATAATTATTTTCATTTATTTTCAATTATTTATAATTATTTTCAATTATTTATCAATTATTTTCAATTATTTTCAATTATTTATAATTATTTTCAATTATTTTCAATTATTTATAATTAATTTCAATTATTTTAAATTATTTTCAATTATTTTTAATTATTTATAATTATTTTCAATTATTTATCAATTATTTTCAATTATTTATAATTATTTTCAATTATTTTCAATTATTTATAATTATTTTCAATTATTTATTAATTATTTTCAATTACTTATAATTATTTTCAATTATTTTCAATTATTTTCAATTATTTATAATTATTTTCAATTATTTATCAATTATTTAGAATTATTTAGAATTATTTTCAATTATTTTCAATTATTTATAATTATTTTCAATTATTTATCAATTATTTTCTATTATTTATTATTATTTATAATTATTTTCAATTATTTATCAATTATTTTCAATTATTTTCAATTATTTACTATTATTTTCAATTATTTATAATTATTTTCAATTATTTATCAATTATTTTCAATTACTTATAATTATTTTCAATTATTTTCAATTATTTATAATTATTTTCAATTATTTATCAATTATTTATAATTATTTATAATTATTTTCATTTATTTTCAATTATTTATAATTATTTTCAATTATTTATCAATTATTTTCAATTATTTTCAATTATTTATAATTATTTTCAATTATTTTCAATTATTTTCAATTATTTTCAATTATTTTCAATTATTTATAATTATTTTCAATTATTTTCAATTATTTTCAATTATTTTCAATTATTTATAATTATTTTCAATTATTTATCAATTATTTTCAATTATTTTCAATTATTTATAATTATTTTCAATTATTTTCAATTATTTATCAATAATTTTCAATTATTTATAATTATTTTCAATTATTTATCAATTATTTTCAATTACTTATAATTATTTTCAATTATTTTCAATTATTTTCAATTATTTATAATTACTTTCAATTATTTATCAATTATTTTCTATTATTTATAATTATTTTCAATTATTTTCAATTATTTTCAATTATTTCAATTATTTATCAATTATTTTCAATTATTTATAATATTTTCAATTATTTTCAATTATTTTCAATTATTTTCTATTATTTATAATTATTTTCAATTATTTTCAATTATTTTCAACTATTTTCAATTATTTTCAATTATTTATCAATTATTTATAATTATTTATAATTATTTTCAATTATTTTCAATTATTTTCAATTATTTATAATTATTTTCAATTATTTATCAATTATTTTCTATTATTTATAATTATTTTCAATTATTTTCAATTATTTTCAATTATTTTCAATTATTTTCAATTATTTTCAATTATTTATAATTGTTTTCAATTATTTATCAATTATTTATAATTATTTATCAATTATTTTCAATTACATAAAATTATTTTCAATTATTTTCAATTTTTTTCAATTATTTATCAATTATTTTCAATTATTTATAATTATTTTCAATTATTTTCAATTATTTTCAATTATTTTCAATTATTTATCAATTATTTTCTATTATTTTCAATTATTTTCAATTATTTTCAATTATTTTCAATTATTTTCAATTATTTTCAATTACTTTCAATTATTTATCAATTATTTTCAATTATTTTCAATTATTTTCAATTATTTTCAATTATTTATAAATTATTTTCAATTATTTATAATTATTTTCAATTATTTTCAATTATTTTCAATTATTTATAATTGTTTTCAATTATTTATCAATTATTTTCAATTATTTATAATTAATTTAAAATATTTAAAATTATTTTAAATTATTTTCAATTATTTATCAATTATTTATCAATTATTTTCAATTATTTATAATTATTTTCAATTATTTATCAATTATTTTCAATTATTTATAATTATTTTCAATTATTTATCATTTATTTTCAATTACTTATTATTATTTTCAATTATTTTCAATTATTTTCAATTATTTATAATTATTTTCAATTATTTATCAATTATTTATAATTATTTATAATTATTTTAAATTATTTTCAATTATTTATAATTATTTTCAATTATTTATCAATTATTTTCAATTATTTATAATTATTTTCAATTATTTTCAATTATTTTCAATTATTTATAATTATTTTCAATTATTTTCAATTATTTATCAATAATTTTCAATTATTTATAATTATTTTCAATTATTTATCAATTATTTTCAATTACTTATAATTATTTTCAATTATTTTCAATTATTTTCAATTATTTATAATTACTTTCAATTATTTATCAATTATTTTCTATTATTTATAATTATTTTCAATTATTTTCAATTATTTTCAATTATTTTCAATTATTTATCAATTATTTTCAATTATTTATAATATTTTCAATTATTTTCAATTATTTTCCATTATTTTCTATTATTTATAATTATTTTCAATTATTTTCAATTATTTTCAATTATTTTCAATTATTTATCATTATTTTCAATTATTTATCAATTATTTTCTATTATTTATAATTATTTTCAATTATTTTCAATTATTTTCAATGATTTATCAATTATTTTCAATCATTTATAATTATTTTCAATTATTTTCAATTATTTTCAATTATTTATAAATTATTTATAATTATTTTCAATTATTTATAATTATTTTCATTTATTTTCAATTATTTTCAATTATTTTCAATTATTTACAATTATTTTCAATTATTTTCAATTATTTTCAATTATTTATAATTATTTTCAATGATTTATAAATCATTTATAATTATTTTCAATTATTTATAATTATTTTCAATTATTTTCAATTATTTTCAATTATTATCAATTATTTATAATTATTTTCAATTATTTTCAATTATTTATAATTATTTTCAATTATTTATCAATTATTTATAATTATTTATAATTATTTTAAATTATTTTCAATTATTTATAATTATTTTCAATTATTTATCAATTATTTTCAATTATTTATAATTATTTTCAATTATTTTCAATTATTTATAATTATTTTCAATTATTTTCAATTATTTATAATTATTTTCAATTATTTATCAATTATTTTCAATTACTTATAATTATTTTCAATTATTTTCAATTATTTTCAATTATTTTCAATTATTTTCAATTATTTATAATTATTTTCAATTATTTTCAATTATTTATAATTAATTTCAATTATTTTAAATTATTTTAAATTATTTTTAATTATTTATAATTATTTTCAATTATTTATCAATTATTTTCAATTATTTATAATTATTTTCGATTATTTTCAATTATTTTCAATTATTTATAATTATTTTCAATTATTTATTAATTATTTTCAATTATTTTCAATTATTTTCAATTATTTTCAATTATTTATCATTATTTTCAATTATTTATCAATTTTTTATAATTATTTATAATTATTTTCATTTATTTTCAATTATTTATAATTATTTTCAATTATTTATCAATTATTTTCAATTATTTTCAATTATTTATAATTATTTTCAATTATTTTCAATTATTTATAATTAATTTCAATTATTTTAAATTATTTTCAATTATTTTTAATTATTTATAATTATTTTCAATTATTTATCAATTATTTTCAATTATTTATAATTATTTTCAATTATTTATCAATTATTTATAATTATTTCTAATTATTTTCAATTATTTTCAATTATTTATAATTATTTTCAATTATTTATCAATTATTTTCAATTACTTATAATTATTTTCAATTATTTTCAATTATTTTCAATTATTTTCAATTATTTTCAATTATTTATAATTATTTTCAATTATTTTCAATTATTTATAATTAATTTCAATTATTTTTAATTATTTATAAATATTTTCAATTATTTATCAATTATTTTCAATTATTTATAATTATTTTCAATTATTTTCAATTATTTTCAATTATTTATAATTATTTTCAATTATTTATTAATTATTTTCAATTACTTATAATTATTTTCAATTATTTTCAATTATTTTCAATTATTTATAATTATTTTCAATTATTTATCAATTTTTTATAATTATTAATAATTATTTTCATTTATTTTCAATTATTTATAATTATTTTCAATTATTTATCAATTATTTTCAATTATTTTCAATTATTTATAATTATTTTCAATTATTTTCAATTATTTATAATTAATTTCAATTATTTTAAATTATTTTCAATTATTTTTAATTATTTATAATTATTTTCAATTATTTATAATTATTTTCAATTATTTTCAATTATTTATCAATAATTTTCAATTATTTATAATTATTTTCAATTATTTATCAATTATTTTCAATTACTTATAATTATTTTCAATTATTTTCAATTATTTTCAATTATTTATAATTACTTTCAATTATTTATCAATTATTTTCTATTATTTATAATTATTTTCAATTATTTTCAATTATTTTCAATTATTTTCCATTATTTATCAATTATTTTCAATTATTTATAATTATTTTCAATTATTTTCAATTATTTTCAATTATTTATAAATTATTTTCCATTATTTTCAATTATTTATCAATTATTTTCAATTATTTATAATTATTTTCAATTATTTTCAATTATTTTCAATTATTTATAATTATTTTCAATTATTTATAATTATTTTCAATTATTTTCAATTATTTATCAATAATTTTGAATTATTTATAATTATTTTCAATTATTTATCAATTATTTTCAATTACTTATAATTATTTTCAATTATTTTCAATTATTTTCAATTATTTATAATTACTTTCAATTATTTATCAATTATTTTCTATTATTTATAATTATTTTCAATTATTTTCAATTATTTTCAACTATTTTCAATTATTTTCAATTATTTATCAATTATTTTCAATCATTTAAAATTATTTTCAATTATTTTAAATTGTTTTCAATTATTTATAAATTATTTATAATTATTTTCAATTATTTATAATTATTTTCAATTATTTTCAATTATTTTCAATTATTTATCACTTATTTTCTATTATTTATAATTATTTTCAATTATTTTCAATTATTTTCAATGATTTATCAATTATTTTCACTCATTTATAATTATTTTCAATTATTTTCAACTATTTTCAATTATTTATTAATTATTTATAATTATTTTCAATTATTTATAATTATTTTCAATTATTTTCAATTATTTTCAATCATTTTCAATTATTTATAATTATTTTCAATTATTTTCAATTATTTTCAATTATTTTTAATTATTTTCAATTATTTATAAATCAATTATAATTATTTTCAATTATTTATAATTATTTTCAATTATTTTCAATTATTTTCAATTATTTTCAATTATTTATAATTATTTTCAATTATTTTCAATTATTTTCAATTATTTATAATTATTTTCAATTATTTATCAAATATTTATAATTATTTATAATTATTTTAAATTATTTTCAATTATTTATAATTATTTTCAATTATTTATCAATTATTTTCAATTACTTATAATTATTTTCAATTATTTTCAATTATTTTCAATTATTTTCAATTATTTATAATTATTTTCAATTATTTATCAATTATTTATAATTATTATAATTATTTTCATTTATTTTCAATTATTTATAATTATTTTCAATTATTTATCAATTATTTTCAATTATTTTCAATTATTTATAATTATTTTCAATTATTTTCAATTATTTTCAATTATTTTCAATTATTTTCAATTATTTATAATTATTTTCAATTATTTTCAATTATTTTCAATTATTTTCAATTATTTACAATTATTTTCAATTATTTATCAATTATTTTCAATTATTTTCAATCATTTATAATTATTTTCAATTATTTTCAATTATTTATCAATAATTTTCAATTATTTATAATTATTTTCAATTATTTATCAATTATTTTCAATTACTTATAATTATTTTCAATTATTTTCAATTATTTTCAATTATTTATAATTACTTTCAATTATTTATCAATTATTTTCTATTATTTATAATTATTTTCAATTATTTTCAATTATTTTCAATTATTTCCAATTATTTATCAATTATTTTCAATTATTTATAATATTTTCAATTATTTTCAATTATTTTCTATTATTTATAATTATTTTCAATTATTTTCAATTATTTTCAACTATTTTCAATTATTTTCAATTATTTATCAATTATTTATAATTATTTATAATTATTTTCAATTATTTTCAATTATTTTCAATTATTTATAATTATTTTCAATTATTTATCAATTATTTTCTATTATTTATAATTATTTTCAATTATTTTCAATTATTTTCAATTATTTTCAATTATTTTCCATTATTTATCAATTATTTTCAATTATTTATAATTATTTTCAATTATTTTCAATTATTTATAAATTATTTTCCATTATTTTCAATTATTTATCAATTATTTTCAATTATTTATAATTATTTTCAATTATTTTCAATTATTTTCAATTATTTATAATTATTTTCAATTATTTTCAATTATTTATCAATAATTTTGAATTATTTATAATTATTTTCAATTATTTATCAATTATTTTCAATTACTTATAATTATTTTCAATTATTTTCAATTATTTTCAATTATTTATAATTACTTTCAATTATTTATCAATTATTTTCTATTATTTATAATTATTTTCAATTATTTTCAACTATTTTCAATTATTTTCAATTATTTATCAATTATTTTCAATCATTTAAAATTATTTTCAATTATTTTAAATTGTTTTCAATTATTTATAAATTATTTATAATTATTTTCAATTATTTATAATTATTTTCAATTATTTTCAATTATTTTCAATTATTTTCAATTATTTTCAATTATTTATCACTTATTTTCTATTATTTATAATTATTTTCAATTATTTTCAATTATTTTCAATTATTTATCAATTATTTTCAATTATTTTCAATTATTTATAATTATTTTCAATTATTTTCAATTATTTATCAATAATTTTCAATTATTTATAATTATTTTCAATTATTTATCAATTATTTTCAATTACTTATAATTATTTTCAATTATTTTCAATTATTTTCAATTATTTATAATTACTTTCAATTATTTATCAATTATTTTCTATTATTTATAATTATTTTCAATTATTTTCAATTATTTTCAATTATTTTCCATTATTTATCAATTATTTTCAATTATTTATAATTATTTTCAATTATTTTCAATTATTTTCAATTATTTATAAATTATTTTCCATTATTTTCAATTATTTATCAATTATTTTCAATTATTTATAATTATTTTCAATTATTTTCAATTATTTTCAATTATTTATAATTATTTTCAATTATTTATAATTATTTTCAATTATTTTCAATTATTTATCAATAATTTTGAATTATTTATAATTATTTTCAATTATTTATCAATTATTTTCAATTACTTATAATTATTTTCAATTATTTTCAATTATTTTCAATTATTTATAATTACTTTCAATTATTTATCAATTATTTTCTATTATTTATAATTATTTTCAATTATTTTCAATTATTTTCAACTATTTTCAATTATTTTCAATTATTTATCAATTATTTTCAATCATTTAAAATTATTTTCAATTATTTTAAATTGTTTTCAATTATTTATAAATTATTTATAATTATTTTCAATTATTTATAATTATTTTCAATTATTTATAATTATTTTCAATTATTTTCAATTATTTATCAATAATTTTGAATTATTTATAATTATTTTCAATTATTTATCAATTATTTTCAATTACTTATAATTATTTTCAATTATTTTCAATTATTTTCAATTATTTATAATTACTTTCAATTATTTATCAATTATTTTCTATTATTTATAATTATTTTCAATTATTTTCAATTATTTTCAACTATTTTCAATTATTTTCAATTATTTATCAATTATTTTCAATCATTTAAAATTATTTTCAATTATTTTCAATCATTTTCAATTATTTATAATTATTTTCAATTATTTTCAATTATTTTCAATTATTTTTAATTATTTTCAATTATTTATAAATCAATTATAATTATTTTCAATTATTTATAATTATTTTCAATTATTTTCAATTATTTTCAATTATTTTCAATTATTTATAATTATTTTCAATTATTTTCAATTATTTTCAATTATTTATAATTATTTTCAATTATTTATCAAATATTTATAATTATTTATAATTATTTTAAATTATTTTCAATTATTTATAATTATTTTCAATTATTTATCAATTATTTTCAATTACTTATAATTATTTTCAATTATTTTCAATTATTTTCAATTATTTTCAATTATTTATAATTATTTTCAATTATTTATCAATTATTTATAATTATTATAATTATTTTCATTTATTTTCAATTATTTATAATTATTTTCAATTATTTATAATTATTTTCAATTATTTTCAATTATTTTCAATTATTTTCAATTATTTTCAATTATTTATAATTATTTTCAATTATTTTCAATTATTTTCAATTATTTTCAATTATTTACAATTATTTTCAATTATTTATCAATTATTTTCAATTATTTTCAATCATTTATAATTATTTTCAATTATTTTCAATTATTTATCAATAATTTTCAATTATTTATAATTATTTTCAATTATTTATCAATTATTTTCAATTACTTATAATTATTTTCAATTATTTTCAATTATTTTCAATTATTTATAATTACTTTCAATTATTTATCAATTATTTTCTATTATTTATAATTATTTTCAATTATTTTCAATTATTTTCAATTATTTTCAATTATTTCCAATTATTTATCAATTATTTTCAATTATTTATAATATTTTCAATTATTTTCAATTATTTTCTATTATTTATAATTATTTTCAATTATTTTCAATTATTTTCAACTATTTTCAATTATTTTCAATTATTTATCAATTATTTATAATTATTTATAATTATTTTCAATTATTTTCAATTATTTTCAATTATTTATAATTATTTTCAATTATTTATCAATTATTTTCTATTATTTATAATTATTTTCAATTATTTTCAATTATTTTCAATTATTTTCAATTATTTTCCATTATTTATCAATTATTTTCAATTATTTATAATTATTTTCAATTATTTTCAATTATTTTCAATTATTTATAAATTATTTTCCATTATTTTCAATTATTTATCAATTATTTTCAATTATTTATAATTATTTTCAATTATTTTCAATTATTTTCAATTATTTATAATTATTTTCAATTATTTTCAATTATTTATCAATAATTTTGAATTATTTATAATTATTTTCAATTATTTATCAATTATTTTCAATTACTTATAATTATTTTCAATTATTTTCAATTATTTTCAATTATTTATAATTACTTTCAATTATTTATCAATTATTTTCTATTATTTATAATTATTTTCAATTATTTTCAATTATTTTCAACTATTTTCAATTATTTTCAATTATTTATCAATTATTTTCAATCATTTAAAATTATTTTCAATTATTTTAAATTGTTTTCAATTATTTATAAATTATTTATAATTATTTTCAATTATTTATAATTATTTTCAATTATTTTCAATTATTTTCAATTATTTTCAATTATTTTCAATTATTTTCAATTATTTTCAATTATTTATCACTTATTTTCTATTATTTATAATTATTTTCAATTATTTTCAATTATTTTCAATGATTTATCAATTATTTTCACTCATTTATAATTATTTTCAATTATTTTCAACTATTTTCAATTATTTATTAATTATTTATAATTATTTTCAATTATTTATAATTATTTTCAATTATTTTCAATTATTTTCAATTATTTATCAATTATTTTCAATTATTTATAATATTTTCAATTATTTTCAATTATTTTCAATTATTTTCTATTATTTATAATTATTTTCAATTATTTTCAATTATTTTCAACTATTTTCAATTATTTTCAATTATTTATCAATTATTTATAATTATTTATAATTATTTTCAATTATTTTCAATTATTTTCAATTATTTATAATTATTTTTAATTATTTATCAATTATTTTCTATTATTTATAATTATTTTCAATTATTTTCAATTATTTTCAATTATTTTCAATTATTTTCAATTATTTTCAATTATTTATAATTGTTTTCAATTATTTATCAATTATTTATAATTATTTATCAATTATTTTCAATTACATAAAATTATTTTCAATTATTTTCAATTTTTTTCAATTATTTATCAATTATTTTCAATTATTTATAATTATTTTCAATTATTTTCAATTATTTTCAATTATTTTCAATTATTTATCAATTATTTTCTATTATTTTCAATTATTTTCAATTATTTTCAATTATTTTCAATTATTTTCAATTATTTTCAATTACTTTCAATTATTTATCAATTATTTTCAATTATTTTCAATTATTTTCAATTATTTTCAATTATTTATAAATTATTTTCAATTATTTATAATTATTTTCAATTATTTTCAATTATTTTCAATTATTTATAATTGTTTTCAATTATTTATCAATTATTTTCAATTATTTATAATTAATTTAAAATATTTAAAATTATTTTAAATTATTTTCAATTATTTATCAATTATTTATCAATTATTTTCAATTATTTATAATTATTTTCAATTATTTATCAATTATTTTCAATTATTTATAATTATTTTCAATTATTTATCATTTATTTTCAATTACTTATTATTATTTTCAATTATTTTCAATTATTTTCAATTATTTATAATTATTTTCAATTATTTATCAATTATTTCTAATTATTTATAATTATTTTAAATTATTTTCAATTATTTATAATTATTTTCAATTATTTATCAATTATTTTCAATTATTTATAATTATTTTCAATTATTTTCAATTATTTTCAATTATTTATAATTATTTTCAATTATTTTCAATTATTTATCAATAATTTTCAATTATTTATAATTATTTTCAATTATTTATCAATTATTTTCAATTACTTATAATTATTTTCAATTATTTTCAATTATTTTCAATTATTTATAATTACTTTCAATTATTTATCAATTATTTTCTATTATTTATAATTATTTTCAATTATTTTCAATTATTTTCAATTATTTTCAATTATTTATCAATTATTTTCAATTATTTATAATATTTTCAATTATTTTCAATTATTTTCCATTATTTTCTATTATTTATAATTATTTTCAATTATTTTCAATTATTTTCAATTATTTTCAATTATTTATCATTATTTTCAATTATTTATCAATTATTTTCTATTATTTATAATTATTTTCAATTATTTTCAATTATTTTCAATGATTTATCAATTATTTTCAATCATTTATAATTATTTTCAATTATTTTCAATTATTTTCAATTATTTATAAATTATTTATAATTATTTTCAATTATTTATAATTATTTTCATTTATTTTCAATTATTTTCAATTATGTTCAATTATTTACAATTATTTTCAATTATTTTCAATTATTTTCAATTATTTATAATTATTTTCAATGATTTATAAATCATTTATAATTATTTTCAATTATTTATAATTATTTTCAATTATTTTCAATTATTTTCAATTATTATCAATTATTTATAATTATTTTCAATTATTTTCAATTATATTCAATTATTTATAATTATTTTCAATTATTTATCAATTATTTATAATTATTTATAATTATTTTAAATTATTTTCAATTATTTATAATTATTTTCAATTATTTATCAATTATTTTCAATTATTTATAATTATTTTCAATTATTTTCAATTATTTATAATTATTTTCAATTATTTTCAATTATTTATAATTATTTTCAATTATTTATCAATTATTTTCAATTACTTATAATTATTTTCAATTATTTTCAATTATTTTCAATTATTTTCAATTATTTTCAATTATTTATAATTATTTTCAATTATTTTCAATTATTTATAATTAATTTCAATTATTTTAAATTATTTTCAATTATTTTTAATTATTTATAATTATTTTCAATTATTTATCAATTATTTTCAATTATTTATAATTATTTTCGATTATTTTCAATTATTTTCAATTATTTATAATTATTTTCAATTATTTATTAATTATTTTCAATTATTTTCAATTATTTTCAATTATTTTCAATTATTTATCATTATTTTCAATTATTTATCAATTTTTTATAATTATTTATAATTATTTTCATTTATTTTCAATTATTTATAATTATTTTCAATTATTTATCAATTATTTTCAATTATTTTCAATTATTTATAATTATTTTCAATTATTTTCAATTATTTATAATTAATTTCAATTATTTTAAATTATTTTCAATTATTTTTAATTATTTATAATTATTTTCAATTATTTATCAATTATTTTCAATTATTTATAATTATTTTCAATTATTTATCAATTATTTATAATTATTTCTAATTATTTTCAATTATTTTCAATTATTTATAATTATTTTCAATTATTTATCAATTATTTTCAATTACTTATAATTATTTTCAATTATTTTCAATTATTTTCAATTATTTTCAATTATTTTCAATTATTTATAATTATTTTCAATTATTTTCAATTATTTATAATTAATTTCAATTATTTTAAATTATTTTCAATTATTTTTAATTATTTATAATTATTTTCAATTATTTATCAATTATTTTCAATTATTTATAATTATTTTCAATTATTTTCAATTATTTTCAATTATTTATAATTATTTTCAATTATTTATTAATTATTTTCAATTACTTATAATTATTTTCAATTATTTTCAATTATTTTCAATTATTTATCAATTTTTTATAATTATTAATAATTATTTTCATTTATTTTCAATTAATTATAATTATTTTCAATTATTTATCAATTATTTTCAATTATTTTCAATTATTTATAATTATTTTCAATTATTTTCAATTATTTATAATTAATTTCAATTATTTTAAATTATTTTCAATTATTTTTAATTATTTATAATTATTTTCAATTATTTATCAATTATTTTCAATTATTTATAATTATTTTCAATTATTTTCAATTATTTATAATTATTTTCAATTATTTATTAATTATTTTCAATTACTTATAATTATTTTCAATTATTTTCAATTATTTTCAATTATTTATAATTATTTTCAATTATTTAGAATTATTTTCAATTATTTTCAATTATTTATAATTATTTTCAATTATTTATCAATTATTTTCTATTATTTATTATTATTTTCAATTATTTTCAATTATTTTCAATTATTTTCAATTATTTATAATTATTTTCAATTATTTATCAATTATTTTCAATTATTTTCAATTATTTACTATTATTTTCAATTATTTATAATTATTTTCAATTATTTATCAATTATTTTCAATTACTTATAATTATTTTCAATTATTTTCAATTATTTTCAATTATTTATAATTATTTTCAATTATTTATCAATTATTTATAATTATTTATAATTATTTTCATTTATTTTCAATTATTTATAATTATTTTCAATTATTTATCAATTATTTTCAATTATTTTCAATTATTTATAATTATTTTCAATTATTTTCAATTATTTTCAATTATTTTCAATTATTTTCAATTATTTATAATTATTTTCAATTATTTTCAATTATTTTCAATTATTTTCAATTATTTATAATTATTTTCAATTATTTATCAATTATTTTCAATTATTTTCAATTATTTATAATTATTTTCAATTATTTTCAATTATTTATCAATAATTTTCAATTATTTATAATTATTTTCAATTATTTATCAATTATTTTCAATTACTTATAATTATTTTCAATTATTTTCAATTATTTTCAATTATTTATAATTACTTTCAATTATTTATCAATTATTTTCTATTATTTATAATTATTTTCAATTATTTTCAATTATTTTCAATTATTTTCCATTATTTATCAATTATTTTCAATTATTTATAATTATTTTCAATTATTTTCAATTATTTTCAATTATTTATAAATTATTTTCCATTATTTTCAATTATTTATCAATTATTTTCAATTATTTATAATTATTTTCAATTATTTTCAATTATTTTCAATTATTTATAATTATTTTCAATTATTTATAATTATTTTCAATTATTTTCAATTATTTATCAATAATTTTGAATTATTTATAATTATTTTCAATTATTTATCAATTATTTTTAATTACTTATAATTATTTTCAATTATTTTCAATTATTTTCAATTATTTATAATTACTTTCAATTATTTATCAATTATTTTCTATTATTTATAATTATTTTCAATTATTTTCAATTATTTTCAACTATTTTCAATTATTTTCAATTATTTATCAATTATTTTCAATCATTTAAAATTATTTTCAATTATTTTAAATTGTTTTCAATTATTTATAAATTATTTATAATTATTTTCAATTATTTATAATTATTTTCAATTATTTTCAATTATTTTCAATTATTTATCACTTATTTTCTATTATTTATAATTATTTTCAATTATTTTCAATTATTTTCAATGATTTATCAATTATTTTCACTCATTTATAATTATTTTCAATTATTTTCAACTATTTTCAATTATTTATTAATTATTTATAATTATTTTCAATTATTTATAATTATTTTCAATTATTTTCAATTATTTTCAATCATTTTCAATTATTTATAATTATTTTCAATTATTTTCAATTATTTTCAATTATTTTTAATTATTTTCAATTATAATTATTTTCAATTATTTATAATTATTTTCAATTATTTTCAATTATTTTCAATTATTTTCAATTATTTATAATTATTTTCAATTATTTTCAATTATTTTCAATTATTTATAATTATTTTCAATTATTTATCAAATATTTATAATTATTTATAATTATTTTAAATTATTTTCAATTATTTATAATTATTTTCAATTATTTATCAATTATTTTCAATTACTTATAATTATTTTCAATTATTTTCAATTATTTTCAATTATTTTCAATTATTTATAATTATTTTCAATTATTTATCAATTATTTATAATTATTATAATTATTTTCATTTATTTTCAATTATTTATAATTATTTTCAATTATTTATCAATTATTTTCAATTATTTTCAATTATTTATAATTATTTTCAATTATTTTCAATTATTTTCAATTATTTTCAATTATTTTCAATTATTTATAATTATTTTCAATTATTTTCAATTATTTTCAATTATTTTCAATTATTTACAATTATTTTCAATTATTTATCAATTATTTTCAATTATTTTCAATCATTTATAATTATTTTCAATTATTTTCAATTATTTATCAATAATTTTCAATTATTTATAATTATTTTCAATTATTTATCAATTATTTTCAATTACTTATAATTATTTTCAATTATTTTCAATTATTTTCAATTATTTATAATTACTTTCAATTATTTATCAATTATTTTCTATTATTTATAATTATTTTCAATTATTTTCAATTATTTTCAATTATTTCCAATTATTTATCAATTATTTTCAATTATTTATAATATTTTCAATTATTTTCAATTATTTTCTATTATTTATAATTATTTTCAATTATTTTCAATTATTTTCAACTATTTTCAATTATTTTCAATTATTTATCAATTATTTATAATTATTTATAATTATTTTCAATTATTTTCAATTATTTTCAATTATTTATAATTATTTTCAATTATTTATCAATTATTTTCTATTATTTATAATTATTTTCAATTATTTTCAATTATTTTCAATTATTTTCAATTATTTTCCATTATTTATCAATTATTTTCAATTATTTATAATTATTTTCAATTATTTTCAATTATTTTCAATTATTTATAAATTATTTTCCATTATTTTCAATTATTTATCAATTATTTTCAATTATTTATAATTATTTTCAATTATTTTCAATTATTTTCAATTATTTATAATTATTTTCAATTATTTTCAATTATTTATCAATAATTTTGAATTATTTATAATTATTTTCAATTATTTATCAATTATTTTCAATTACTTATAATTATTTTCAATTATTTTCAATTATTTTCAATTATTTATAATTACTTTCAATTATTTATCAATTATTTTCTATTATTTATAATTATTTTCAATTATTTTCAATTATTTTCAACTATTTTCAATTATTTTCAATTATTTATCAATTATTTTCAATCATTTAAAATTATTTTCAATTATTTTAAATTGTTTTCAATTATTTATAAATTATTTATAATTATTTTCAATTATTTATAATTATTTTCAATTATTTTCAATTATTTTCAATTATTTTCAATTATTTTCAATTATTTATCACTTATTTTCTATTATTTATAATTATTTTCAATTATTTTCAATTATTTTCAATGATTTATCAATTATTTTCACTCATTTATAATTATTTTCAATTATTTTCAACTATTTTCAATTATTTATTAATTATTTATAATTATTTTCAATTATTTATAATTATTTTCAATTATTTTCAATTATTTTCAATCATTTTCAATTATTTATAATTATTTTCAATTATTTTCAATTATTTTCAATTATTTTTAATTATTTTCAATTATTTATAAATCAATTATAATTATTTTCAATTATTTATAATTATTTTCAATTATTTTCAATTATTTTCAATTATTTTCAATTATTTATAATTATTTTCAATTATTTTCAATTATTTTCAATTATTTATCAATTATTTTCAATTACTTATAATTATTTTCAATTATTTTCAATTATTTTCAATTATTTTCAATTATTTTCAATTATTTATAATTATTTTCAATTATTTTCAATTATTTATAATTAATTTCAATTATTTTAAATTATTTTCAATTATTTTTAATTATTTATAATTATTTTCAATTATTTATCAATTATTTTCAATTATTTATAATTATTTTCAATTATTTTCAATTATTTTCAATTATTTATAATTATTTTCAATTACTTATAATTATTTTCAATTATTTTCTATTATTTTCAATTATTTATAATTATTTTCAATTATTTATCAATTTTTTATAATTATTTATAATTATTTTCATTTATTTTCAATTATTTATAATTATTTTCAATTATTTATCAATTATTTTCAATTATTTTCAATTATTTATAATTATTTTCAATTATTTTCAATTATTTATAATTAATTTCAATTATTTTAAATTATTTTCAATTATTTTTAATTATTTATAATTATTTTCAATTATTTATCAATTATTTTCAATTATTTATAATTATTTTCAATTATTTTCAATTATTTTCAATTATTTATAATTATTTTCAATTATTTATTAATTATTTTCAATTACTTATAATTATTTTCAATTATTTTCAATTATTTTCAATTATTTATAATTATTTTCAATTATTTATCAATTATTTAGAATTATTTAGAATTATTTTCAATTATTTTCAATTATTTATAATTATTTTCAATTATTTATCAATTATTTTCTATTATTTATAATTATTTTCAATTATTTTCAATTATTTTCAATTATTTTCAATTATTTATAATTATTTTCAATTATTTATCAATTATTTTCAATTATTTTCTATTATTTACTATTATTTTCAATTATTTATAATTATTTTCAATTATTTATCAATTATTTTCAATTACTTATAATTATTTTCAATTATTTTCAATTATTTTCAATTATTTATAATTATTTTCAATTATTTATCAATTATTTATAATTATTTATAATTATTTTCATTTATTTTCAATTATTTATAATTATTTTCAATTATTTATCAATTATTTTCAATTATTTTCAATTATTTATAATTATTTTCAATTATTTTCAATTATTTTCAATTATTTTCAATTATTTTCAATTATTTATAATTATTTTCAATTATTTTCAATTATTTTCAATTATTTTCAATTATTTATAATTATTTTCAATTATTTATCAATTATTTTCAATTATTTTCAATTATTTATAATTATTTTCAATTATTTTCAATTATTTATCAATAATTTTCAATTATTTATAATTATTTTCAATTATTTATCAATTATTTTCAATTACTTATAATTATTTTCAATTATTTTCAATTATTTTCAATTATTTATAATTACTTTCAATTATTTATCAATTATTTTCTATTATTTATAATTATTTTCAATTATTTTCAATTATTTTCAATTATTTTCAATTATTTATCAATTATTTTCAATTATTTATAATATTTTCAATTATTTTCAATTATTTTCAATTATTTTCTATTATTTATAATTATTTTCAATTATTTTCAATTATTTTCAACTATTTTCAATTATTTTCAATTATTTATCAATTATTTATAATTATTTATAATTATTTTCAATTATTTTCAATTATTTTCAATTATTTATAATTATTTTCAATTATTTATCAATTATTTTCTATTATTTATAATTATTTTCAATTATTTTCAATTATTTTCAATTATTTTCAATTATTTTCCATTATTTATCAATTATTTTCAATTATTTATAATTATTTTCAATTATTTTCAATTATTTTCAATTATTTATAAATTATTTTCCATTATTTTCAATTATTTATCAATTATTTTCAATTATTTATAATTATTTTCAATTATTTTCAATTATTTTCAATTATTTATAATTATTTTCAATTATTTATAATTATTTTCAATTATTTTCAATTATTTATCAATAATTTTGAATTATTTATAATTATTTTCAATTATTTATCAATTATTTTCAATTACTTATAATTATTTTCAATTATTTTCAATTATTTTCAATTATTTATAATTACTTTCAATTATTTATCAATTATTTTCTATTATTTATAATTATTTTCAATTATTTTCAATTATTTTCAACTATTTTCAATTATTTTCAATTATTTATCAATTATTTTCAATCATTTAAAATTATTTTCAATTATTTTAAATTGTTTTCAATTATTTATAAATTATTTATAATTATTTTCAATTATTTATAATTATTTTCAATTATTTTCAATTATTTTCAATTATTTTCAATTATTTTCAATTATTTATCACTTATTTTCTATTATTTATAATTATTTTCAATTATTTTCAATTATTTTCAATGATTTATCAATTATTTTCACTCATTTATAATTATTTTCAATTATTTTCAACTATTTTCAATTATTTATTAATTATTTATAATTATTTTCAATTATTTATAATTATTTTCAATTATTTTCAATTATTTTCAATCATTTTCAATTATTTATAATTATTTTCAATTATTTTCAATTATTTTCAATTATTTTTAATTATTTTCAATTATTTATAAATCAATTATAATTATTTTCAATTATTTATAATTATTTTCAATTATTTATAATTATTTTCAATTATTTTCAATTATTTTCAATTATTTTCAATTATTTATAATTATTTTCAATTATTTTCAATTATTTTCAATTATTTATAATTATTTTCAATTATTTATCAAATATTTATAATTATTTATAATTATTTTAAATTATTTTCAATTATTTATAATTATTTTCAATTATTTATCAATTATTTTCAATTACTTATAATTATTTTCAATTATTTTCAATTATTTTCAATTATTTTCAATTATTTTCAATTATTTATAATTATTTTCAATTATTTATCAATTATTTATAATTATTTATAATTATTTTCATTTATTTTCAATTATTTATAATTATTTTCAATTATTTATCAATTATTTTCAATTATTTTCAATTATTTATAATTATTTTCAATTATTTTCAATTATTTTCAATTATTTTCAATTATTTTCAATTATTTATAATTATTTTCAATTATTTTCAATTATTTTCAATTATTTTCAATTATTTTATATTATTTATAATTATTTTCAATTATTTATCAATTATTTTCAATTATTTTCAATTATTTATAATTATTTTCAATTATTTTCAATTATTTATCAATAATTTTCAATTATTTATAATTATTTTCAATTATTTATCAATTATTTTCAATTACTTATAATTATTTTCAATTATTTTCAATTATTTTCAATTATTTATAATTACTTTCAATTATTTATCAATTATTTTCTATTATTTATAATTATTTTCAATTATTTTCAATTATTTTCAATTATTTTCAATTATTTATCAATTATTTTCAATTATTTATAATATTTTCAATTATTTTCAATTATTTTCAATTATTTTCTATTATTTATAATTATTTTCAATTATTTTCAATTATTTTCAACTATTTTCAATTATTTTCAATTATTTATCAATTATTTATAATTATTTATAATTATTTTCAATTATTTTCAATTATTTTCAATTATTTATAATTATTTTCAATTATTTATCAATTATTTTCTATTATTTATAATTATTTTCAATTATTTTCAATTATTTTCAATTATTTTCAATTATTTTCCATTATTTATCAATTATTTTCAATTATTTATAATTATTTTCAATTATTTTCAATTATTTTCAATTATTTATAAATTATTTTCCATTATTTTCAATTATTTATCAATTATTTTCAATTATTTATAATTATTTTCAATTATTTTCAATTATTTTCAATTATTTATAATTATTTTCAATTATTTATAATTATTTTCAATTATTTTCAATTATTTATCAATAATTTTGAATTATTTATAATTATTTTCAATTATTTATCAATTATTTTCTATTACTTATAATTATTTTCAATTATTTTCAATTATTTTCAATTATTTATAATTACTTTCAATTATTTATCAATTATTTTCTATTATTTATAATTATTTTCAATTATTTTCAATTATTTTCAACTATTTTCAATTATTTTCAATTATTTATCAATTATTTTCAATCATTTAAAATTATTTTCAATTATTTTAAATTGTTTTCAATTATTTATAAATTATTTATAATTATTTTCAATTATTTATAATTATTTTCAATTATTTTCAATTATTTTCAATTATTTTCAATTATTTTCAATTATTTATCACTTATTTTCTATTATTTATAATTATTTTCAATTATTTTCAATTATTTTCAATGATTTATCAATTATTTTCACTCATTTATAATTATTTTCAATTATTTTCAACTATTTTCAATTATTTATTAATTATTTATAATTATTTTCAATTATTTATAATTATTTTCAATTATTTTCAATTATTTTCAATCATTTTCAATTATTTATAATTATTTTCAATTATTTTCAATTATTTTTAATTATTTTCAATTATTTATAAATCAATTATAATTATTTTCAATTATTTATAATTATTTTCAATTATTTTCAATTATTTTCAATTATTTTCAATTATTTATAATTATTTTCAATTATTTTCAATTATTTTCAATTATTTATAATTATTTTCAATTATTTATCAAATATTTATAATTATTTATAATTATTTTAAATTATTTTCAATTATTTATAATTATTTTCAATTATTTATCAATTATTTTCAATTATTTATCAATTATTTTCAATTACTTATAATTATTTTCAATTATTTTCAATTATTTTCAATTATTTCTAATTATTTTCAATTATTTATCAATTATTTATAATTATTTCTAATTATTTTAAATTATTTTCAATTATTTATAATTATTTTCAATTATTTATCAATTATTTTCAATTACTTATAATTATTTTCAATTATTTTCAATTATTTATAATTATTTTCAATTATTTTCAATTATTTATCAATAATTTTCAATTATTTATAATTATTTTCAATTATTTATCAATTATTTTCAATTACTTATAATTATTTTCAATTATTTTCAATTATTTTCAATTATTTATAATTACTTTCAATTATTTATCAATTATTTTCTATTATTTATAATTATTTTCAATTATTTTCAATTATTTTCAATTATTTTCAATTATTTATCAATTATTTTCAATTATTTATAATATTTTCAATTATTTTCAATTATTTTCAATTATTTTCTATTATTTATAATTATTTTCAATTATTTTCAATTATTTTCAACTATTTTCAATTATTTTCAATTATTTATCAATTATTTATAATTATTTATAATTATTTTCAATTATTTTCAATTATTTTCAATTATTTATAATTATTTTCAATTATTTATCAATTATTTTCTATTATTTATAATTATTTTCAATTATTTTCAATTATTTTCAATTATTTTCAATTATTTTCCATTATTTATCAATTATTTTCAATTATTTATAATTATTTTCAATTATTTTCAATTATTTTCAATTATTTATAAATTATTTTCCATTATTTTCAATTATTTATCAATTATTTTCAATTATTTATAATTATTTTCAATTATTTTCAATTATTTTCAATTATTTATAATTATTTTCAATTATTTATAATTATTTTCAATTATTTTCAATTATTTATCAATAATTTTGAATTATTTATAATTATTTTCAATTATTTATCAATTATTTTCAATTACTTATAATTATTTTCAATTATTTTCAATTATTTTCAATTATTTATAATTACTTTCAATTATTTATCAATTATTTTCTATTATTTATAATTATTTTCAATTATTTTAAATTGTTTTCAATTATTTATAAATTATTTATAATTATTTTCAATTATTTATAATTATTTTCAATTATTTTCAATTATTTTCAATTATTTTCAATTATTTTCAATTATTTATCACTTATTTTCTATTATTTATAATTATTTTCAATTATTTTCAATTATTTTCAATGATTTATCAATTATTTTCACTCATTTATAATTATTTTCAATTATTTTCAACTATTTTCAATTATTTATTAATTATTTATAATTATTATCAATTATTTATAATTATTTTCAATTATTTTCAATTATTTTCAATCATTTTCAATTATTTATAATTATTTTCAATTATTTTCAATTATTTTCAATTATTTTTAATTATTTTCAATTATTTATAAATCAATTATAATTATTTTCAATTATTTATAATTATTTTCAATTATTTTCAATTATTTTCAATTATTTTCAATTATTTATAATTATTTTCAATTATTTTCAATTATTTTCAATTATTTATAATTATTTTCAATTATTTATCAAATATTTATAATTATTTATAATTATTTTAAATTATTTTCAATTATTTATAATTATTTTCAATTATTTATCAATTATTTTCAATTATTTATCAATTATTTTCAATTACTTATAATTATTTTCAATTATTTTCAATTATTTCTAATTATTTTCAATTATTTATCAATTATTTATAATTATTTCTAATTATTTTAAATTATTTTCAATTATTTATAATTATTTTCAATTATTTATCAATTATTTTCAATTACTTATAATTATTTTCAATTATTTTCAATTATTTTCAATTATTTTCAATTATTTTCAATTATTTATAATTATTTTCAATTATTTTCAATTATTTATAATTATTTTCAATTATTTTAAATTATTTTAAATTATTTTCAATTATTTTCAATTATTTATAATTATTTTCAATTATTTTCAATTATTTATAATTATTTTCAATTATTTTCAATTATTTTCAATTATTTTCAATTATTTACAATTATTTACAATTATTTTCAATTATTTACAATTATTTTCAATTATTTATAATTATTTTCAATTATTTATCAATTATTTTCAATTACTTATAATTATTTTCAATTATTTTCAATTATTTTCAATTATTTATAATTATTTATCAATTATTTATAATTATTTATAATTATTTTAAATTATTTTCAATTATTTATAATTATTTATCAATTATTTTCAATTATTTTCAATTATTTTCAATTGTTTTCATTTATTTTCCATTATTTATCAATTATTTTCAATTATTTATAATTATTTTCAATTATTTTCAATTATTTTCAATTATTTATAAATTATTTTGCATTCTTTTCAATTATTTATCAATTATTTTCAATTATTTATAATTATTTTCAATTATTTTCAATTATTTTCAATTATTTTCAATTATTTTCAATTATTTATAATTATTTTCAATTATTTATCAGTTATTTTCAATTATTTTCAATTATTTATAATTATTTTCAATTATTTTCAATTATTTTCAATTATTTACAATTATTTTCAATTATTTACTATTATTTTCAATTATTTATAATTATTTTCAATTATTTATCAATTATTTTCAATTACTTATAATTATTTTCAATTATTTATAATTATTTTCAATTATTTATCAATTATTTATAATTATTTATCAATTATTTTCAATTACATAAAATTATTTTCAATTATTTTCAATTTTTTTCAATTATTTATCAATTATTTTCAATTATTTATAATTATTTTCAATTATTTTCAATTATTTTCAATTATTTTCAATTATTTATCAATTATTTTCTATTATTTTCAATTATTTTCAATTATTTTCAATTATTTTCAATTATTTTCAATTATTTTCAATTACTTTCAATTATTTATCAATTATTTTCAATTATTTTCAATTATTTTCAATTATTTTCAATTATTTATAAATTATTTTCAATTATTTATAATTATTTTCAATTATTTTCAATTATTTTCAATTATTTATAATTGTTTTCAATTATTTATCAATTATTTTCAATTATTTATAATTAATTTAAAATATTTAAAATTATTTTAAATTATTTTCAATTATTTATCAATTATTTATCAATTATTTTCAATTATTTATAATTATTTTCAATTATTTATCAATTATTTTCAATTATTTATAATTATTTTCAATTATTTATCATTTATTTTCAATTACTTATTATTATTTTCAATTATTTTCAATTATTTTCAATTATTTATAATTATTTTCAATTATTTATCAATTATTTATAATTATTTATAATTATTTTAAATTATTTTCAATTATTTATAATTATTTTCAATTATTTATCAATTATTTTCAATTATTTATAATTATTTTCAATTATTTTCAATTATTTTCAATTATTTATAATTATTTATAATTATTTTCAATTATTTATCAATTATTTTCAATTACTTATAATTATTTTCAATTATTTTCAATTATTTTCAATTATTTATAATTACTTTCAATTATTTATCAATTATTTTCTATTATTTATAATTATTTTCAATTATTTTCAATTATTTTCAATTATTTTCAATTATTTATCAATTATTTTCAATTATTTATAATATTTTCAATTATTTTCAATTATTTTCAATTATTTTCTATTATTTATAATTATTTTCAATTATTTTCAATTATTTTCAACTATTTTCAATTATTTTCAATTATTTATCAATTATTTTCAATCATTTCAAATTATTTTCAATTATTTTAAATTGTTTTCAATTATTTATAAATTATTTATAATTATTTTCAATTATTTATAATTATTTTCAATTATTTTCAATTATTTTCAATTATTTTCAATTATTTATCATTATTTTCAATTATTTATCAATTATTTTCTATTATTTATAATTATTTTCAATTATTTTCAATTATTTTCAATGATTTATCAATTATTTTCAATCATTTATAATTATTTTCAATTATTTTCAACTATTTTCAATTATTTATAAATTATTTATAATTATTTTCAATTATTTATAATTATTTTCATTTATTTTCAAGTATTTTCAATTATTTTCAATTATTTACAATTATTTTCAATTATTTTCAATTATTTTCAATTATTTATAATTATTTTCAATGATTTATAAATCATTTATAATTATTTTCAATTATTTATAATTATTTTCAATTATTTTCAATTATTTTCAATTATTATCAATTATTTATAATTATTTTCAATTATTTTCAATTATTTTCAATTATTTATAATTATTTTCAATTATTTATTAATTATTTATAATTATTTATAATTATTTTAAATTATTTTCAATTATTTATAATTATTTTCAATTATTTATCAATTATTTTCAATTATTTATAATTATTTTCAATTATTTTCAATTATTTATAATTATTTTCAATTATTTTCAATTATTTATGAATTATTTTCAATTATTTATAATTATTTTCAATTATTTATCAATTATTTTCAATTACTTATAATTATTTTCAATTATTTTCAATTATATATAATTATTTTCAATTATTTATCAATTATTTATAATTATTTCTAATTATTTTCAATTATTTTCAATTATTTATAATTATTTTCAATTATTTATCAATTATTTTCAATTACTTATAATTATTTTCAATTATTTTCAATTATTTTCAATTATTTTCAATTATTTTCAATTATTTATAATTATTTTCAATTATTTATTAATTATTTTCAATTACTTATAATTATTTTCAATTATTTTCAATTATTTATAATTATTTTCAATTATTTATCAATTTTTTATAATTATTTATAATTATTTTCATTTATTTTCAATTATTTATAATTATTTTCAATTATTTATCAATTATTTTCAATTATTTTCAATTATTTATAATTATTTTCAATTATTTTCAATTATTTATAATTAATTTCAATTATTTTAAATTATTTTCAATTATTTTTAATTATTTATAATTATTTTCAATTATTTATCAATTATTTTCAATTATTTATAATTATTTTCAATTATTTTCAATTATTTTCAATTATTTATAATTATTTTCAATTATTTATTAATTATTTTCAATTACTTATAATTATTTTCAATTATTTTCAATTATTTTCAATTATTTATAATTATTTTCAATTATTTATCAATTATTTATAATTATTTATAATTATTTTCAATTATTTTCAATTATTTATAATTATTTTCAATTATTTATCAATTATTTTCTATTATTTATAATTATTTTCAATTATTTTCAATTATTTTCAATTATTTTCAATTATTTATAATTATTTTCAATTATTTATCAGTTATTTTCAATTATTTTCAATTATTTACTATTATTTTCAATTATTTATAATTATTTTCAATTATTTATCAATTATTTTCAATTACTTATAATTATTTTCAATTATTTTCAATTATTTTCAATTATTTATAATTATTTTCAATTATTTATCAATTATTTATAATTATTTTCAATTATTTTCAATTATTTTCAACTATTTTCAATTATTTTCAATTATTTATCAATTATTTTCAATCATTTCAAATTATTTTCAATTATTTTAAATTGTTTTCAATTATTTATAAATTATTTATAATTATTTTCAATTATTTATAATTATTTTCAATTATTTTCAATTATTTTCAATTATTTTCAATTATTTATCATTATTTTCAATTATTTATCAATTATTTTCTATTATTTATAATTATTTTCAATTATTTTCAATTATTTTCAATGATTTATCAATTATTTTCAATCATTTATAATTATTTTCAATTATTTTCAACTATTTTCAATTTTTTATAAATTATTTATAATTATTTTCAATTATTTATAATTATTTTCATTTATTTTCAATTATTTTCAATTATTTACAATTATTTTCAATTATTTTCAATTATTTTCAATTATTTATAATTATTTTCAATGATTTATAAATCATTTATAATTATTTTCAATTATTTATAATTATTTTCAATTATTTTCAATTATTTTCAATTATTATCAATTATTTATAATTATTTTCAATTATTTTCAATTATTTTCAATTATTTATAATTATTTTCAATTATTTATCAATTATTTATAATTATTTATAATTATTTTAAATTATTTTCAATTATTTATAATTATTTTCAATTATTTATCAATTATTTTCAATTATTTATAATTATTTTCAATTATTTTCAATTATTTATAATTATTTTCAATTATTTTCAATTATTTATGAATTATTTTCAATTATTTATAATTATTTTCAATTATTTATCAATTATTTTCAATTACTTATAATTATTTTCAATTATTTTCAATTATTTTCAATTATATATAATTATTTTCAATTATTTATCAATTATTTATAATTATTTCTAATTATTTTCAATTATTTTCAATTATTTATAATTATTTTCAATTATTTATCAATTATTTTCAATTACTTATAATTATTTTCAATTATTTTCAATTATTTTCAATTATTTTCAATTATTTTCAATTATTTATAATTATTTTCAATTATTTTCAATTATTTATAATTAATTTTAATTATTTTAAATTATTTTCAATTATTTTTAATTATTTATAATTATTTTCAATTATTTATCAATTATTTTCAATTATTTATAATTATTTTCAATTATTTTCAATTATTTTCAATTATTTATAATTATTTTCAATTATTTATTAATTATTTTCAATTACTTATAATTATTTTCAATTATTTTCAATTATTTATAATTATTTTCAATTATTTATCAATTTTTTATAATTATTTATAATTATTTTCATTTATTTTCAATTATTTATAATTATTTTCAATTATTTATCAATTATTTTCAATTATTTTCAATTATTTATAATTATTTTCAATTATTTTCAATTATTTATAATTAATTTCAATTATTTTAAATTATTTTCAATTATTTTTAATTATTTATAATTATTTTCAATTAATAATTAATTATTTTCAATTATTTATAATTATTTTCAATTATTTTCAATTATTTTCAATTATTTATAATTATTTTCAATTATTTATTAATTATTTTCAATTACTTATAATTATTTTCAATTATTTTCAATTATTTTCAATTATTTATAATTATTTTCAATTATTTATCAATTATTTATAATTATTTATAATTATTTTCAATTATTTTCAATTATTTATAATTATTTTCAATTATTTATCAATTATTTCTATTATTTATAATTATTTTCAATTATTTTCAATTATTTTCAATTATTTTCAATTATTTTCAATTATTTATCAGTTATTTTCAATTATTTTCAATTATTTACTATTATTTTCAATTATTTATAATTATTTTCAATTATTTATCAATTATTTTCAATTACTTATAATTATTTTCAATTATTTTCAATTATTTATAATTATTTTCAATTATTTATCAATTATTTATAATTATTTATCAATTATTTTCAATTACATAAAATTATTTTCAATTATTTTCATTTTTTTTCAATTATTTATCAATTATTTTCAGTTATTTATAATTATTTTCAATTATTTTCAATTATTTTCAATTTTTTTCAATTATTTATCGATTATTTTCTATTATTTTCAATTATTTTCAATTATTTTCAATTATTTTCAATTATTTTCAATTACTTTCAATTATTTATCAATTATTTTCAATTATTTTCAATTATTTTCAATTATTTTCAATTATTTATCAATTATTTTCAATTATTTATAATTATTTTCAATTATTTTCAATTATTTTCAATTATTTATAATTGTTTTCAATTATTTATCAATTATTTTCAATTATTTATAATTAATTTAAAATATTTTAAAGTATTTTTAATTATTTTCAATTATTTATCAATAATTTATCAATTATTTTCAATTATTTATAATTATTTTCAATTATTTATCAATTATTTTCAATTAATTATAATTATTTTCAATTATTTATCATTTATTTTCAATTACTTATTATTATTTTCAATTATTTTCAATTATTTTCAATTATTTATAATTATTTTCAATTATTTATCAATTATTTATAATTATTTATAATTATTTTAAATTATTTTCAATTATTTATAATTATTTTCAATTATTTATCAATTATTTTCAATTATTTATAATTATTTTCAATTATTTTCAATTATTTTCAATTATTTATAATTATTTTCAATTATTTTCAATTATTTATCAATAATTTTCAATTATTTATAATTATTTTCAATTATTTATCAATTATTTTCAATTACTTATAATTATTTTCAATTATTTTCAATTATTTTCAATTATTTATAATTACTTTCAATTATTTATCAATTATTTTCTATTATTTATAATTATTTTCAATTATTTTCAATTATTTTCAATTATTTTCAATTATTTTCAATTATTTATCAATTATTTTCAATTATTTATAATATTTTCAATTATTTTCAATTATTTTCAATTATTTTCTATTATTAATAATTATTTTCAATTATTTTCAATTATTTTCAACTATTTTCAATTATTTTCAATTATTTATCAATTATTTTCAATCATTTAAAATTATTTTCAATTATTTTAAATTGTTTTCAATTATTTATAAATTATTTATAATTATTTTCAATTATTTATAATTATTTTCAATTATTTTCAATTATTTTCAATTATTTTCAATTATTTATCATTATTTTCAATTATTTATCAATTATTTTCTATTATTTATAATTATTTTCAATTATTTTCAATTATTTTCAATGATTTATCAATTATTTTCAATTATTTATAATTATTTTCAATTATTTACAATTATTTTCAATTATTTATAATTATTTTCAATTATTTTCAATTATTTTCAATTATTTTCAATTATTTTCAATTATTTATAATTATTTTCAATTATTTATCAATTATTTTCAATTATTTTCAATTATTTATAATTATTTTCAATTATTTATCAATTATTTTCAATTATTTTCAATCATTTATAATTATTTTCAATTATTTTCAATTAGTTTCAATTATTTAAAATTATTTTTAATTATTTACAATTTTTTTCAATTATTTATAATTATTTTCAATTATTTTCAATTATTTTCAATTATTTTCAATTATTTATAATTATTTTCAATTATTTATCAATTATTTTCAATTATTTTCAATTATTTACAATTATTTTCAATTATTTATAATTATTTTCAATTATTTTCAATTATTTTCAATTATTTTCAATTATTTTCAATTATTTATAATTATTTTCAATTATTTTCAATTATTTATAATTAATTTCAATTATTTTAAATTATTTTCAATTATTTTTAATTATTTATAATTATTTTCAATTATTTATCAATTATTTTCAATTATTTATAATTATTTTCAATTATTTTCAATTATTTTCAATTATTTATAATTATTTTCAATTATTTATTAATTATTTTCAATTACTTATAATTATTTTCAATTATTTTCAATTATTTTCAATTATTTATAATTATTTTCAATTATTTATCAATTATTTATAATTATTTATAATTATTTTCAATTATTTTCAATTATTTATAATTATTTTCAATTATTTATCAATTATTTTCTATTATTTATAATTATTTTCAATTATTTTCAATTATTTTCAATTATTTTCAATTATTTATAATTATTTTCAATTATTTATCAATTATTTTCAATTATTTTCAATTATTTATAATTATTTTCAATTATTTTCAATTATTTTCAATTGTTTACAATTATTTTCAATTATTTACAATTATTTTCAATTATTTATAATTATTTTCAATTATTTATCAATTATTTTCAATTACTTATAATTATTTTCAATTATTTTCAATTATTTTCAATTATTTAAAATTATTTATCAATTATTTATAATTATTTATTATTATTTTAAATTATTTTCAATTATTTATAATTATTTTCAATTATTTATCAATTATTTTCAATTACTTATAATTATTTTCAATTATTTTCAATTATTTTCAATTATTTATAATTATTTTCAATTATTTATCAATTATTTATAATTATTTATAATTATTTTCAATTATTTTCAATTATTTATAATTATTTTCAATTATTTATTAATTATTTTCTATTATTTATAATTATTTTCAATTATTTTCAATTATTTTCAATTATTTTCAATTATTTATAAGTATTTTCAATTATTTATCAATTATTTATCAATTATTTTCAACTATTTTCAATTATTTACTATTATTTTCAATTATTTATAATTATTTTCAATTATTTATCAATTATTTTCAATTACTTATAATTATTTTCAATTATTTTCAATTATTTATAATTATTTTCAATTATTTATAATTATTTTCAATTATTTATCAATTATTTATAATTATTTATCAATTATTTTCAATTACATAAAATTATTTTCAATTATTTTCAATTTTTTTCATTTATTTATCAATAATCTTCAATTATTTATAATTATTTTCAATTATTTTCAATTATTTTCAATTATTTTCAATTATTTATCAATTATTTTCAATTACTTATAATTATTTTCAATTATTTTCAATTATTTTCAATTATTTTCAATTATTTATAATTATTTTCAATTATTTATCAATTATTTTCAATTATTTTCAATTATTTATAATTATTTTCAATTATTTATCAATTATTTTCAATTATTTTCAATTATTTATAATTATTTTCAATTATTTTCAATTATTTTCAATTATTTTCAATTATTTACAATTATTTTCAATTATTTTCAATTATTTATAATTATTTTCAATTATTTTCAATTATTTTCAATTATTTTCAATTATTTTCAATTATTTATAATTATTTTCAATTATTTATCAATTATTTTCAATTATTTTCAATTATTTATAATTATTTTCAATTATTTTCAATTATTTTCAATTATTTATAATTATTTTCAATTATTTTCAATTATTTTAAATTATTTTCCATTATTTATCAATTATTTTCAATTATTTATAATTATTTTCAATTATTTTCAATTATTTTCAATTATTTATAAATTATTTTCCATTATTTTCAATTATTTATCAATTATTTTCAATTATTTATAATTATTTTCAATCATTTATAATTATTTTCAATTATTTTCAACTGTTTATAATTATTTTCAATTATTTATAATTATTTTCAATTATTTTCAATTATTTTCAATCATTTTCAATTATTTATAATTATTTTCAATTATTTTCAAATATTTTCAATTATTTTTAATTATTTTCAATTATTTATAAATCAATTATAATTATTTTCAATTATTTATAATTATTTTCAATTATTTACAATTATTTTCAATTATTTATAATTATTTTCAATTATTTTCAATTATTTTCAATTATTTTCAATTATTTTCAATTATTTATAATTATTTTCAATTATTTTCAATTATTTTCAATTATTTTCAATTATTTATAATTATTTTCAATTATTTTCAATTATTTTCAATTATTTTCAATTATTTATAATTATTTTCAATTATTTTCAATTATTTTCAATTATTTTCAATTATTTATCAATTATTTTCTATTATTTTCAATTATTTTCAATTATTTTCAATTATTTTCAATTATTTTCAATTATTTTCAATGATTTATCAATTATTTTCAATCATTTATAATTATTTTCAATTATTTTCAACTATTTTCAATTATTTATAAATTATTTATAATTATTTTCAATTATTTATAATTATTTTCAATTATTTTCAATTATTTTCAATCATTTTCAATTATTTATAATTATTTTCAATTATTTTCAATTATTTTCAATTATTTTTAATTATTTTCAATTATTTATAAATCAATTATAATTATTTTCAATTATTTATAATTATTTTCAATTATTTACAATTATTTTCAATTATTTATAATTATTTTCAATTATTTTCAATTATTTTCAATTATTTTCAATTATTTTCAATTATTTATAATTATTTTCAATTATTTATCAATTATTTTCAATTATTTTCAATTATTTATAATTATTTTCAATTATTTATCAATTATTTTCAATTATTTTCAATTATTTATAATTATTTTCAATTATTTTCAATTATTTTCAATTATTTACAATTATTTTCAATTATTTACAATTATTTTCAATTATTTATAATTATTTTCAATTATTTTCAATTATTTTCAATTATTTTCAATTATTTTCAATTATTTATAATTATTTTCAATTATTTATCAATTATTTTCAATTATTTTCAATTATTTATAATTATTTTCAATTATTTTCAATTATTTTCAATTATTTATAATTATTTTCAATTATTTTCAATTATTTTAAATTATTTTCCATTATTTATCAATTATTTTCAATTATTTATAATTATTTTCAATTATTTTCAATTATTTTCAATTATTTATAAATTATTTTCCATTATTTTCAATTATTTATCAATTATTTTCAATTATTTATAATTATTTTCAATCATTTATAATTATTTTCAATTATTTTCAACTATTTTCAATTATTTATAAATTATTTATAATTATTTTCAATTATTTATAATTATTTTCAATAATTTTCAATTATTTTCAATCATTTTCAATTATTTATAATTATTTTCAATTATTTTCAATTATTTTCAATTATTTTCAATTATTTTCAATTATTTTTAATTATTTTCAATTATTTATAAATCAATTATAATTATTTTCAATTATTTATAATTATTTTCAATTATTTACAATTATTTTCAATTATTTATAATTATTTTCAATTATTTTCAATTATTTTCAATTATTTTCAATTATTTTCAATTATTTATAATTATTTTCAATTATTTATCAATTATTTTCAATTATTTATAATTATTTTCAATTATTTATCAATTATTTATAATTATTTATCAATTATTTTCAATTACATAAAATTATTTTCAATTATTTTCAATTTTTTTCAATTATTTATCAACTATTTTCAATTATTTATAATTATTTTCAATTATTTTCAATTATTTTCAATTATTTTCAATTATTTATCAATTATTTTCTATTATTTTCAATTATTTTCAATTATTTTCAATTATTTTCAATTATTTATAATTATTTTCAATTATTTATTAATTATTTTCAATTACTTATAATTATTTTCAATTATTTTCAATTATTTTCAATTATTTATAATTAATTTCAATTATTTTAAATTATTTTCAATTATTTTTAATTATTTATAATTATTTTCAATTATTTATCAATTATTTTCAATTATTTATAATTATTTTCAATTATTTTCAATTATTTTCAATTATTTATAATTATTTTCAATTATTTATTAATTATTTTCAATTACTTATAATTATTTTCAATTATTTTCAATTATTTTCAATTATTTATAATTATTTTCAATTATTTATCAATTATTTATATTTATTTATAATTATTTTCATTTATTTTCAATTATTTATAATTATTTTCAATTATTTATCAATTATTTTCAATTATTTATAATTATTTTCAATTATTTTCAATTATTTTCAATTATTTATAATTATTTTCAATTATTTATCAATTATTTTCAATTATTTTCAATTATTTATAATTATTTTCAATTATTTTCAATTATTTATAATTAATTTCAATTATTTTAAATTATTTTCAATTATTTTTAATTATTTATAATTATTTTCAATTATTTATCAATTATTTTCAATTATTTATAATTATTTTCAATTATTTTCAATTATTTTCAATTATTTATAATTATTTTCAATTATTTATTAATTATTTTCAATTACTTATAATTATTTTCAATTATTTTCAATTATTTTCAATTATTTACAATTATTTTCAATTATTTATCAATTATTTATAATTATTTATAATTATTTTCAATTATTTTCAATTATTTATAATTATTTTCAATTATTTATCAATTATTTTCTATTATTTATAATTATTTTCAATTATTTTCAATTATTTTCAATTATTTTCAATTATTTATAATTATTTTCAATTATTTATCAGTTATTTTCAATTATTTTCAATTATTTACTATTATTTTCAATTATTTATAATTATTTTCAATTATTTATCAATTATTTTCAATTACTTATAATTATTTTCAATTATTTTCAATTATTTTCAATTATTTATAATTATTTTCAATTATTTATCAATTATTTTCAATTATTTTCAATTATTTTCAATTATTTATAATTATTTTCAATTATTTATCAATTATTTTCAATTATTTATAATTATTTTCAATTATTTATCAATTATTTATAATTATTTATCAATTATTTTCAATTACATAAAATTATTTTCAATTATTTTCAATTTTTTTCAATTATTTATCAACTATTTTCAATTATTTATAATTATTTTCAATTATTTTCAATTATTTTCAATTATTTTCAATTATTTATCAATTATTTTCTATTATTTTCAATTATTTTCAATTATTTTCAATTATTTTCAATTATTTATAATTATTTTCAATTATTTATTAATTATTTTCAATTACTTATAATTATTTTCAATTATTTTCAATTATTTTCAATTATTTATAATTAATTTCAATTATTTTAAATTATTTTCAATTATTTTTAATTATTTATAATTATTTTCAATTATTTATCAATTATTTTCAATTATTTATAATTATTTTCAATTATTTTCAATTATTTTCAATTATTTATAATTATTTTCAATTATTTATTAATTATTTTCAATTACTTATAATTATTTTCAATTATTTTCAATTATTTTCAATTATTTATAATTATTTTCAATTATTTATAATTATTTTCAATTATTAACAATTATTTTCAATTATTTATAATTATTTTCAATTATTTTCAATTATTTTCAATTATTTTCAATTATTTTCAATTATTTATAATTATTTTCAATTATTTATCAATTATTTTCAATTATTTATAATTATTTTCAATTATTTATCAATTATTTATAATTATTTATCAATTATTTTCAATTACATAAAATTATTTTCAATTATTTTCAATTTTTTTCAATTATTTATCAACTATTTTCAATTATTTATAATTATTTTAAATTATTTTCAATTATTTTCAATTATTTTCAATTATTTATCAATTATTTTCTATTATTTTCAATTATTTTCAATTATTTTCAATTATTTTCAATTATTTATAATTATTTTCAATTATTTATTAATTATTTTCAATTACTTATAATTATTTTCAATTATTTTCAATTATTTTCAATTATTTATAATTAATTTCAATTATTTTAAATTATTTTCAATTATTTTTAATTATTTATAATTATTTTCAATTATTTATCAATTATTTTCAATTATTTATAATTATTTTCAATTATTTCCAATTATTTTCAATTATTTATAATTATTTTCAATTATTTATTAATTATTTTCAATTACTTATAATTATTTTCAATTATTTTCAATTATTTTCAATTATTTATAATTAATTTCAATTATTTTAAATTATTTTAAATTATTTTTAATTATTTATAATTATTTTCAATTATTTATCAATTATTTTCAATTATTTATAATTATTTTCAATTATTTTCAATTATTTTCAATTATTTATAATTATTTTCAATTATTTATTAATTATTTTCAATTACTTATAATTATTTTCAATTATTTTCAATTATTTTCAATTATTTATAATTATTTTCAATTATTTATCAATTATTTATATTTATTTATAATTATTTTCATTTATTTTCAATTATTTATAATTATTTTCAATTATTTATCAATTATTTTCAATTATTTATAATTATTTTCAATTATTTTCAATTATTTTCAATTATTTATAATTATTTTCAATTTATTATCAATTATTTTCAATTATTTTCAATTATTTATAATTATTTTCAATTATTTTCAATTATTTATAATTAATTTCAATTATTTTAAATTATTTTCAATTATTTTTAATTATTTATAATTATTTTCAATTATTTATCAATTATTTTCAATTATTTATAATTATTTTCAATTATTTTCAATTATTTTCAATTATTTATAATTATTTTCAATTATTTATTAATTATTTTCAATTACTTATAATTATTTTCAATTATTTTCAATTATTTTCAATTATTTATAATTATTTTCAATTATTTATCAATTATTTATAATTATTTATAATTATTTTCAATTATTTTCAATTATTTATAATTATTTTCAATTATTTATCAATTATTTTCTATTATTTATAATTATTTTCAATTATTTTCAATTATTTTCAATTATTTTCAATTATTTATAATTATTTTCAATTATTTATCAGTTATTTTCAATTATTTTCAATTATTTACTATTATTTTCAATTATTTATAATTGTTTTCAATTATTTATCAATTATTTTCAATTACTTATAATTATTTTCAATTATTTTCAATTATTTTTAATTATTTTCAATTATTTATAAATCAATTATAATTATTTTCAATTATTTATAATTATTTTCAATTATTTACAATTATTTTCAATTATTTATAATTATTTTCAATTATTTTCAATTATTTTCAATTATTTTCAATTATTTTCAATTATTTATAATTATTTTCAATTATTTATCAATTATTTTCAATTATTTTCAATTATTTATAATTATTTTCAATTATTTATCAATTATTTTCAATTATTTTCAATCATTTATAATTATTTTCAATTATTTTCAATTAGTTTCAATTATTTAAAATTATTTTTAATTATTTACAATTTTTTTCAATTATTTATAATTATTTTCAATTATTTTCAATTATTTTCAATTATTTTCAATTATTTATAATTATTTTCAATTATTTATCAATTATTTTCAATTATTTTCAATTATTTATAATTATTTTCAATTATTTTCAATTATTTTCAATTATTTACAATTATTTTCAATTATTTTCAATTATTTTCAATTATTTTCAATTATTTATAATTATTTTCAATTATTTTCAATTATTTTCAATTATTTTCAATTATTTATAATTATTTTCAATTATTTTCAATTATTTTCAATTATTTTCAATTATTTATAATTATTTTCAATTATTTTCAATTATTTTCAATTATTTTCAATTATTTATCAATTATTTTCTATTATTTTCAATTATTTTCAATTATTTTCAATTATTTTCAATTATTTTCAATTATTTTCAATTATTTTCAATGATTTATCAATTATTTTCAATCATTTATAATTATTTTCAATTATTTTCAACTATTTTCAATTATTTATAAATTATTTATAATTATTTTCAATTATTTATAATTATTTTCAATTATTTTCAATTATTTTCAATCATTTTCAATTATTTATAATTATTTTCAATTATTTTCAATTATTTTCAATTATTTTCAATTATTTTTAATTATTTTCAATTATTTATAAATCAATTATAATTATTTTCAATTATTTATAATTATTTTCAATTATTTATAATTATTTTCAATTATTTTCAATTATTTTCAATTATTTTCAATTATTTTCAATTATTTATAATTATTTTCAATTATTTATCAATTATTTTCAATTATTTTCAATTATTTATAATTATTTTCAATTATTTATCAATTATTTTCAATTATTTATAATTATTTTCAATTATTTTCAATTATTTTCAATTATTTACAATTATTTTCAATTATTTACAATTATTTTCAATTATTTATAATTATTTTCAATTATTTTCAATTATTTTCAATTATTTTCAATTATTTTCAATTATTTATAATTATTTTCAATTATTTATCAATTATTTTCAATTATTTTCAATTATTTATAATTATTTTCAATTATTTTCAATTATTTTCAATTATTTATAATTATTTTCAATTATTTTCAATTATTTTAAATTATTTTCCATTATTTATCAATTATTTTCAATTATTTATAATTATTTTCAATTATTTTCAATTATTTTCAATTATTTATAAATTATTTTCCATTATTTTCAATTATTTATCAATTATTTTCAATTATTTATAATTATTTTCAATCATTTATAATTATTTTCAATTATTTTCAACTATTTTCAATTATTTATAAATTATTTATAATTATTTTCAATTATTTATAATTATTTTCAATAATTTTCAATTATTTTCAATCATTTTCAATTATTTATAATTATTTTCAATTATTTTCAATTATTTTCAATTATTTTTAATTATTTTCAATTATTTATAAATCAATTATAATTATTTTCAATTATTTATAATTATTTTCAATTATTTACAATTATTTTCAATTATTTATAATTATTTTCAATTATTTTCAATTATTTTCAATTATTTTCAATTATTTTCAATTATTTATAATTATTTTCAATTATTTATCAATTATTTTCAATTATTTATAATTATTTTCAATTATTTATCAATTATTTATAATTATTTATCAATTATTTTCAATTACATAAAATTATTTTCAATTATTTTCAATTTTTTTCAATTATTTATCAACTATTTTCAATTATTTATAATTATTTTCAATTATTTTCAATTATTTTCAATTATTTTCAATTATTTATCAATTATTTTCTATTATTTTCAATTATTTTCAATTATTTTCAATTATTTTCAATTATTTATAATTATTTTCAATTATTTATTAATTATTTTCAATTACTTATAATTATTTTCAATTATTTTCAATTATTTTCAATTATTTATAATTAATTTCAATTATTTTAAATTATTTTCAATTATTTTTAATTATTTATAATTATTTTCAATTATTTATCAATTATTTTCAATTATTTATAATTATTTTCAATTATTTTCAATTATTTTCAATTATTTATAATTATTTTCAATTATTTATTAATTATTTTCAATTACTTATAATTATTTTCAATTATTTTCAATTATTTATAATTATTTTCAATTATTTATAATTATTTTCAATTATTTACAATTATTTTCAATTATTTATAATTATTTTCAATTATTTTCAATTATTTTCAATTATTTTCAATTATTTTCAATTATTTATAATTATTTTCAATTATTTATCAATTATTTTCAATTATTTATAATTATTTTCAATTATTTATCAATTATTTATAATTATTTATCAATTATTTTCAATTACATAAAATTATTTTCAATTATTTTCAATTTTTTTCAATTATTTATCAACTATTTTCAATTATTTATAATTATTTTAAATTATTTTCAATTATTTTCAATTATTTTCAATTATTTATCAATTATTTTCTATTATTTTCAATTATTTTCAATTATTTTCAATTATTTTCAATTATTTATAATTATTTTCAATTATTTATTAATTATTTTCAATTACTTATAATTATTTTCAATTATTTTCAATTATTTTCAATTATTTATAATTAATTTCAATTATTTTAAATTATTTTCAATTATTTTTAATTATTTATAATTATTTTCAATTATTTATCAATTATTTTCAATTATTTATAATTATTTTCAATTATTTTCAATTATTTTCAATTATTTATAATTATTTTCAATTATTTATTAATTATTTTCAATTACTTATAATTATTTTCAATTATTTTCAATTATTTTCAATTATTTATAATTATTTTCAATTATTTATCAATTATTTATATTTATTTATAATTATTTTCATTTATTTTCAATTATTTATAATTATTTTCAATTATTTATCAATTATTTTCAATTATTTATAATTATTTTCAATTATTTTCAATTATTTTCAATTATTTATAATTATTTTCAATTATTTATCAATTATTTTCAATTATTTTCAATTATTTATAATTATTTTCAATTATTTTCAATTATTTATAATTAATTTCAATTATTTTAAATTATTTTCAATTATTTTTAATTATTTATAATTATTTTCAATTATTTATCAATTATTTTCAATTATTTATAATTATTTTCAATTATTTTCAATTATTTTCAATTATTTATAATTATTTTCAATTATTTATTAATTATTTTCAATTACTTATAATTATTTTCAATTATTTTCAATTATTTTCAATTATTTATAATTATTTTCAATTATTTATCAATTATTTATAATTATTTATAATTATTTTCAATTATTTTCAATTATTTATAATTATTTTCAATTATTTATCAATTATTTTCTATTATTTATAATTATTTTCAATTATTTTCAATTATTTTCAATTATTTTCAATTATTTATAATTATTTTCAATTATTTATCAGTTATTTTCAATTATTTTCAATTATTTACTATTATTTTCAATTATTTATAATTATTTTCAATTATTTATCAATTATTTTCAATTACTTATAATTATTTTCAATTATTTTCAATTATTTTCAATTATTTATAATTATTTTCAATTATTTATCAATTATTTATAATTATTTTCAATTATTTTCAATTATTTTCAACTATTTTCAATTATTTTCAATTATTTATCAATTATTTTCAATCATTTCAAATTATTTTCAATTATTTTAAATTGTTTTCAATTATTTATAAATTATTTATAATTATTTTCAATTATTTATAATTATTTTCAATTATTTTCAATTATTTTCAATTATTTTCAATTATTTATCATTATTTTCAATTATTTATCAATTATTTTCTCTTATTTATAATTATTTTCAATTATTTTCAATTATTTTCAATGATTTATCAATTATTTTCAATCATTTATAATTATTTTCAATTATTTTCAACTATTTTCATTTATTTATAAATTATTTATAATTATTTTCAATTATTTATAATTATTTTCATTTATTTTCAATTATTTTCAATTATTTTCAATTATTTACAATTATTATCAATTATTTTCAATTATTTTCAATTATTTATAATTATTTTCAATGATTTATAAATCATTTATAATTATTTTCAATTATTTATAATTATTTTCAATTATTTTCAATTATTTTCAATTATTATCAATTATTTATAATTATTTTCAATTATTTTCAATTATTTTCAATTATTTATAATTATTTTCAATTATTTATCAATTATTTATAATTATTTATAATTATTTTAAATTATTTTCAATTATTTATAATTATTTTCAATTATTTATCAATTATTTTCAATTATTTATAATTATTTTCAATTATTTTCAATTATTTATAATTATTTTCAATTATTTTCAATTATTTATCAATTATTTTCTCTTATTTATAATTATTTTCAATTATTTTCAATTATTTTCAATGATTTATCAATTATTTTCAATCATTTATAATTATTTTCAATTATTTTCAACTATTTTCATTTATTTATAAATTATTTATAATTATTTTCAATTATTTATAATTATTTTCATTTATTTTCAATTATTTTCAATTATTTTCAATTATTTACAATTATTATCAATTATTTTCAATTATTTTCAATTATTTATAATTATTTTCAATTATTTATCAATTATTTATAATTATTTATCAATTATTTTCAATTACATAAAATTATTTTCAATTATTTTCAATTTTTTTCAATTATTTATCAACTATTTTCAATTATTTATAATTATTTTCAATTATTTTCAATTATTTTCAATTATTTTCAATTATTTATCAATTATTTTCTATTATTTTCAATTATTTTCAATTATTTTCAATTATTTTCAATTATTTATAATTATTTTCAATTATTTATTAATTATTTTCAATTACTTATAATTATTTTCAATTATTTTCAATTATTTTCAATTATTTATAATTAATTTCAATTATTTTAAATTATTTTCAATTATTTTTAATTATTTATAATTATTTTCAATTATTTATCAATTATTTTCAATTATTTATAATTATTTTCAATTATTTTCAATTATTTTCAATTATTTATAATTATTTTCAATTATTTATTAATTATTTTCAATTACTTATAATTATTTTCAATTATTTTCAATTATTTTCAATTATTTATAATTATTTTCAATTATTTATAATTATTTTCAATTATTAACAATTATTTTCAATTATTTATAATTATTTTCAATTATTTTCAATTATTTTCAATTATTTTCAATTATTTTCAATTATTTATAATTATTTTCAATTATTTATCAATTATTTTCAATTATTTATAATTATTTTCAATTATTTATCAATTATTTATAATTATTTATCAATTATTTTCAATTACATAAAATTATTTTCAATTATTTTCAATTTTTTTCAATTATTTATCAACTATTTTCAATTATTTATAATTATTTTAAATTATTTTCAATTATTTTCAATTATTTTCAATTATTTATCAATTATTTTCTATTATTTTCAATTATTTTCAATTATTTTCAATTATTTTCAATTATTTATAATTATTTTCAATTATTTATTAATTATTTTCAATTACTTATAATTATTTTCAATTATTTTCAATTATTTTCAATTATTTATAATTAATTTCAATTATTTTAAATTATTTTCAATTATTTTTAATTATTTATAATTATTTTCAATTATTTATCAATTATTTTCAATTATTTATAATTATTTTCAATTATTTCCAATTATTTTCAATTATTTATAATTATTTTCAATTATTTATTAATTATTTTCAATTACTTATAATTATTTTCAATTATTTTCAATTATTTTCAATTATTTATAATTAATTTCAATTATTTTAAATTATTTTAAATTATTTTTAATTATTTATAATTATTTTCAATTATTTATCAATTATTTTCAATTATTTATAATTATTTTCAATTATTTTCAATTATTTTCAATTATTTATAATTATTTTCAATTATTTATTAATTATTTTCAATTACTTATAATTATTTTCAATTATTTTCAATTATTTTCAATTATTTATAATTATTTTCAATTATTTATCAATTATTTATATTTATTTATAATTATTTTCATTTATTTTCAATTATTTATAATTATTTTCAATTATTTATCAATTATTTTCAATTATTTATAATTATTTTCAATTATTTTCAATTATTTTCAATTATTTATAATTATTTTCAATTTATTATCAATTATTTTCAATTATTTTCAATTATTTATAATTATTTTCAATTATTTTCAATTATTTATAATTAATTTCAATTATTTTAAATTATTTTCAATTATTTTTAATTATTTATAATTATTTTCAATTATTTATCAATTATTTTCAATTATTTATAATTATTTTCAATTATTTTCAATTATTTTCAATTATTTATAATTATTTTCAATTATTTATTAATTATTTTCAATTACTTATAATTATTTTCAATTATTTTCAATTATTTTCAATTATTTATAATTATTTTCAATTATTTATCAATTATTTATAATTATTTATAATTATTTTCAATTATTTTCAATTATTTATAATTATTTTCAATTATTTATCAATTATTTTCTATTATTTATAATTATTTTCAATTATTTTCAATTATTTTCAATTATTTTCAATTATTTATAATTATTTTCAATTATTTATCAGTTATTTTCAATTATTTTCAATTATTTACTATTATTTTCAATTATTTATAATTGTTTTCAATTATTTATCAATTATTTTCAATTACTTATAATTATTTTCAATTATTTTCAATTATTTTTAATTATTTTCAATTATTTATAAATCAATTATAATTATTTTCAATTATTTATAATTATTTTCAATTATTTACAATTATTTTCAATTATTTATAATTATTTTCAATTATTTTCAATTATTTTCAATTATTTTCAATTATTTTCAATTATTTATAATTATTTTCAATTATTTATCAATTATTTTCAATTATTTTCAATTATTTATAATTATTTTCAATTATTTATCAATTATTTTCAATTATTTTCAATCATTTATAATTATTTTCAATTATTTTCAATTAGTTTCAATTATTTAAAATTATTTTTAATTATTTACAATTTTTTTCAATTATTTATAATTATTTTCAATTATTTTCAATTATTTTCAATTATTTTCAATTATTTATAATTATTTTCAATTATTTATCAATTATTTTCAATTATTTTCAATTATTTATAATTATTTTCAATTATTTTCAATTATTTTCAATTATTTACAATTATTTTCAATTATTTTCAATTATTTTCAATTATTTTCAATTATTTATAATTATTTTCAATTATTTTCAATTATTTTCAATTATTTTCAATTATTTATAATTATTTTCAATTATTTTCAATTATTTTCAATTATTTTCAATTATTTATAATTATTTTCAATTATTTTCAATTATTTTCAATTATTTTCAATTATTTATCAATTATTTTCTATTATTTTCAATTATTTTCAATTATTTTCAATTATTTTCAATTATTTTCAATTATTTTCAATTATTTTCAATGATTTATCAATTATTTTCAATCATTTATAATTATTTTCAATTATTTTCAACTATTTTCAATTATTTATAAATTATTTATAATTATTTTCAATTATTTATAATTATTTTCAATTATTTTCAATTATTTTCAATCATTTTCAATTATTTATAATTATTTTCAATTATTTTCAATTATTTTCAATTATTTTCAATTATTTTTAATTATTTTCAATTATTTATAAATCAATTATAATTATTTTCAATTATTTATAATTATTTTCAATTATTTATAATTATTTTCAATTATTTTCAATTATTTTCAATTATTTTCAATTATTTTCAATTATTTATAATTATTTTCAATTATTTATCAATTATTTTCAATTATTTTCAATTATTTATAATTATTTTCAATTATTTATCAATTATTTTCAATTATTTATAATTATTTTCAATTATTTTCAATTATTTTCAATTATTTACAATTATTTTCAATTATTTACAATTATTTTCAATTATTTATAATTATTTTCAATTATTTTCAATTATTTTCAATTATTTTCAATTATTTTCAATTATTTATAATTATTTTCAATTATTTATCAATTATTTTCAATTATTTTCAATTATTTATAATTATTTTCAATTATTTTCAATTATTTTCAATTATTTATAATTATTTTCAATTATTTTCAATTATTTTAAATTATTTTCCATTATTTATCAATTATTTTCAATTATTTATAATTATTTTCAATTATTTTCAATTATTTTCAATTATTTATAAATTATTTTCCATTATTTTCAATTATTTATCAATTATTTTCAATTATTTATAATTATTTTCAATCATTTATAATTATTTTCAATTATTTTCAACTATTTTCAATTATTTATAAATTATTTATAATTATTTTCAATTATTTATAATTATTTTCAATAATTTTCAATTATTTTCAATCATTTTCAATTATTTATAATTATTTTCAATTATTTTCAATTATTTTCAATTATTTTTAATTATTTTCAATTATTTATAAATCAATTATAATTATTTTCAATTATTTATAATTATTTTCAATTATTTACAATTATTTTCAATTATTTATAATTATTTTCAATTATTTTCAATTATTTTCAATTATTTTCAATTATTTTCAATTATTTATAATTATTTTCAATTATTTATCAATTATTTTCAATTATTTATAATTATTTTCAATTATTTATCAATTATTTATAATTATTTATCAATTATTTTCAATTACATAAAATTATTTTCAATTATTTTCAATTTTTTTCAATTATTTATCAACTATTTTCAATTATTTATAATTATTTTCAATTATTTTCAATTATTTTCAATTATTTTCAATTATTTATCAATTATTTTCTATTATTTTCAATTATTTTCAATTATTTTCAATTATTTTCAATTATTTATAATTATTTTCAATTATTTATTAATTATTTTCAATTACTTATAATTATTTTCAATTATTTTCAATTATTTTCAATTATTTATAATTAATTTCAATTATTTTAAATTATTTTCAATTATTTTTAATTATTTATAATTATTTTCAATTATTTATCAATTATTTTCAATTATTTATAATTATTTTCAATTATTTTCAATTATTTTCAATTATTTATAATTATTTTCAATTATTTATTAATTATTTTCAATTACTTATAATTATTTTCAATTATTTTCAATTATTTATAATTATTTTCAATTATTTATAATTATTTTCAATTATTTACAATTATTTTCAATTATTTATAATTATTTTCAATTATTTTCAATTATTTTCAATTATTTTCAATTATTTTCAATTATTTATAATTATTTTCAATTATTTATCAATTATTTTCAATTATTTATAATTATTTTCAATTATTTATCAATTATTTATAATTATTTATCAATTATTTTCAATTACATAAAATTATTTTCAATTATTTTCAATTTTTTTCAATTATTTATCAACTATTTTCAATTATTTATAATTATTTTAAATTATTTTCAATTATTTTCAATTATTTTCAATTATTTATCAATTATTTTCTATTATTTTCAATTATTTTCAATTATTTTCAATTATTTTCAATTATTTATAATTATTTTCAATTATTTATTAATTATTTTCAATTACTTATAATTATTTTCAATTATTTTCAATTATTTTCAATTATTTATAATTAATTTCAATTATTTTAAATTATTTTCAATTATTTTTAATTATTTATAATTATTTTCAATTATTTATCAATTATTTTCAATTATTTATAATTATTTTCAATTATTTTCAATTATTTTCAATTATTTATAATTATTTTCAATTATTTATTAATTATTTTCAATTACTTATAATTATTTTCAATTATTTTCAATTATTTTCAATTATTTATAATTATTTTCAATTATTTATCAATTATTTATATTTATTTATAATTATTTTCATTTATTTTCAATTATTTATAATTATTTTCAATTATTTATCAATTATTTTCAATTATTTATAATTATTTTCAATTATTTTCAATTATTTTCAATTATTTATAATTATTTTCAATTATTTATCAATTATTTTCAATTATTTTCAATTATTTATAATTATTTTCAATTATTTTCAATTATTTATAATTAATTTCAATTATTTTAAATTATTTTCAATTATTTTTAATTATTTATAATTATTTTCAATTATTTATCAATTATTTTCAATTATTTATAATTATTTTCAATTATTTTCAATTATTTTCAATTATTTATAATTATTTTCAATTATTTATTAATTATTTTCAATTACTTATAATTATTTTCAATTATTTTCAATTATTTTCAATTATTTATAATTATTTTCAATTATTTATCAATTATTTATAATTATTTATAATTATTTTCAATTATTTTCAATTATTTATAATTATTTTCAATTATTTATCAATTATTTTCTATTATTTATAATTATTTTCAATTATTTTCAATTATTTTCAATTATTTTCAATTATTTATAATTATTTTCAATTATTTATCAGTTATTTTCAATTATTTTCAATTATTTACTATTATTTTCAATTATTTATAATTATTTTCAATTATTTATCAATTATTTTCAATTACTTATAATTATTTTCAATTATTTTCAATTATTTTCAATTATTTATAATTATTTTCAATTATTTATCAATTATTTATAATTATTTTCAATTATTTTCAATTATTTTCAACTATTTTCAATTATTTTCAATTATTTATCAATTATTTTCAATCATTTCAAATTATTTTCAATTATTTTAAATTGTTTTCAATTATTTATAAATTATTTATAATTATTTTCAATTATTTATAATTATTTTCAATTATTTTCAATTATTTTCAATTATTTTCAATTATTTATCATTATTTTCAATTATTTATCAATTATTTTCTCTTATTTATAATTATTTTCAATTATTTTCAATTATTTTCAATGATTTATCAATTATTTTCAATCATTTATAATTATTTTCAATTATTTTCAACTATTTTCATTTATTTATAAATTATTTATAATTATTTTCAATTATTTATAATTATTTTCATTTATTTTCAATTATTTTCAATTATTTTCAATTATTTACAATTATTATCAATTATTTTCAATTATTTTCAATTATTTATAATTATTTTCAATGATTTATAAATCATTTATAATTATTTTCAATTATTTATAATTATTTTCAATTATTTTCAATTATTTTCAATTATTATCAATTATTTATAATTATTTTCAATTATTTTCAATTATTTTCAATTATTTATAATTATTTTCAATTATTTATCAATTATTTATAATTATTTATAATTATTTTAAATTATTTTCAATTATTTATAATTATTTTCAATTATTTATCAATTATTTTCAATTATTTATAATTATTTTCAATTATTTTCAATTATTTATAATTATTTTCAATTATTTTCAATTATTTATGAATTATTTTCAATTATTTATAATTATTTTCAATTATTTATCAATTATTTTCAATTACTTATAATTATTTTCAATTATTTTCAATTATTTTCAAATATATATAATTATTTTCAATTATTTATCAATTATTTATAATTATTTCTAATTATTTTCAATTATTTTCAATTATTTATAATTATTTTCAATTATTTATCAATTATTTTCAATTACTTATAATTATTTTCAATTATTTTCAATTATTTTCAATTATTTTCAATTATTTTCAATTATTTATAATTATTTTCAATTATTTTCAATTATTTACTATTATTTTCAATTATTTATAATTATTTTCAATTATTTATCAATTATTTTCAATTACTTATAATTATTTTCAATTATTTTCAATTATTTTCAATTATTTATAATTATTTTCAATTATTTATCAATTATTTATAATTATTTATAATTATTTTCATTTATTTTCAATTATTTATAATTATTTTCAATTATTTATCAATTATTTTCAATTATTTTCAATTATTTATAATTATTTTCAATTATTTTCAATTATTTTCAATTATTTTCAATTATTTTCAATTATTTATAATTCTTTTCAATTATTTTCAATTATTTTCAATTATTTTCAATTATTTATAATTATTTTCAATTCTTTATCAATTATTTTCAATTATTTTCAATTATTTATAATTATTTTCAATTATTTATCAATTATTTTCAATTATTTTCAATTATTTATAATTATTTTCAATTATTTTCAATTATTTTCAATTATTTACAATTATTTTCAATTATTTACAATTATTTTCAATTATTTATAATTATTTTCAATTATTTTCAATTATTTTCAATTATTTTCAATTATTTTCAATTATTTTCAATTATTTATAATTATTTTCAATTATTTATCAATTATTTTCAATTATTTTCAATTATTTATAATTATTTTCAATTATTTTCAATTATTTACAATTATTTTCAATTATTTTCAATTATTTTCAATTATTTACAATTATTTTCAATTATTTATAATTATTTTCAATTATTTATCAATTATTTTCAATTGCTTATAATTATTTTCAATTATTTTCAATTATTTTCAATTATTTATAATTATTTATCAATTATTTATAATTATTTATAATTATTTTTAATTATTTTCAATTATTTTTAATTATTTATCAATTATTTTCAATTATTTTCAATTGTTTTCATTTATTTTCCATTATTTATCAATTATTTTCAATTATTTATAATTATTTTCAATTATTTTCAATTATTTTCAATTATTTATAAATTATTTTCCATTCTTTATCAATTATTTTCAATTATTTATAATTATTTTCAATTATTTTCAATTATTTTCAATTATTTTCAATTATTTTCAACTATTTTCAATTATTTATAAATTATTTATAATTATTTTCAATTATTTATAATTATTTTCATTTATTTTCAATTATTTTCAATTATTTTCAATTATTTACAATTATTTTCAATTATTTTCAATTATTTTCAATTATTTATAATTATTTTCAATGATTTATAAATCATTTATAATTATTTTCAATTATTTATAATTATTTTCAATTATTTTCAATTATTTTCAATTATTATCAATTATTTATAATTATTTTCAATTATTTTCAATTATTTTCAATTATTTATAATTATTTTCAATTATTTATCAATTATTTATAATTATTTATAATTATTTTAAATTATTTTCAATTATTTATAATTATTTTCAATTATTTATCAATTATTTTCAATTATTTATAATTATTTTCAATTATTTTCAATTATTTATAATTATTTTCAATTATTTTCAATTATTTATGAATTATTTTCAATTATTTATAATTATTTTCAATTATTTATCAATTATTTTCAATTACTTATAATTATTTTCAATTATTTTCAATTATTTTCAATTATATATAATTATTTTCAATTATTTATCAATTATTTATAATTATTTCTAATTATTTTCAATTATTTTCAATTATTTATAATTATTTTCAATTATTTATCAATTATTTTCAATTACTTATAATTATTTTCAATTATTTTCAATTATTTTCAATTATTTTCAATTATTTTCAATTATTTATAATTATTTTCAATTATTTTCAATTATTTATAATTAATTTCAATTATTTTAAATTATTTTCAATTATTTTTAATTATTTATAATTATTTTCAATTATTTATCAATTATTTTCAATTATTTATAATTATTTTCAATTATTTTCAATTATTTTCAATTATTTATAATTATTTTCAATTATTTATTAATTATTTTCAATTACTTATAATTATTTTCAATTATTTTCAATTATTTATAATTATTTTCAATTATTTATCAATTTTTTATAATTATTTATAATTATTTTCATTTATTTTCAATTATTTATAATTATTTTCAATTATTTATCAATTATTTTCAATTATTTTCAATTATTTATAATTATTTATAATTATTTTCAATTATTTTCAATTATTTATAATTATTTTCAATTATTTATCAATTATTTCTATTATTTATAATTATTTTCAATTATTTTCAATTATTTTCAATTATTTTCAATTATTTTCAATTATTTATCAGTTATTTTCAATTATTTTCAATTATTTACTATTATTTTCAATTATTTATAATTATTTTCAATTATTTATCAATTATTTTCAATTACTTATAATTATTTTCAATTATTTTCAATTATTTTCAATTATTTTCAATTATTTATAATTATTTTCAATTATTTATCAATTATTTATAATTATTTATAATTATTTTCATTTATTTTCAATTATTTATAATTATTTTCAATTATTTATCAATTATTTTCAATTATTTTCAATTATTTATAATTATTTTCAATTATTTTCAATTATTTTCAATTATTTTCAATTATTTTCAATTATTTATAATTATTTTCAATTATTTTCAATTATTTTCAATTATTTTCAATTATTTATAATTATTTTCAATTATTTATCAATTATTTTCAATTATTTTCAATTATTTATAATTATTTTCAATTATTTATCAATTATTTTCAATTATTTTCAATTATTTATAATTATTTTCAATTATTTTCAATTATTTTCAATTATTTACAATTATTTTCAATTATTTACAATTATTTTCAATTATTTATAATTATTTTCAATTATTTTCAATTATTTTCAATTATTTTCAATTATTTTCAATTATTTTCAATTATTTATAATTATTTTCAATTATTTATCAATTATTTTCAATTATTTTCAATTATTTATAATTATTTTCAATTATTTTCAATTATTTACAATTATTTTCAATTATTTTCAATTATTTACAATTATTTTCAATTATTTATAATTATTTTCAATTATTTATCAATTATTTTCAATTGCTTATAATTATTTTCAATTATTTTCAATTATTTTCAATTATTTATAATTATTTATCAATTATTTATAATTATTTATCAATTATTTATAATTATTTATAATTATTTTTAATTATTTTCAATTATTTATAATTATTTATCAATTATTTTCAATTATTTTCAATTGTTTTCATTTATTTTCCATTATTTATCAATTATTTTCAATTATTTATAATTATTTTCAATTATTTTCAATTATTTTCAATTATTTATAAATTATTTTCCATTCTTTTCAATTATTTATCAATTATTTTCAATTATTTATAATTATTTTCAATTATTTTCAATTATTTTCAATTATTTATAATTATTTTCAATTATTTATCAGTTATTTTCAATTATTTTCAATTATTTATAATTATTTTCAATTATTTTCAATTATTTTCAATTATTTACAATTATTTTCAATTATTTACTATTATTTTCAATTATTTATAATTATTTTCAATTATTTATCAATTATTTTCAATTACTTATAATTATTTTCAATTATTTTCAATTATTTATAATTATTTTCAATTTTTTTCAATTATTTTCTATTTTTTTCAATTATTTATCAATTATTTTCAATTATTTATAATTATTTTCAATTATTTTCAATTATTTTCAATTTTTTTCAATTATTTATCGATTATTTTCTATTATTTTCAATTATTTTCAATTATTTTCAATTATTTTCAATTACTTTCAATTATTTATCAATTATTTTCAATTATTTTCAATTATTTTCAATTATTTTCAATTATTTATCAATTATTTTCAATTATTTATAATTATTTTCAATTATTTTCAATTATTTTCAATTATTTTCAATTATTTATAATTATTTTCAATTATTTATCAGTTATTTTCAATTATTTTCAATTATTTATAATTATTTTCAATTATTTTCAATTATTTTCAATTATTTACAATTATTTTCAATTATTTACTATTATTTTCAATTATTTATAATTATTTTCAATTATTTATCAATTATTTTCAATTACTTATAATTATTTTCAATTATTTTCAATTATTTATAATTATTTTCAATTATTTATCAATTATTTATAATTATTTATCAATTATTTTCAATTACATAAAATTATTTTCAATTATTTTCATTTTTTTTCAATTATTTATCAATTATTTTCAATTATTTATAATTATTTTCAATTATTTTCAATTATTTTCAATTTTATTCAATTATTTATCGATTATTTTCTATTATTTTCAATTATTTTCAATTATTTTCAATTATTTTCAATTATTTTCAATTACTTTCAATTATTTATCAATTATTTTCAATTATTTTCAATTATTTTCAATTATTTTCAATTATTTATCAATTATTTTCAATTATTTATAATTATTTTCAATTATTTATAATTGTTTTCAATTATTTATCAATTATTTTCAATTATTTATAATTAATTTAAAATATTTTAAAGTATTTTTAATTATTTTCAATTATTTATCAATAATTTATCAATTATTTTCAATTATTTATAATTATTTTCAATTATTTATCAATTATTTTCAATTAATTATAATTATTTTCAATTATTTATCATTTATTTTCAATTACTTATTATTATTTTCAATTATTTTCAATTATTTTCAATTATTTATAATTATTTTCAATTATTTATCAATTATTTATAATTATTTATAATTATTTTAAATTATTTTCAATTATTTATAATTATTTTCAATTATTTATCAATTATTTTCAATTATTTATAATTATTTTCAATTATTTTCAATTATTTTCAATTATTTATAATTATTTTCAATTATTTTCAATTATTTTCAATTATTTTCAATTATTTTCAATTATTTATAATTATTTTCAATTATTTATCAATTATTTTCAATTATTTATAATTATTTTCAATTATTTTCAATTATTTTCAATTATTTATAATTATTTTCAATTATTTTCAATTATTTTCAATTATTTTCAATTATTTTCAATTATTTATCAATTATTTATAATTATTTATCAATTATTTTCAATTACATAAAATTATTTTCAATTATTTTCATTTTTTTTCAATTATTTATCAATTATTTTCAATTATTTATAATTATTTTCAATTATTTTCAATTATTTTCAATTTTTTTCAATTATTTATCGATTATTTTCTATTATTTTCAATTATTTTCAATTATTTTCAATTATTTTCAATTATTTTCAATTACTTTCAATTATTTATCAATTATTTTCAATTATTTTCAATTATTTTCAATTATTTTCAATTATTTATCAATTATTTTCAATTATTTATAATTATTTTCAATTATTTATAATTGTTTTCAATTATTTATCAATTATTTTCAATTATTTATAATTAATTTAAAATATTTTAAAGTATTTTTAATTATTTTCAATTATTTATCAATAATTTATCAATTATTTTCAATTATTTATAATTATTTTCAATTATTTATCAATTATTTTCAATTAATTATAATTATTTTCAATTATTTATCATTTATTTTCAATTACTTATTATTATTTTCAATTATTTTCAATTATTTTCAATTATTTATAATTATTTTCAATTATTTATCAATTATTTATAATTATTTATAATTATTTTAAATTATTTTCAATTATTTATAATTATTTTCAATTATTTATCAATTATTTTCAATTATTTATAATTATTTTCAATTATTTTCAATTATTTTCAATTATTTATAATTATTTTCAATTATTTTCAATTATTTTCAATTATTTTCAATTATTTTCAATTATTTATAATTATTTTCAATTATTTATCAATTATTTTCAATTATTTATAATTATTTTCAATTATTTTCAATTATTTTCAATTATTTATAATTATTTTCAATTATTTTCAATTATTTTCAATTATTTTCAATTATTTTCAATTATTTATAATTATTTTCAATTATTTATCAATTATTTTCAATTATTTTCAATTACTTATAATTATTTTCAATTATTTTCAATTATTTTCAATTATTTTCAATTATTTTCAATTATTTATAATTATTTTCAATTATTTATCAATTATTTATAATTATTTATAATTATTTTAAATTATTTTCAATTATTTATAATTATTTTCAATTATTTATCAATTATTTTCAATTATTTATAATTATTTTCAATTATTTTCAATTATTTTCAATTATTTATAATTATTTTCAATTATTTTCAATTATTTTCAATTATTTTAAATTATTTTCAATTATTTATAATTAATTTCAATTATTTATAATTAATTTCAATTATTTTAAATTATTTTCAATTATTTTTAATTATTTATAATTATTTTCAATTATTTATCAATTATTTTCAATTATTTATAATTATTTTCAATTATTTTCAATTATTTTCAATTATTTATAATTATTTTCAATTATTTATTAATTATTTTCAATTACTTATAATTATTTTCAATTATTTTCAATTATTTATAATTATTTTCAATTATTTATCAATTATTTTCAATTATTTTCAATTATTTATAATTATTTTCAATTATTTTCAATTATTTATAATTAATTTCAATTATTTTAAATTATTTTCAATTATTTTTAATTATTTATAATTATTTTCAATTAATAATTAATTATTTTCAATTATTTATAATTATTTTCAATTATTTTCAATTATTTTCAATTATTTATAATTATTTTCAATTATTTATTAATTATTTTCAATTACTTATAATTATTTTCAATTATTTTCAATTATTTTCAATTATTTATAATTATTTTCAATTATTTATCAATTATTTATAATTATTTATAATTATTTTCAATTATTTTCAATTATTTATAATTATTTTCAATTATTTATCAATTATTTCTATTATTTATAATTATTTTCAATTATTTTCAATTATTTTCAATTATTTTCAATTATTTTCAATTATTTATCAGTTATTTTCAATTATTTTCAATTATTTTCAATTATTTATAATTATTTTCAATTATTTATCAATTATTTTCAATTACGTATAATTATTTTCAATTATTTTCAATTATTTTCAATTATTTTCAATTATTTATAATTATTTTCAATTATTTATCAATTATTTATAATTATTTATAATTATTTTCATTTATTTTCAATTATTTATAATTATTTTCAATTATTTATCAATTATTTTCAATTATTTTCAATTATTTATAATTATTTTCAATTATTTTCAATTATTTTCAATTATTTTCAATTATTTTCAATTATTTATAATTATTTTCAATTATTTTCAATTATTTTCAATTATTTTCAATTATTTATAATTATTTTCAATTATTTATCAATTATTTTCAATTATTTTCAATTATTTATAATTATTTTCAATTATTTATCAATTATTTTCAATTATTTTCAATTATTTATAATTATTTTCAATTATTTTCAATTATTTTCAATTATTTACAATTATTTTCAATTATTTACAATTATTTTCAATTATTTATAATTATTTTCAATTATTTTCAATTATTTTCAATTATTTTCAATTATTTTCAATTATTTTCAATTATTTATAATTATTTTCAATTATTTATCAATTATTTTCAATTATTTTCAATTATTTATAATTATTTTCAATTATTTTCAATTATTTACAATTATTTTCAATTATTTTCAATTATTTACAATTATTTTCAATTATTTATAATTATTTTCAATTATTTATCAATTATTTTCAATTGCTTATAATTATTTTCAATTATTTTCAATTATTTTCAATTATTTATAATTATTTATCAATTATTTATAATTATTTATCAATTATTTATAATTATTTATAATTATTTTTAATTATTTTCAATTATTTATAATTATTTATCAATTATTTTCAATTATTTTCAATTGTTTTCATTTATTTTCCATTATTTATCAATTATTTTCAATTATTTATAATTATTTTCAATTATTTTCAATTATTTTCAATTATTTATAAATTATTTTCCATTCTTTTCAATTATTTATCAATTATTTTCAATTATTTATAATTATTTTCAATTATTTTCAATTATTTTCAATTATTTTCAATTATTTATAATTATTTTCAATTATTTATCAGTTATTTTCAATTATTTTCAATTATTTATAATTATTTTCAATTATTTTCAATTATTTTCAATTATTTACAATTATTTTCAATTATTTACTATTATTTTCAATTATTTATAATTATTTTCAATTATTTATCAATTATTTTCAATTACTTATAATTATTTTCAATTATTTTCAATTATTTATAATTATTTTCAATTTTTTTCAATTATTTTCAATTTTTTTCAATTATTTATCAATTATTTTCAATTATTTATAATTATTTTCAATTATTTATCAGTTATTTTCAATTATTTTCAATTATTTATAATTATTTTCAATTATTTTCAATTATTTTCAATTATTTACAATTATTTTCAATTATTTACTATTATTTTCAATTATTTATAATTATTTTCAATTATTTATCAATTATTTTCAATTACTTATAATTATTTTCAATTATTTTCAATTATTTATAATTATTTTCAATTATTTATCAATTATTTATAATTATTTATCAATTATTTTCAATTACATAAAATTATTTTCAATTATTTTCATTTTTTTTCAATTATTTATCAATTATTTTCAATTATTTATAATTATTTTCAATTATTTTCAATTATTTTCAATTTTTTTCAATTATTTATCGATTATTTTCTATTATTTTCAATTATTTTCAATTATTTTCAATTATTTTCAATTATTTTCAATTACTTTCAATTATTTATCAATTATTTTCAATTATTTTCAATTATTTTCAATTATTTTCAATTATTTATCAATTATTTTCAATTATTTATAATTATTTTCAATTATTTTCAATTATTTTCAATTATTTATAATTGTTTTCAATTATTTATCAATTATTTTCAATTATTTATAATTAATTTAAAATATTTTAAAGTATTTTTAATTATTTTCAATTATTTATCAATAATTTATCAATTATTTTCAATTATTTATAATTATTTTCAATTATTTATCAATTATTTTCAATTAATTATAATTATTTTCAATTATTTATCATTTATTTTCAATTACTTATTATTATTTTCAATTATTTTCAATTATTTTCAATTATTTATAATTATTTTCAATTATTTATCAATTATTTATAATTATTTATAATTATTTTAAATTATTTTCAATTATTTATAATTATTTTCAATTATTTATCAATTATTTTCAATTATTTATAATTATTTTCAATTATTTTCAATTATTTTCAATTATTTATAATTATTTTCAATTATTTTCAATTATTTTCAATTATTTTCAATTATTTTCAATTATTTATAATTATTTTCAATTATTTATCAATTATTTTCAATTATTTTCAATTACTTATAATTATTTTCAATTATTTTCAATTATTTTCAATTATTTATAATTACTTTCAATTATTTATCAATTATTTTCTATTATTTATAATTATTTTCAATTATTTTCAATTATTTTCAATTATTTTCAATTATTTTCAATTATTTATCAATTATTTTCAATTATTTATAATATTTTCAATTATTTTCAATTATTTTCAATTATTTTCTATTATTAATAATTATTTTCAATTATTTTCAATTATTTTCAACTATTTTCAATTATTTTCAATTATTTATCAATTATTTTCAATCATTTAAAATTATTTTCAATTATTTTAAATTGTTTTCAATTATTTATAAATTATTTATAATTATTTTCAATTATTTATAATTATTTTCAATTATTTTCAATTATTTTCAATTATTTTCAATTATTTATCATTATTTTCAATTATTTATCAATTATTTTCTATTATTTATAATTATTTTCAATTATTTTCAATTATTTTCAATGATTTATCAATTATTTTCAATCATTTATAATTATTTTCAATTATTTTCAACTATTTTCAATTATTTATAAATTATTTATAATTATTTTCAATTATTTATAATTATTTTCAATTATTTATAATTATTTTCAATTATTTTCAATTATTTATAATTATTTTCAATTATTTATAATTATTTATAATTATTATAAATTATTTTCAATTATTTATAATTATTTTCAATTATTTTCAATTATTTTCAATTATTTACAATTATTTTCAATTATTTTCAATTATTTATAATTATTTTCAATTATTTTCAATTATTTTCAATTATTTTCAATTATTTTCAATTATTTATAATTATTTTCAATTATTTATCAATTATTTTCAATTATTTTCAATTATTTATAATTATTTTCAATTATTTTCAATTATTTTCAATTATTTATAATTATTTTCAATTATTTTCAATTACTTTAAATTATTTTCGATTATTTATCAATTATTTTCAATTATTTATAATTATTTTCATTTATTTTCAATTATTTTCAATTATTTATAAATTATTTTCCATTATTTTCAATTATTTATCAATTATTTTCAATTATTTATAATTATTTTCAATCATTTATAATTATTTTCAATTATTTTCAACTGTTTATAATTATTTTCAATTATTTATAATTATTTTCAATTATTTTCAATTATTTTCAATCATTTTCAATTATTTATAATTATTTTCAATTATTTTCAATTATTTTCAATTATTTTTAATTATTTTCAATTATTTATAAATCAATTATAATTATTTTCAATTATTTATAATTATTTTCAATTATTTACAATTATTTTCAATTATTTATAATTATTTTCAATTATTTTCAATTATTTTCAATTATTTTCAATTATTTTCAATTATTTATAATTATTTTCAATTATTTATCAATTATTTTCAATTATTTTCAATTATTTATAATTATTTTCAATTATTTATCAATTATTTTCAATTATTTTCAATCATTTATAATTATTTTCAATTATTTTCAATTAGTTTCAATTATTTAAAATTATTTTCAATTATTTACAATTTTTTTCAATTATTTATAATTATTTTCAATTATTTTCAATTATTTTCAATTATTTTCAATTATTTTCAATTATTTATAATTATTTTCAATTATTTATCAATTATTTTCAATTATTTTCAATTATTTATAATTATTTTCAATTATTTTCAATTATTTTCAATTATTTACAATTATTTTCAATTATTTTCAATTATTTTCAATTATTTTCAATTATTTATAATTATTTTCAATTATTTTCAATTATTTTCAATTATTTTCAATTATTTATAATTATTTTCAATTATTTTCAATTATTTTCAATTATTTTCAATTATTTATCAATTATTTTCTATTATTTTCAATTATTTTCAATTATTTTCAATTATTTTCAATTATTTTCAATTATTTTCAATGATTTATCAATTATTTTCAATCATTTATAATTATTTTCAATTATTTTCAACTATTTTCAATTATTTATAAATTATTTATAATTATTTTCAATTATTTATAATTATTTTCAATTATTTTCAATTATTTTCAATCATTTTCAATTATTTATAATTATTTTCAATTATTTTCAATTATTTTCAATTATTTTTAATTATTTTCAATTATTTATAAATCAATTATAATTATTTTCAATTATTTATAATTATTTTCAATTATTTACAATTATTTTCAATTATTTATAATTATTTTCAATTATTTTCAATTATTTTCAATTATTTTCAATTATTTATAATTATTTTCAATTATTTATCAATTATTTTCAATTATTTTCAATTATTTATAATTATTTTCAATTATTTATCAATTATTTTCAATTATTTTCAATTATTTATAATTATTTTCAATTATTTTCAATTATTTTCAATTATTTACAATTATTTTCAATTATTTACAATTATTTTCAATTATTTATAATTATTTTCAATTATTTTCAATTATTTTCAATTATTTTCAATTATTTTCAATTATTTATAATTATTTTCAATTATTTATCAATTATTTTCAATTATTTTCAATTATTTATAATTATTTTCAATTATTTTCAATTATTTTCAATTATTTATAATTATTTTCAATTATTTTCAATTATTTTAAATTATTTTCCATTATTTATCAATTATTTTCAATTATTTATAATTATTTTCAATTATTTTCAATTATTTTCAATTATTTATAAATTATTTTCCATTATTTTCAATTATTTATCAATTATTTTCAATTATTTATAATTATTTTCAATCATTTATAATTATTTTCAATTATTTTCAACTATTTTCAATTATTTATAAATTATTTATAATTATTTTCAATTATTTATAATTATTTTCAATTATTTTCAATTATTTTCAATCATTTTCAATTATTTATAATTATTTTCAATTATTTTCAATTATTTTCAATTATTTATAATTATTTTCAATTATTTTCAATTATTTACAATTATTTACAATTATTTTCAATTATTTTCAATTATTTTCAATTATTTTCAATTATATATAATTATTTTCAATTATTTTCAATTATTTTCAATTATTTTCAATTATTTATAATTATTTTCAATTATTTTCAATTATTTTCAATTATTTTCAATTATTTATCAATTATTTTCTATTATTTTCAATTATTTTCAATTATTTTCAATTATTTTCAATTATTTTCAATTATTTTCAATGATTTATCAATTATTTTCAATCATTTATAATTATTTTCAATTATTTTCAACTATTTTCAATTATTTATAAATTATTTATAATTATTTTCAATTATTTATAATTATTTTCAATTATTTTCAATTATTTTCAATCATTTTCAATTATTTATAATTATTTTCAATTATTTTCAATTATTTTCAATTATTTTTAATTATTTTCAATTATTTATAAATCAATTATAATTATTTTCAATTATTTATAATTATTTTCAATTATTTACAATTATTTTCAATTATTTATAATTATTTTCAATTATTTTCAATTATTTTCAATTATTTTCAATTATTTTCAATTATTTATAATTATTTTCAATTATTTATCAATTATTTTCAATTATTTTCAATTATTTATAATTATTTTCAATTATTTATCAATTATTTTCAATTATTTTCAATTATTTATAATTATTTTCAATTATTTTCAATTATTTTCAATTATTTACAATTATTTTCAATTATTTACAATTATTTTCAATTATTTATAATTATTTTCAATTATTTTCAATTATTTTCAATTATTTTCAATTATTTTCAATTATTTATAATTATTTTCAATTATTTATCAATTATTTTCAATTATTTTCAATTATTTATAATTATTTTCAATTATTTTCAATTATTTTCAATTATTTATAATTATTTTCAATTATTTTCAATTATTTTAAATTATTTTCCATTATTTATCAATTATTTTCAATTATTTATAATTATTTTCAATTATTTTCAATTATTTTCAATTATTTATAAATTATTTTCCATTATTTTCAATTATTTATCAATTATTTTCAATTATTTATAATTATTTTCAATCATTTATAATTATTTTCAATTATTTTCAACTATTTTCAATTATTTATAAATTATTTATAATTATTTTCAATTATTTATAATTATTTTCAATTATTTTCAATTATTTTCAATCATTTTCAATTATTTATAATTATTTTCAATTATTTTCAATTATTTTCAATTATTTTTAATTATTTTCAATTATTTATAAATCAATTATAATTATTTTCAATTATTTATAATTATTTTCAATTATTTACAATTATTTTCAATTATTTATAATTATTTTCAATTATTTTCAATTATTTTCAATTATTTTCAATTATTTTCAATTATTTTCTATTATTTATAATTATTTTCAATTATTTATCAATTATTTTCAATTATTTATAATTATTTTCAATTATTTATCAATTATTTATAATTATTTATCAATTATTTTCAATTACATAAAATTATTTTCAATTATTTTCAATTTTTTTCAATTATTTATCAACTATTTTCAATTATTTATAATTATTTTCAATTATTTTCAATTATTTTCAATTATTTATAATTATTTTCAATTATTTTCAATTATTTTAAATTATTTTCCATTATTTATCAATTATTTTCAATTATTTATAATTATTTTCAATTATTTTCAATTATTTTCAATTATTTATAAATTATTTTCCATTATTTTCAATTATTTATCAATTATTTTCAATTATTTATAATTATTTTCAATCATTTATAATTATTTTCAATTATTTTCAACTGTTTATAATTATTTTCAATTATTTATAATTATTTTCAATTATTTTCAATTATTTTCAATCATTTTCAATTATTTATAATTATTTTCAATTATTTTCAATTATTTTCAATTATTTTTAATTATTTTCAATTATTTATAAATCAATTATAATTATTTTCAATTATTTATAATTATTTTCAATTATTTACAATTATTTTCAATTATTTATAATTATTTTCAATTATTTTCAATTATTTTCAATTATTTTCAATTATTTTCAATTATTTATAATTATTTTCAATTATTTATCAATTATTTTCAATTATTTTCAATTATTTATAATTATTTTCAATTATTTATCAATTATTTTCAATTATTTTCAATCATTTATAATTATTTTCAATTATTTTCAATTAGTTTCAATTATTTAAAATTATTTTCAATTATTTACAATTTTTTTCAATTATTTATAATTATTTTCAATTATTTTCAATTATTTTCAATTATTTTCAATTATTTTCAATTATTTATAATTATTTTCAATTATTTATCAATTATTTTCAATTATTTTCAATTATTTATAATTATTTTCAATTATTTTCAATTATTTTCAATTATTTACAATTATTTTCAATTATTTTCAATTATTTTCAATTATTTTCAATTATTTATAATTATTTTCAATTATTTTCAATTATTTTCAATTATTTTCAATTATTTATAATTATTTTCAATTATTTTCAATTATTTTCAATTATTTTCAATTATTTATCAATTATTTTCTATTATTTTCAATTATTTTCAATTATTTTCAATTATTTTCAATTATTTTCAATTATTTTCAATGATTTATCAATTATTTTCAATCATTTATAATTATTTTCAATTATTTTCAACTATTTTCAATTATTTATAAATTATTTATAATTATTTTCAATTATTTATAATTATTTTCAATTATTTTCAATTATTTTCAATCATTTTCAATTATTTATAATTATTTTCAATTATTTTCAATTATTTTCAATTATTTTTAATTATTTTCAATTATTTATAAATCAATTATAATTATTTTCAATTATTTATAATTATTTTCAATTATTTACAATTATTTTCAATTATTTATAATTATTTTCAATTATTTTCAATTATTTTCAATTATTTTCAATTATTTATAATTATTTTCAATTATTTATCAATTATTTTCAATTATTTTCAATTATTTATAATTATTTTCAATTATTTATCAATTATTTTCAATTATTTTCAATTATTTATAATTATTTTCAATTATTTTCAATTATTTTCAATTATTTACAATTATTTTCAATTATTTACAATTATTTTCAATTATTTATAATTATTTTCAATTATTTTCAATTATTTTCAATTATTTTCAATTATTTATCAATTATTTTCTATTATTTTCAATTATTTTCAATTATTTTCAATTATTTTCAATTATTTTCAATTATTTTCAATGATTTATCAATTATTTTCAATCATTTATAATTATTTTCAATTATTTTCAACTATTTTCAATTATTTATAAATTATTTATAATTATTTTCAATTATTTATAATTATTTTCAATTATTTTCAATTATTTTCAATCATTTTCAATTATTTATAATTATTTTCAATTATTTTCAATTATTTTCAATTATTTTTAATTATTTTCAATTATTTATAAATCAATTATAATTATTTTCAATTATTTATAATTATTTTCAATTATTTACAATTATTTTCAATTATTTATAATTATTTTCAATTATTTTCAATTATTTTCAATTATTTTCAATTATTTATAATTATTTTCAATTATTTATCAATTATTTTCAATTATTTTCAATTATTTATAATTATTTTCAATTATTTATCAATTATTTTCAATTATTTTCAATTATTTATAATTATTTTCAATTATTTTCAATTATTTTCAATTATTTACAATTATTTTCAATTATTTACAATTATTTTCAATTATTTATAATTATTTTCAATTATTTTCAATTATTTTCAATTATTTTCAATTATTTTCAATTATTTATAATTATTTTCAATTATTTATCAATTATTTTCAATTATTTTCAATTATTTATAATTATTTTCAATTATTTTCAATTATTTTCAATTATTTATAATTATTTTCAATTATTTTCAATTATTTTAAATTATTTTCCATTATTTATCAATTATTTTCAATTATTTATAATTATTTTCAATTATTTTCAATTATTTTCAATTATTTATAAATTATTTTCCATTATTTTCAATTATTTATCAATTATTTTCAATTATTTATAATTATTTTCAATCATTTATAATTATTTTCAATTATTTTCAACTATTTTCAATTATTTATAAATTATTTATAATTATTTTCAATTATTTATAATTATTTTCAATTATTTTCAATTATTTTCAATTATTTTCAATTATTTTCAATTATTTATAATTATTTTCAATTATTTATCAATTATTTTCAATTATTTTCAATTATTTATAATTATTTTCAATTATTTATCAATTATTTTCAATTATTTTCAATCATTTATAATTATTTTCAATTATTTTCAATTAGTTTCAATTATTTAAAATTATTTTCAATTATTTACAATTTTTTTCAATTATTTATAATTATTTTCAATTATTTTCAATTATTTTCAATTATTTTCAATTATTTTCAATTATTTATAATTATTTTCAATTATTTTCAATTATTTTCAATTATTTTCAATTATTTTCAATGATTTATCAATTATTTTCAATCATTTATAATTATTTTCAATTATTTTCAACTATTTTCAATTATTTATAAATTATTTATAATTATTTTCAATTATTTATAATTATTTTCAATTATTTTCAATTATTTTCAATCATTTTCAATTATTTATAATTATTTTCAATTATTTTCAATTATTTTCAATTATTTTTAATTATTTTCAATTATTTATAAATCAATTATAATTATTTTCAATTATTTATAATTATTTTCAATTATTTACAATTATTTTCAATTATTTATAATTATTTTCAATTATTTTCAATTATTTTCAATTATTTTCAATTATTTTCAATTATTTATAATTATTTTCAATTATTTATCAATTATTTTCAATTATTTATAATTATTTTCAATTATTTATCAATTATTTTCAATTATTTTCAATTATTTATAATTATTTTCAATTATTTTCAATTATTTTCAATTATTTACAATTATTTTCAATTATTTACAATTATTTTCAATTATTTATAATTATTTTCAATTATTTTCAATTATTTTCAATTATTTTCAATTATTTTCAATTATTTATAATTATTTTCAATTATTTATCAATTATTTTCAATTATTTTCAATTATTTATAATTATTTTCAATTATTTTCAATTATTTTCAATTATTTATAATTATTTTCAATTATTTTCAATTATTTTAAATTATTTTCCATTATTTATCAATTATTTTCAATTATTTATAATTATTTTCAATTATTTTCAATTATTTTCAATTATTTATAAATTATTTTCCATTATTTTCAATTATTTATCAATTATTTTCAATTATTTATAATTATTTTCAATCATTTATAATTATTTTCAATTATTTTCAACTATTTTCAATTATTTATAAATTATTTATAATTATTTTCAATTATTTATAATTATTTTCAATTATTTATAATTATTTTCAATTATTTTCAATTATTTTCAATCATTTTCAATTATTTATAATTATTTTCAATTATTTTCAATTATTTTCAATTATTTTTAATTATTTTCAATTATTTATAAATCAATTATAATTATTTTCAATTATTTATAATTATTTTCAATTATTTACAATTATTTTCAATTATTTATAATTATTTTCAATTATTTTCAATTATTTTCAATTATTTTCAATTATTTTCAATTATTTATAATTATTTTCAATTATTTATCAATTATTTTCAATTATTTATAATTATTTTCAATTATTTATCAATTATTTATAATTATTTATCAATTATTTTCAATTACATAAAATTATTTTCAATTATTTTCAATTTTTTTCAATTATTTATCAACTATTTTCAATTATTTATAATTATTTTCAATTATTTTCAATTATTTTCAATTATTTTCAATTATTTATCAATTATTTTCTATTATTTTCAATTATTTTCAATTATTTTCAATTATTTTCAATTATTTATAATTATTTTCAATTATTTATTAATTATTTTCAATTACTTATAATTATTTTCAATTATTTTCAATTATTTTCAATTATTTATAATTAATTTCAATTATTTTAAATTATTTTCAATTATTTTTAATTATTTATAATTATTTTCAATTATTTATAAATTATTTTCAATTATTTATAATTATTTTCAATTATTTTCAATTATTTTCAATTATTTATAATTATTTTCAATTATTTATTAATTATTTTCAATTACTTATAATTATTTTCAATTATTTTCAATTATTTTCAATTATTTATAATTAATTTCAATTATTTTAAATTATTTTCAATTATTTTTAATTATTTATAATTATTTTCAATTATTTATCAATTATTTTCAATTATTTATAATTATTTTCAATTATTTTCAATTATTTTCAATTATTTATAATTATTTTCAATTATTTATTAATTATTTTCAATTACTTATAATTATTTTCAATTATTTTCAATTATTTTCAATTATTTATAATTATTTTCAATTATTTATCAATTATTTATAATTATTTATAATTATTTTCATTTATTTTCAATTATTTATAATTATTTTCAATTATTTATCAATTATTTTCAATTATTTTCAATTATTTATAATTATTTTCAATTATTTTCAATTATTTATAATTAATTTCAATTATTTTAAATTATTTTCAATTATTTTTAATTATTTATAATTATTTTCAATTATTTATCAATTATTTTCAATTATTTATAATTATTTTCAATTATTTTCAATTATTTTCAATTATTTATAATTATTTTCAATTATTTATCAATTATTTATAATTATTTATAATTATTTTCATTTATTTTCAATTATTTATAATTATTTTCAATTATTTATCAATTATTTTCAATTATTTTCAATTATTTATAATTATTTTCAATTATTTTCAATTATTTATAATTAATTTCAATTATTTTAAATTATTTTCAATTATTTTTAATTATTTATAATTATTTTCAATTATTTATCAATTATTTTCAATTATTTATAATTATTTTCAATTATTTATCAATTATTTTCTATTATTTTCAATTATTTTCAATTATTTTCAATTATTTTCAATTATTTATAATTATTTTCAATTATTTATTAATTATTTTCAATTACTTATAATTATTTTCAATTATTTTCAATTATTTTCAATTATTTATAATTAATTTCAATTATTTTAAATTATTTTCAATTATTTTTAATTATTTATAATTATTTTCAATTATTTATCAATTATTTTCAATTATTTATAATTATTTTCAATTATTTTCAATTATTTTCAATTATTTATAATTATTTTCAATTATTTATTAATTATTTTCAATTACTTATAATTATTTTCAATTATTTTCAATTATTTTCAATTATTTATAATTAATTTCAATTATTTATCAATTATTTATAATTATTTATAATTATTTTCATTTATTTTCAATTATTTATAATTATTTTCAATTATTTATCAATTATTTTCAATTATTTTCAATTATTTATAATTATTTTCAATTATTTTCAATTATTTATAATTAATTTCAATTATTTTAAATTATTTTCAATTATTTTTAATTATTTATAATTATTTTCAATTATTTATCAATTATTTTCAATTATTTATAATTATTTTCAATTATTTTCAATTATTTTCAATTATTTATAATTATTTTCAATTATTTATTAATTATTTTCAATTACTTATAATTATTTTCAATTATTTTCAATTATTTTCAATTATTTATAATTATTTTCAATTATTTATCAATTATTTATAATTATTTATAATTATTTTCAATTATTTTCAATTATTTATAATTATTTTCAATTATTTATCAATTATTTTCTATTATTTATAATTATTTTCAATTATTTTCAATTATTTTCAATTATTTTCAATTATTTATAATTATTTTCATTTATTTATCAATTATTTTCAACTATTTTCAATTATTTACTATTATTTTCAATTATTTATAATTATTTTCAATTATTTATCAATTATTTTCAATTACTTATAATTATTTTCAATTATTTTCAATTATTTATAATTATTTTCAATTATTTATCAATTATTTATAATTATTTATCAATTATTTTCAATTACATAAAATTATTTTCAATTATTTTCAATTTTTTTCAATTATTTATCAATAATTTTCAATTATTTATAATTATTTTCAATTATTTTCAATTATTTTCAATTATTTTCAATTATTTATCAATTATTTTCAATTACTTATAATTATTTTCAATTATTTTCAATTATTTTCAATTATTTTCAATTATTTTCAATTATTTATAATTATTTTCAATTATTTATCAATTATTTTCAATTATTTTCAATTATTTATAATTATTTTCAATTATTTATCAATTATTTTCAATTATTTTCAATTATTTATAATTATTTTCAATTATTTTCAATTATTTTCAATTATTTACAATTATTTTCAATTATTTACAATTATTTTCAATTATTTATAATTATTTTCAATTATTTTCAATTATTTTCAATTATTTTCAATTATTTTCAATTATTTATAATTATTTTCAATTATTTATCAATTATTTTCAATTATTTTCAATTATTTATAATTATTTTCAATTATTTTCAATTATTTTCAATTATTTATAATTATTTTCAATTATTTTAAATTATTTTAAATTATTTTCCATTATTTATCAATTATTTTCAATTATTTATAATTATTTTCAATTATTTTCAATTATTTTCAATTATTTATAAATTATTTTCCATTATTTTCAATTATTTATCAATTATTTTCAATTATTTATAATTATTTTCAATCATTTATAATTATTTTCAATTATTTTCAACTATTTATAATTATTTTCAATTATTTATAATTATTTTCAATTATTTTCAATTATTTTCAATCATTTTCAATTATTTATAATTATTTTCAATTATTTTCAATTATTTTCAATTATTTTTAATTATTTTCAATTATTTATAAATCAATTATAATTATTTTCAATTATTTATAATTATTTTCAATTATTTACAATTATTTTCAATTATTTATAATTATTTTCAATTATTTTCAATTATTTTCAATTATTTTCAATTATTTTCAATTATTTATAATTATTTTCAATTATTTATCAATTATTTTCAATTATTTTCAATTATTTATAATTATTTTCAATTATTTATCAATTATTTTCAATTATTTTCAATCATTTATTATTATTTTCAATTATTTTCAATTATTTTCAATTATTTAAAATTATTTTCAATTATTTACAATTTTTTTCAATTATTTATAATTATTTTCAATTATTTTCAATTATTTTCAATTATTTTCAATTATTTATAATTATTTTCAAGTATTTATCAATTATTTTCAATTATTTTCAATTATTTATAATTATTTTCAATTATTTTCAATTATTTTCAATTATTTACAATTATTTTCAATTATTTTCAATTATTTTCAATTATTTTCAATTATTTATAATTATTTTCAATTATTTTCAATTATTTTCAATTATTTTCAATTATTTATAATTATTTTCAATTATTTTCAATTATTTTCAATTATTTTCAATTATTTATCAATTATTTTCTATTATTTTCAATTATTTTCAATTATTTTCAATTATTTTCAATGATTTATCAATTATTTTCAATCATTTATAATTATTTTCAATTATTTTCAAGTATTTTCAATTATTTATAAATTATTTATAATTATTTTCAATTATTTATAATTATTTTCAATTATTTTCAATTATTTTCATTCATTTTCAATTATTTATAATTATTTTCAATTATTTATAATTATTTTCAATTATTTTCAATTATTTTCAATTATTTTTAATTATTTTCAATTATTTATAAATCAATTATAATTATTTTCAGTTATTTATAATTATTTTCAATTATTTACAATTATTTTCAATTATTTATAATTATTTTCAATTATTTTCAATTATTTTCAATTATTTTAAATTATTTTCAATTATTTATAATTATTTTCAATTATTTATCAATTATTTTCAATTATTTTCAATTATTTATAATTATTTTCAATTATTTATCAATTATTTTCAATTATTTTCAATTATTTATAATTATTTTCAATTATTTTCAATTATTTTCAATTATTTACAATTATTTTCAATTATTTACAATTATTTTCAATTATTTATAATTATTTTCAATTATTTTCAATTATTTTCAATTATTTTCAATTATTTTCAATTATTTATAATTATTTTCAATTATTTATCAATTATTTTCAATTATTTTCAATTATTTATAATTATTTTCAATTATTTTCTATTATTTTCAATTATTTATAATTATTTTCAATTATTTTCAATTATTTTAAATTATTTTCCATTATTTATCAATTATTTTCAATTATTTATAATTATTTTCAATTATTTTCAATTATTTTCAATTATTTATAAATTATTTTCCATTATTTTCAATTATTTATCAATTATTTTCAATTATTTATAATTATTTTCAATCATTTATAATTATTTTCAATTATTTTCAACTATTTTCAATTATTTATAAATTATTTATAATTATTTTCAATTATTTATAATTATTTTCAATTATTTTCAATTATTTTCAATCATTTTCAATTATTTATAATTATTTTCAATTATTTTCAATTATTTTCAATTATTTTTAATTATTTTCAATTATTTATAAATCAATTATAATTATTTTCAATTATTTATAATTATTTTCAATTATTTACAATTATTTTCAATTATTTATAATTATTTTCAATTATTTTCAATTATTTTCAATTATTTTCAATTATTTTCAATTATTTATAATTATTTTCAATTATTTATCAATTATTTTCAATTATTTTCAATTATTTATAATTATTTTCAATTATTTATCAATTATTTTCAATTATTTTCAATCATTTATAATTATTTTCAATTATTTATAATTATTTTCAATTATTTATCAATTATTTATAATTATTTATCAATTATTTTCAATTACATAAAATTATTTTCAATTATTTTCAATTTTTTTCAATTATTTATCAACTATTTTCAATTATTTATAATTATTTTCAATTATTTTCAATTATTTTCAATTATTTTCAATTATTTATCAATTATTTTCTATTATTTTCAATTATTTTCAATTATTTTCAATTATTTTCAATTATTTATAATTATTTTCAATTATTTATTAATTATTTTCAATTACTTATAATTATTTTCAATTATTTTCAATTATTTTCAATTATTTATAATTAATTTCAATTATTTTAAATTATTTTCAATTATTTTTAATTATTTATAATTATTTTCAATTATTTATCAATTATTTTCAATTATTTATAATTATTTTCAATTATTTTCAATTATTTTCAATTATTTATAATTATTTTCAATTATTTATTAATTATTTTCAATTACATATAATTATTTTCAATTATTTTCAATTATTTTCAATTATTTATAATTATTTTCAATTATTTATCAATTATTTATAATTATTTATAATTATTTTCATTTATTTTCAATTATTTATAATTATTTTCAATTATTTATCAATTATTTTCAATTATTTTCAATTATTTATAATTATTTTCAATTATTTTCAATTATTTATAATTAATTTCAATTATTTTAAATTATTTTCAATTATTTTTAATTATTTATAATTATTTTCAATTATTTATCAATTATTTTCAATTATTTATAATTATTTTCAATTATTTTCAATTATTTTCAATTATTTATAATTATTTTCAATTATTTATTAATTATTTTCAATTACTTATAATTATTTTCAATTATTTTCAATTATTTTCAATTATTTATAATTATTTTCAATTATTTATCAATTATTTATAATTATTTATAATTATTTTCAATTATTTTCAATTATTTATAATTATTTTCAATTATTTATCAATTATTTTCTATTATTTATAATTATTTTCAATTATTTTCAATTATTTTCAATTATTTTCAATTATTTATAATTATTTTCAATTATTTATCAATTATTTTCAACTATTTTCAATTATTTACTATTATTTTCAATTATTTATAATTATTTTCAATTATTTATCAATTATTTTCAATTACTTATAATTATTTTCAATTATTTTCAATTATTTATAATTATTTTCAATTATTTATCAATTATTTATAATTATTTATCAATTATTTTCAATTACATAAAATTATTTTCAATTATTTTCAATTTTTTTCAATTATTTATCAATAATTTTCAATTATTTATAATTATTTTCAATTATTTTCAATTATTTTCAATTATTTTCAATTATTTATCAATTATTTTCAATTACTTATAATTATTTTCAATTATTTTCAATTATTTTCAATTATTTTCAATTATTTTCAATTACTTTCAATTATTTATCAATTATTTTCAATTATTTTCAATTATTTTCAATTATTTTCAATTATTTTCAATTATTTATAATTATTTTCAATTATTTTCAATTATTTTCAATTATTTATAATTATTTTCAATTATTTATCAATTATTTTCAATTACTTATAATTATTTTCAATTATTTTCAATTATTTTCAATTATTTATAATTATTTTCAATTATTTATCAATTATTTATAATTATTTCTAATTATTTTAAATTATTTTCAATTATTTATAATTATTTTCAATTATTTATCAATTATTTTCAATTACTTATAATTATTTTCAATTATTTTCAATTATTTTCAATTATTTTCAATTATTTTCAATTATTTATAATTATTTTCAATTATTTTCAATTATTTATAATTATTTTCAATTATTTTAAATTATTTTCAATTATTTTTAATTAATTATAATTATTTTCAATTATTTTCAATTTTTTTCAATTATTTATCAATAATTTTCAATTATTTATAATTATTTTCAATTATTTTCAATTATTTTCAATTATTTTCAATTATTTATCAATTATTTTCAATTACTTATAATTATTTTCAATTATTTTCAATTATTTTCAATTATTTTCAATTATTTTCAATTATTTATAATTATTTTCAATTATTTATCAATTATTTTCAATTATTTTCAATTATTTATAATTATTTTCAATTATTTATCAATTATTTTCAATTATTTTCAATTATTTATAATTATTTTCAATTATTTTCAATTATTTTCAATTATTTACAATTATTTTCAATTATTTACAATTATTTTCAATTATTTATAATTATTTTCAATTATTTTCAATTATTTTCAATTATTTTCAATTATTTTCAATTATTTTCAATTATTTATAATTATTTTCAATTATTTATCAATTATTTTCAATTATTTTCAATTATTTATAATTATTTTCAATTATTTTCAATTATTTTCAATTATTTATAATTATTTTCAATTATTTTAAATTATTTTAAATTATTTTCCATTATTTATCAATTATTTTCAATTATTTATAATTATTTTCAATTATTTTCAATTATTTTCAATTATTTATAAATTATTTTCCATTATTTTCAATTATTTATCAATTATTTTCAATTATTTATAATTATTTTCAATCATTTATAATTATTTTCAATTATTTTCAACTATTTATAATTATTTTCAATTATTTATAATTATTTTCAATTATTTTCAATTATTTTCAATCATTTTCAATTATTTATAATTATTTTCAATTATTTTCAATTATTTTCAATTATTTTTAATTATTTTCAATTATTTATAAATCAATTATAATTATTTTCAATTATTTATAATTATTTTCAATTATTTACAATTATTTTCAATTATTTATAATTATTTTCAATTATTTTCAATTATTTTCAATTATTTTCAATTATTTTCAATTATTTATAATTATTTTCAATTATTTATCAATTATTTTCAATTATTTTCAATTATTTATAATTATTTTCAATTATTTATCAATTATTTTCAATTATTTTCAATCATTTATTATTATTTTCAATTATTTTCAATTATTTTCAATTATTTAAAATTATTTTCAATTATTTACAATTTTTTTCAATTATTTATAATTATTTTCAATTATTTTCAATTATTTTCAATTATTTTCAATTATTTATAATTATTTTCAAGTATTTATCAATTATTTTCAATTATTTTCAATTATTTATAATTATTTTCAATTATTTTCAATTATTTTCAATTATTTACAATTATTTTCAATTATTTTCAATTATTTTCAATTATTTTCAATTATTTATAATTATTTTCAATTATTTTCAATTATTTTCAATTATTTTCAATTATTTATAATTATTTTCAATTATTTTCAATTATTTTCAATTATTTTCAATTATTTATCAATTATTTTCTATTATTTTCAATTATTTTCAATTATTTTCAATTATTTTCAATGATTTATCAATTATTTTCAATCATTTATAATTATTTTCAATTATTTTCAAGTATTTTCAATTATTTATAAATTATTTATAATTATTTTCAATTATTTATAATTATTTTCAATTATTTTCAATTATTTTCATTCATTTTCAATTATTTATAATTATTTTCAATTATTTATAATTATTTTCAATTATTTTCAATTATTTTCAATTATTTTTAATTATTTTCAATTATTTATAAATCAATTATAATTATTTTCAGTTATTTATAATTATTTTCAATTATTTACAATTATTTTCAATTATTTATAATTATTTTCAATTATTTTCAATTATTTTCAATTATTTTAAATTATTTTCAATTATTTATAATTATTTTCAATTATTTATCAATTATTTTCAATTATTTTCAATTATTTATAATTATTTTCAATTATTTATCAATTATTTTCAATTATTTTCAATTATTTATAATTATTTTCAATTATTTTCAATTATTTTCAATTATTTACAATTATTTTCAATTATTTACAATTATTTTCAATTATTTATAATTATTTTCAATTATTTTCAATTATTTTCAATTATTTTCAATTATTTTCAATTATTTATAATTATTTTCAATTATTTATCAATTATTTTCAATTATTTTCAATTATTTATAATTATTTTCAATTATTTTCTATTATTTTCAATTATTTATAATTATTTTCAATTATTTTCAATTATTTTAAATTATTTTCCATTATTTATCAATTATTTTCAATTATTTATAATTATTTTCAATTATTTTCAATTATTTTCAATTATTTATAAATTATTTTCCATTATTTTCAATTATTTATCAATTATTTTCAATTATTTATAATTATTTTCAATCATTTATAATTATTTTCAATTATTTTCAACTATTTTCAATTATTTATAAATTATTTATAATTATTTTCAATTATTTATAATTATTTTCAATTATTTTCAATTATTTTCAATCATTTTCAATTATTTATAATTATTTTCAATTATTTTCAATTATTTTCAATTATTTTTAATTATTTTCAATTATTTATAAATCAATTATAATTATTTTCAATTATTTATAATTATTTTCAATTATTTACAATTATTTTCAATTATTTATAATTATTTTCAATTATTTTCAATTATTTTCAATTATTTTCAATTATTTTCAATTATTTTCAATTATTTTCAATTATTTATAATTATTTTCAATTATTTATCAATTATTTTCAATTATTTTCAATTATTTATAATTATTTTCAATTATTTATCAATTATTTTCAATTATTTTCAATCATTTATAATTATTTTCAATTATTTATAATTATTTTCAATTATTTATCAATTATTTATAATTATTTATCAATTATTTTCAATTACATAAAATTATTTTCAATTATTTTCAATTTTTTTCAATTATTTATCAACTATTTTCAATTATTTATAATTATTTTCAATTATTTTCAATTATTTTCAATTATTTTCAATTATTTATCAATTATTTTCTATTATTTTCAATTATTTTCAATTATTTTCAATTATTTTCAATTATTTATAATTATTTTCAATTATTTATTAATTATTTTCAATTACTTATAATTATTTTCAATTATTTTCAATTATTTTCAATTATTTATAATTAATTTCAATTATTTTAAATTATTTTCAATTATTTTTAATTATTTATAATTATTTTCAATTATTTATCAATTATTTTCAATTATTTATAATTATTTTCAATTATTTTCAATTATTTTCAATTATTTATAATTATTTTCAATTATTTATTAATTATTTTCAATTACATATAATTATTTTCAATTATTTTCAATTATTTTCAATTATTTATAATTATTTTCAATTATTTATCAATTATTTATAATTATTTATAATTATTTTCATTTATTTTCAATTATTTATAATTATTTTCAATTATTTATCAATTATTTTCAATTATTTTCAATTATTTATAATTATTTTCAATTATTTTCAATTATTTATAATTAATTTCAATTATTTTAAATTATTTTCAATTATTTTTAATTATTTATAATTATTTTCAATTATTTATCAATTATTTTCAATTATTTATAATTATTTTCAATTATTTTCAATTATTTTCAATTATTTATAATTATTTTCAATTATTTATTAATTATTTTCAATTACTTATAATTATTTTCAATTATTTTCAATTATTTTCAATTATTTATAATTATTTTCAATTATTTATCAATTATTTATAATTATTTATAATTATTTTCAATTATTTTCAATTATTTATAATTATTTTCAATTATTTATCAATTATTTTCTATTATTTATAATTATTTTCCATTATTTTCAATTATTTTCAATTATTTTCAATTATTTATAATTATTTTCAATTATTTATCAATTATTTTCAACTATTTTCAATTATTTACTATTATTTTCAATTATTTATAATTATTTTCAATTATTTATCAATTATTTTCAATTACTTATAATTATTTTCAATTATTTTCAATTATTTATAATTATTTTCAATTATTTATCAATTATTTATAATTATTTATCAATTATTTTCAATTACATAAAATTATTTTCAATTATTTTCAATTTTTTTCAATTATTTATCAATAATTTTCAATTATTTATAATTATTTTCAATTATTTTCAATTATTTTCAATTATTTTCAATTATTTATCAATTATTTTCAATTACTTATAATTATTTTCAATTATTTTCAATTATTTTCAATTATTTTCAATTACTTTCAATTATTTATCAATTATTTTCAATTATTTTCAATTATTTTCAATTATTTTCAATTATTTTCAATTATTTATAATTATTTTCAATTATTTTCAATTATTTTCAATTATTTATAATTATTTTCAATTATTTATCAATTATTTTCAATTACTTATAATTATTTTCAATTATTTTCAATTATTTTCAATTATTTATAATTATTTTCAATTATTTATCAATTATTTATAATTATTTCTAATTATTTTAAATTATTTTCAATTATTTATAATTATTTTCAATTATTTATCAATTATTTTCAATTACTTATAATTATTTTCAATTATTTTCAATTATTTTCAATTATTTTCAATTATTTTCAATTATTTATAATTATTTTCAATTATTTTCAATTATTTATAATTATTTTCAATTATTTTAAATTATTTTCAATTATTTTTAATTAATTATAATTATTTTCAATTATTTTCAATTTTTTTCAATTATTTATCAATAATTTTCAATTATTTATAATTATTTTCAATTATTTTCAATTATTTTCAATTATTTTCAATTATTTATCAATTATTTTCAATTACTTATAATTATTTTCAATTATTTTCAATTATTTTCAATTATTTTCAATTATTTTCAATTATTTATAATTATTTTCAATTATTTATCAATTATTTTCAATTATTTTCAATTATTTATAATTATTTTCAAATATTTATCAATTATTTTCAATTATTTTCAATTATTTATAATTATTTTCAATTATTTTCAATTATTTTCAATTATTTACAATTATTTTCAATTATTTACAATTATTTTCAATTATTTATAATTATTTTCAATTATTTTCAATTATTTTCAATTATTTTCAATTATTTTCAATTATTTTCAATTATTTATAATTATTTTCAATTATTTATCAATTATTTATAATTATTTATAATTATTTTCATTTATTTTCAATTATTTATAATTATTTTCAATTATTTATCAATTATTTTCAATTATTTTCAATTATTTATAATTATTTTCAATTATTTTCAATTATTTATAATTAATTTCAATTATTTTAAATTATTTTCAATTATTTTTAATTATTTATAATTATTTTCAATTATTTATCAATTATTTTCAATTATTTATAATTATTTTCAATTATTTTCAATTATTTTCAATTATTTATAATTATTTTCAATTATTTATTAATTATTTTCAATTACTTATAATTATTTTCAATTATTTTCAATTATTTTCAATTATTTATAATTATTTTCAATTATTTATCAATTATTTATAATTATTTATAATTATTTTCAATTATTTTCAATTATTTATAATTATTTTCAATTATTTATCAATTATTTTCTATTATTTATAATTATTTTCAATTATTTTCAATTATTTTCAATTATTTTCAATTATTTATAATTATTTTCAATTATTTATCAATTATTTTCAACTATTTTCAATTATTTACTATTATTTTCAATTATTTATAATTATTTTCAATTATTTATCAATTATTTTCAATTACTTATAATTATTTTCAATTATTTTCAATTATTTATAATTATTTTCAATTATTTATCAATTATTTATAATTATTTATCAATTATTTTCAATTACATAAAATTATTTTCAATTATTTTCAATTTTTTTCAATTATTTATCAATAATTTTCAATTATTTATAATTATTTTCAATTATTTTCAATTATTTTCAATTATTTTCAATTATTTATCAATTATTTTCAATTACTTATAATTATTTTCAATTATTTTCAATTATTTTCAATTATTTTCAATTATTTTCAATTACTTTCAATTATTTATCAATTATTTTCAATTATTTTCAATTATTTTCAATTATTTTCAATTATTTTCAATTATTTATAATTATTTTCAATTATTTTCAATTATTTTCAATTATTTATAATTATTTTCAATTATTTATCAATTATTTTCAATTACTTATAATTATTTTCAATTATTTTCAATTATTTTCAATTATTTATAATTATTTTCAATTATTTATCAATTATTTATAATTATTTCTAATTATTTTAAATTATTTTCAATTATTTATAATTATTTTCAATTATTTATCAATTATTTTCAATTACTTATAATTATTTTCAATTATTTTCAATTATTTTCAATTATTTTCAATTATTTTCAATTATTTATAATTATTTTCAATTATTTTCAATTATTTATAATTATTTTCAATTATTTTAAATTATTTTCAATTATTTTTAATTAATTATAATTATTTTCAATTATTTTCAATTTTTTTCAATTATTTATCAATAATTTTCAATTATTTATAATTATTTTCAATTATTTTCAATTATTTTCAATTATTTATCAATTATTTTCAATTACTTATAATTATTTTCAATTATTTTCAATTATTTTCAATTATTTTCAATTATTTTCAATTATTTATAATTATTTTCAATTATTTATCAATTATTTTCAATTATTTTCAATTATTTATAATTATTTTCAATTATTTATCAATTATTTTCAATTATTTTCAATTATTTATAATTATTTTCAATTATTTTCAATTATTTTCAATTATTTACAATTATTTTCAATTATTTACAATTATTTTCAATTATTTATAATTATTTTCAATTATTTTCAATTATTTTCAATTATTTTCAATTATTTTCAATTATTTATAATTATTTTCAATTATTTATCAATTATTTTCAATTATTTTCAATTATTTATAATTATTTTCAATTATTTTCAATTATTTTCAATTATTTATAATTATTTTCAATTATTTTAAATTATTTTAAATTATTTTCCATTATTTATCAATTATTTTCAATTATTTATAATTATTTTCAATTATTTTCAATTATTTTCAATTATTTATAAATTATTTTCCATTATTTTCAATTATTTATCAATTATTTTCAATTATTTATAATTATTTTCAATCATTTATAATTATTTTCAATTATTTTCAACTATTTATAATTATTTTCAATTATTTATAATTATTTTCAATTATTTTCAATTATTTTCAATCATTTTCAATTATTTATAATTATTTTCAATTATTTTCAATTATTTTCAATTATTTTTAATTATTTTCAATTATTTATAAATCAATTATAATTATTTTCAATTATTTATAATTATTTTCAATTATTTACAATTATTTTCAATTATTTATAATTATTTTCAATTATTTTCAATTATTTTCAATTATTTTCAATTATTTTCAATTATTTATAATTATTTTCAATTATTTATCAATTATTTTCAATTATTTTCAATTATTTATAATTATTTTCAATTATTTATCAATTATTTTCAATTATTTTCAATCATTTATTATTATTTTCAATTATTTTCAATTATTTTCAATTATTTAAAATTATTTTCAATTATTTACAATTTTTTTCAATTATTTATAATTATTTTCAATTATTTTCAATTATTTTCAATTATTTTCAATTATTTATAATTATTTTCAAGTATTTATCAATTATTTTCAATTATTTTCAATTATTTATAATTATTTTCAATTATTTTCAATTATTTTCAATTATTTACAATTATTTTCAATTATTTTCAATTATTTTCAATTATTTTCAATTATTTATAATTATTTTCAATTATTTTCAATTATTTTCAATTATTTTCAATTATTTATAATTATTTTCAATTATTTTCAATTATTTTCAATTATTTTCAATTATTTATCAATTATTTTCTATTATTTTCAATTATTTTCAATTATTTTCAATTATTTTCAATGATTTATCAATTATTTTCAATCATTTATAATTATTTTCAATTATTTTCAAGTATTTTCAATTATTTATAAATTATTTATAATTATTTTCAATTATTTATAATTATTTTCAATTATTTTCAATTATTTTCATTCATTTTCAATTATTTATAATTATTTTCAATTATTTATAATTATTTTCAATTATTTTCAATTATTTTCAATTATTTTTAATTATTTTCAATTATTTATAAATCAATTATAATTATTTTCAGTTATTTATAATTATTTTCAATTATTTACAATTATTTTCAATTATTTATAATTATTTTCAATTATTTTCAATTATTTTCAATTATTTTAAATTATTTTCAATTATTTATAATTATTTTCAATTATTTATCAATTATTTTCAATTATTTTCAATTATTTATAATTATTTTCAATTATTTATCAATTATTTTCAATTATTTTCAATTATTTATAATTATTTTCAATTATTTTCAATTATTTTCAATTATTTACAATTATTTTCAATTATTTACAATTATTTTCAATTATTTATAATTATTTTCAATTATTTTCAATTATTTTCAATTATTTTCAATTATTTTCAATTATTTATAATTATTTTCAATTATTTATCAATTATTTTCAATTATTTTCAATTATTTATAATTATTTTCAATTATTTTCTATTATTTTCAATTATTTATAATTATTTTCAATTATTTTCAATTATTTTAAATTATTTTCCATTATTTATCAATTATTTTCAATTATTTATAATTATTTTCAATTATTTTCAATTATTTTCAATTATTTATAAATTATTTTCCATTATTTTCAATTATTTATCAATTATTTTCAATTATTTATAATTATTTTCAATCATTTATAATTATTTTCAATTATTTTCAACTATTTTCAATTATTTATAAATTATTTATAATTATTTTCAATTATTTATAATTATTTTCAATTATTTTCAATTATTTTCAATCATTTTCAATTATTTATAATTATTTTCAATTATTTTCAATTATTTTCAATTATTTTTAATTATTTTCAATTATTTATAAATCAATTATAATTATTTTCAATTATTTATAATTATTTTCAATTATTTACAATTATTTTCAATTATTTATAATTATTTTCAATTATTTTCAATTATTTTCAATTATTTTCAATTATTTTCAATTATTTTCAATTATTTTCAATTATTTATAATTATTTTCAATTATTTATCAATTATTTTCAATTATTTTCAATTATTTATAATTATTTTCAATTATTTATCAATTATTTTCAATTATTTTCAATCATTTATAATTATTTTCAATTATTTATAATTATTTTCAATTATTTATCAATTATTTATAATTATTTATCAATTATTTTCAATTACATAAAATTATTTTCAATTATTTTCAATTTTTTTCAATTATTTATCAACTATTTTCAATTATTTATAATTATTTTCAATTATTTTCAATTATTTTCAATTATTTTCAATTATTTATCAATTATTTTCTATTATTTTCAATTATTTTCAATTATTTTCAATTATTTTCAATTATTTATAATTATTTTCAATTATTTATTAATTATTTTCAATTACTTATAATTATTTTCAATTATTTTCAATTATTTTCAATTATTTATAATTAATTTCAATTATTTTAAATTATTTTCAATTATTTTTAATTATTTATAATTATTTTCAATTATTTATCAATTATTTTCAATTATTTATAATTATTTTCAATTATTTTCAATTATTTTCAATTATTTATAATTATTTTCAATTATTTATTAATTATTTTCAATTACATATAATTATTTTCAATTATTTTCAATTATTTTCAATTATTTATAATTATTTTCAATTATTTATCAATTATTTATAATTATTTATAATTATTTTCATTTATTTTCAATTATTTATAATTATTTTCAATTATTTATCAATTATTTTCAATTATTTTCAATTATTTATAATTATTTTCAATTATTTTCAATTATTTATAATTAATTTCAATTATTTTAAATTATTTTCAATTATTTTTAATTATTTATAATTATTTTCAATTATTTATCAATTATTTTCAATTATTTATAATTATTTTCAATTATTTTCAATTATTTTCAATTATTTATAATTATTTTCAATTATTTATTAATTATTTTCAATTACTTATAATTATTTTCAATTATTTTCAATTATTTTCAATTATTTATAATTATTTTCAATTATTTATCAATTATTTATAATTATTTATAATTATTTTCAATTATTTTCAATTATTTATAATTATTTTCAATTATTTATCAATTATTTTCTATTATTTATAATTATTTTCCATTATTTTCAATTATTTTCAATTATTTTCAATTATTTATAATTATTTTCAATTATTTATCAATTATTTTCAACTATTTTCAATTATTTACTATTATTTTCAATTATTTATAATTATTTTCAATTATTTATCAATTATTTTCAATTACTTATAATTATTTTCAATTATTTTCAATTATTTATAATTATTTTCAATTATTTATCAATTATTTATAATTATTTATCAATTATTTTCAATTACATAAAATTATTTTCAATTATTTTCAATTTTTTTCAATTATTTATCAATAATTTTCAATTATTTATAATTATTTTCAATTATTTTCAATTATTTTCAATTATTTTCAATTATTTATCAATTATTTTCAATTACTTATAATTATTTTCAATTATTTTCAATTATTTTCAATTATTTTCAATTACTTTCAATTATTTATCAATTATTTTCAATTATTTTCAATTATTTTCAATTATTTTCAATTATTTTCAATTATTTATAATTATTTTCAATTATTTTCAATTATTTTCAATTATTTATAATTATTTTCAATTATTTATCAATTATTTTCAATTACTTATAATTATTTTCAATTATTTTCAATTATTTTCAATTATTTATAATTATTTTCAATTATTTATCAATTATTTATAATTATTTCTAATTATTTTAAATTATTTTCAATTATTTATAATTATTTTCAATTATTTATCAATTATTTTCAATTACTTATAATTATTTTCAATTATTTTCAATTATTTTCAATTATTTTCAATTATTTTCAATTATTTATAATTATTTTCAATTATTTTCAATTATTTATAATTATTTTCAATTATTTTAAATTATTTTCAATTATTTTTAATTAATTATAATTATTTTCAATTATTTTCAATTTTTTTCAATTATTTATCAATAATTTTCAATTATTTATAATTATTTTCAATTATTTTCAATTATTTTCAATTATTTTCAATTATTTATCAATTATTTTCAATTACTTATAATTATTTTCAATTATTTTCAATTATTTTCAATTATTTTCAATTATTTTCAATTATTTATAATTATTTTCAATTATTTATCAATTATTTTCAATTATTTATAATTATTTTCAAATATTTATCAATTATTTTCAATTATTTTCAATTATTTATAATTATTTTCAATTATTTTCAATTATTTTCAATTATTTACAATTATTTTCAATTATTTACAATTATTTTCAATTATTTATAATTATTTTCAATTATTTTCAATTATTTTCAATTATTTTCAATTATTTTCAATTATTTTCAATTATTTATAATTATTTTCAATTATTTATCAATTATTTTCAATTATTTTCAATTATTTATAATTATTTTCAATTATTTTCAATTATTTTCAATTATTTATAATTATTTTCAATTATTTTCAATTATTTTAAATTATTTTCCATTATTTATCAATTATTTTCAATTATTTATAATTCTTTTCAATTATTTTCAATTATTTTCAATTATTTATAAATTATTTTCCATTATTTTCAATTATTTATCAATTATTTTCAATTATTTATAATTATTTTCAATCATTTATAATTATTTTCAATTATTTTCAACTATTTATAATTATTTTCAATTATTTATAATTATTTTCAATTATTTTCAATTATTTTCAATCATTTTCAATTATTTATAATTATTTTCAATTATTTTCAATTATTTTCAATTATTTTTAATTATTTTCAATTATTTATAAATCAATTATAATTATTTTCAATTATTTATAATTATTTTCAATTATTTACAATTATTTTCAATTATTTATAATTATTTTCAATTATTTTCAATTATTTTCAATTATTTTCAATTATTTTCAATTATTTATAATTATTTTCAATTATTTATCAATTATTTTCAATTATTTTCAATTATTTATAATTATTTTCAATTATTTATCAATTATTTTCAATTATTTTCAATCATTTATAATTATTTTCAATTATTTTCAATTATTTTCAATTATTTAAAATTATTTTCAATTATTTACAATTTTTTTCAATTATTTATAATTATTTTCAATTATTTTCAATTATTTTCAATTATTTTCAATTATTTTCAATTATTTATAATTATTTTCAATTATTTATCAATTATTTTCAATTATTTTCAATTATTTATAATTATTTTCAATTATTTTCAATTATTTTCAATTATTTACAATTATTTACAATTATTTTCAATTATTTTCAATTATTTTCAATTATTTTCAATTATTTATAATTATTTTCAATTATTTTCAATTATTTTCAATTATTTTCAATTATTTATAATTATTTTCAATTATTTTCAATTATTTTCAATTATTTTCAATTATTTATAAATTATTTTCTATTATTTTCAATTATTTTCAATTATTTTCAATTATTTTCAATTATTTTCAATTATTTTCAATGATTTATCAATTATTTTCAATCATTTATAATTATTTTCAATTATTTTCAACTATTTTCAATTATTTATAATTATTTTCAATTATTTATCAATTATTTTCTATTATTTATAATTATTTTCAATTATTTTCAATTATTTTCAATTATTTTCAATTATTTATAATTATTTTCAATTATTTATCAATTATTTTCAACTATTTTCAATTATTTACTATTATTTTCAATTATTTATAATTATTTTCAATTATTTATCAATTATTTTCAATTACTTATAATTATTTTCAATTATTTTCAATTATTTATAATTATTTATAATTATTTTCAATTATTTATCAATTATTTATAATTATTTATCAATTATTTTCAATTACATAAAATTATTTTCAATTATTTTCAATTTTTTTCAATTATTTATCAATAATTTTCAATTATTTATAATTATTTTCAATTATTTTCAATTATTTTCAATTATTTTCAATTATTTATCAATTATTTTCAATTACTTATAATTATTTTCAATTATTTTCAATTATTTTCAATTATTTTCAATTACTTTCAATTATTTATCAATTATTTTCAATTATTTTCAATTATTTTCAATTATTTTCAATTATTTATAATTATTTTCAATTATTTTCAATTATTTTCAATTATTTATAATTATTTTCAATTATTTATCAAATATTTATAATTATTTATAATTATTTTAAATTATTTTCAATTATTTATAATTATTTTCAATTATTTATCAATTATTTTCAATTATTTATCAATTATTTTCAATTACTTATAATTATTTTCAATTATTTTCAATTATTTTCAATTATTTATAATTATTTTCAAATATTTATCAATTATTTATAATTATTTCTAATTATTTTAAATTATTTTCAATTATTTATAATTATTTTCAATTATTTATCAATTATTTTCAATTACTTATAATTATTTTCAATTATTTTCAATTATTTTCAATTATTTTCAATTATTTTCAATTATTTATAATTATTTTCAATTATTTTCAATTATTTATAATTATTTTCAATTATTTTAAATTATTTTCAATTATTTTTAATTAATTATAATTATTTTCAATTATTTATCAATTATTTTCAATTATTTATAATTATTTTCAATTATTTATTAATTATTTTCAATTACTTATAATTATTTTCAATTATTTTCAATTATTTTCAATTATTTATAATTATTTTCAATTATTTTCAATTATTTACAATTATTTTCAATTATTTTCAATTATTTTCAATTATTTTCAATTATTTTCAATTATTTACAATTATTTACAATTATTTGCAATTATTTACAATTATTTTCAATTATTTATAATTATTTTCAATTATTTATCAATTATTTTCAATTACTTATAATTATTTTCAATTATTTTCAATTATTTTCAATTATTTATAATTATTTATCAATTATTTATAATTATTTATAATTATTTTAAATTATTTTCAATTATTTATAATTATTTTCAATTATTTATCAATTATTTTCAATTACTTATAATTATTTTCAATTATTTTCAATTATTTATAATTATTTATCAATTATTTTCAATTACATAAAATTATTTTCAATTATTTTCAATTTTTTTCAATTATTTATCAATTATTTTCAATTATTTATAATTATTTTCAATTATTTTCAATTATTTTCAATTATTTATGAATTATTTTCAATTATTTATAATTATTTTCAATTATTTATCAATTATTTTCAATTACTTATAATTATTTTCAATTATTTTCAATTATTTTCAATTATTTATAATTATTTTCAATTATTTATCAATTATTTATAATTATTTATAATTATTTTCATTTATTTTCAATTATTTATAATTATTTTCAATTATTTATCAATTATTTTCAATTATTTTCAATTATTTATAATTATTTTCAATTATTTTCAATTATTTATAATTAATTTCAATTATTTTAAATTATTTTCAATTATTTTTAATTATTTATAATTATTTTCAATTATTTATCAATTATTTTCAATTATTTATAATTATTTTCAATTATTTTCAATTATTTTCAATTATTTATAATTATTTTCAATTATTTATTAATTATTTTCAATTACTTATAATTATTTTCAATTATTTTCAATTATTTTCAATTATTTATAATTATTTTCAATTATTTATCAATTATTTATAATTATTTATAATTATTTTCAATTATTTTCAATTATTTATAATTATTTTCAATTATTTATCAATTATTTTCAATTACTTATAATTATTTTCAATTATTTTCAATTATTTATAATTATTTATCAATTATTTTCAATTACATAAAATTATTTTCAATTATTTTCAATTATTTATAATTATTTTCAATTATTTATCAATTATTTTCAATTACTTATAATTATTTTCAATTATTTTCAATTATTTTCAATTATTTTCAATTATTTTCAATTATTTATAATTATTTTCAATTATTTTCAATTATTTATAATTAATTTCAATTATTTTAAATTATTTTCAATTATTTTTAATTATTTTTAATTATTTTCAATTATTTATCAATTATTTTCAATTATTTATAATTATTTTCAATTATTTTCAATTATTTTCAATTATTTATAATTATTTTCAATTATTTATTAATTATTTTCAATTACTTATAATTATTTTCAATTATTTTCAATTATTTTAAATTATTTATAATTATTTTCAATTATTTATCAATTATTTATAATTATTTATAATTATTTTCATTTATTTTCAATTATTTATAATTATTTTCAATTATTTATCAATTATTTTCAATTATTTTCAATTATTTATAATTATTTTCAATTATTTTCAATTATTTATAATTAATTTCAATTATTTTAAATTATTTTCAATTATTTTTAATTATTTATAATTATTTTCAATTATTTATCAATTATTTTCAATTATTTATAATTATTTTCAATTATTTTCAATTATTTTCAATTATTTATAATTATTTTCAATTATTTATTAATTATTTTCAATTACTTATAATTATTTTCAATTATTTTCAATTATTTTCAATTATTTATAATTATTTTCAATTATTTATCAATTATTTATAATTATTTATAATTATTTTCAATTATTTTCAATTATTTATAATTATTTTCAATTATTTATCAATTATTTTCTATTATTTATAATTATTTTCAATTATTTTCAATTATTTTCAATTATTTTCAATTATTTTCAATTATTTATAATTATTTTCAATTATTTATCAATTATTTTCAATTATTTTCAATTATTTACTATTATTTTCAATTATTTATAATTATTTTCAATTATTTATCAATTATTTTCTATTACTTATAATTATTTTCAATTATTTTCAATTATTTATCAATTATTTATAATTATTTATCAATTATTTTCAATTACATAAAATTATTTTCCATTATTTTCAATTTTTTTCAATTATTTATCAATAATTTTCAATTATTTATAATTATTTTCAATTATTTTCAATTATTTTCAATTATTTTCAATTATTTATCAATTATTTTCTATTATTTTCAATTATTTTCAATTATTTTCAATTATTTTCAATTATTTTCAATTATTTTCAATTACTTTCAATTATTTATCAATTATTTTCAATTATTTTCAATTATTTTCAATTATTTTCAATTATTTATAAATTATTTTCAATTATTTATAAATTATTTTCAATTATTTATAATTATTTTCAATTATTTTCAATTATTTATAAATTATTTTCAATTATTTTTAATTATTTTCAATTATTTTCAATTATTTTCAATTATTTATAATTGTTTTCAATTATTTATCAATTATTTTCAATTATTTATAATTAATTTAAAATATTTTAAATTATTTTAAATTATTTTCAATTATTTATCAATTATTTATCAATTATTTTCAATTATTTATAATTATTTTCAATTATTTATCAATTATTTTCAATTATTTATAATTATTTTCAATTATTTATCATTTATTTTCAATTACTTATTATTATTTTCAATTATTTTCAATTATTTTCAATTATTTATAATTATTTTCAATTATTTATCAATTATTTATAATTATTTATAATTATTTTAAATTATTTTCAATTATTTATAATTATTTTCAATTATTTATCAATTATTTTCAATTATTTATAATTATTTTCAATTATTTATCAATTATTTTCTATTATTTATAATTATTTTCAATTATTTTCAATTATTTTCAATTATTTTCAATTATTTTCCATTATTTATCAATTATTTTCAATTATTTTCAATTATTTTCAATTATTTATAAATTATTTTCCATTATTTTCAATTATTTATCAATTATTTTCAATTATTTATAATTATTTTCAATTATTTTCAATTATTTATAATTATTTTCAATTATTTTCAATTATTTTCAATTATTTATAATTATTTTCAATTATTTATAATTATTTTCAATTATTTTCAATTATTTATCAATAATTTTCAATTATTTATAATTATTTTCAATTATTTATCAATTATTTTCAATTACTTATAATTATTTTCAATTATTTTCAATTATTTTCAATTATTTATAATTACTTTCAATTATTTATCAATTATTTTCTATTATTTATAATTATTTTCAATTATTTTCAATTATTTTCAATTATTTTCAATTATTTATCAATTATTTATAATTATTTATAATTATTTTAAATTATTTTCAATTATTTATAATTATTTATCAATTATTTTCAATTATTTTCAATTATTTTCAATTGTTTTCATTTATTTTCCATTATTTATCAATTATTTTCAATTATTTATAATTATTTTCAATTATTTTCAATTATTTTCAACTATTTTCAATTATTTACTATTATTTTCAATTATTTATAATTATTTTCAATTATTTATCAATTATTTTCAATTACTTATAATTATTTTCAATTATTTTCAATTATTTATAATTATTTATAATTATTTTCAATTATTTATCAATTATTTATAATTATTTATCAATTATTTTCAATTACATAAAATTATTTTCAATTATTTTCAATTTTTTTCAATTATTTATCAATAATTTTCAATTATTTATAATTATTTTCAATTATTTTCAATTATTTTCAATTATTTTCAATTATTTATCAATTATTTTCAATTACTTATAATTATTTTCAATTATTTTCAATTATTTTCAATTATTTTCAATTACTTTCAATTATTTATCAATTATTTTCAATTATTTTCAATTATTTTCAATTATTTTCAATTATTTACAATTATTTTCAATTATTTTCAATTATTTTCAATTATTTATAATTATTTTCAATTATTTATCAAATATTTATAATTATTTATAATTATTTTAAATTATTTTCAATTATTTATAATTATTTTCAATTATTTATCAATTATTTTCAATTATTTATCAATTATTTTCAATTACTTATAATTATTTTCAATTATTTTCAATTATTTTCAATTATTTATAATTATTTTCAAATATTTATCAATTATTTATAATTATTTCTAATTATTTTAAATTATTTTCAATTATTTATAATTATTTTCAATTATTTATAAATTATTTTCAATTATTTATAATTATTTTCAATTATTTTCAATTATTTTCAATTATTTATAATTGTTTTCAATTATTTATCAATTATTTTCAATTATTTATAATTAATTTAAAATATTTTAAATTATTTTAAATTATTTTCAATTATTTATCAATTATTTATCAATTATTTTCAATTATTTATAATTATTTTCAATTATTTATCAATTATTTTCAATTATTTATAATTATTTTCAATTATTTATCATTTATTTTCAATTACTTATTATTATTTTCAATTATTTTCAATTATTTTCAATTATTTATAATTATTTTCAATTATTTATCAATTATTTATAATTATTTATAATTATTTTAAATTATTTTCAATTATTTATAATTATTTTCAATTATTTATCAATTATTTTCAATTATTTATAATTATTTTCAATTATTTATCAATTATTTTCTATTATTTATAATTATTTTCAATTATTTTCAATTATTTTCAATTATTTTCAATTATTTTCCATTATTTATCAATTATTTTCAATTATTTATAATTATTTTCAATTATTTTCAATTATTTTCAATTATTTATAAATTATTTTCCATTATTTTCAATTATTTATCAATTATTTTCAATTATTTATAATTATTTTCAATTATTTTCAATTATTTATAATTATTTTCAATTATTTTCAATTATTTTCAATTATTTATAATTATTTTCAATTATTTATAATTATTTTCAATTATTTTCAATTATTTATCAATAATTTTCAATTATTTATAATTATTTTCAATTATTTATCAATTATTTTCAATTACTTATAATTATTTTCAATTATTTTCAATTATTTTCAATTATTTATAATTACTTTCAATTATTTATCAATTATTTTCTATTATTTATAATTATTTTCAATTATTTTCAATTATTTTCAATTATTTTCAATTATTTATCAATTATTTATAATTATTTATAATTATTTTAAATTATTTTCAATTATTTATAATTATTTATCAATTATTTTCAATTATTTTCAATTGTTTTCATTTATTTTCCATTATTTATCAATTATTTTCAATTATTTATAATTATTTTCAATTATTTTCAATTATTTTCAACTATTTTCAATTATTTACTATTATTTTCAATTATTTTTAATTATTTATAATTATTTTCAATTATTTATCAATTATTTTCAATTATTTATAATTATTTTCAATTATTTTCAATTATTTTCAATTATTTATAATTATTTTCAATTATTTATTAATTATTTTCAATTACTTATAATTATTTTCAATTATTTTCAATTATTTTCAATTATTTATAATTATTTTCAATTATTTATCAATTATTTATAATTATTTATAATTATTTTCAATTATTTTCAATTATTTATAATTATTTTCAATTATTTATCAATTATTTTCTATTATTTATAATTATTTTCAATTATTTTCAATTATTTTCAATTATTTTCAATTATTTTCAATTATTTATAATTATTTTCAATTATTTATCAATTATTTTCAATTATTTTCAATTATTTACTATTATTTTCAATTATTTATAATTATTTTCAATTATTTATCAATTATTTTCTATTACTTATAATTATTTTCAATTATTTTCAATTATTTATCAATTATTTATAATTATTTATCAATTATTTTCAATTACATAAAATTATTTTCCATTATTTTCAATTTTTTTCAATTATTTATCAATAATTTTCAATTATTTATAATTATTTTCAATTATTTTCAATTATTTTCAATTATTTTCAATTATTTATCAATTATTTTCTATTATTTTCAATTATTTTCAATTATTTTCAATTATTTTCAATTATTTTCAATTATTTTCAATTACTTTCAATTATTTATCAATCATTTTCAATTATTTTCAATTATTTTCAATTATTTTCAATTATTTATAAATTATTTTCAATTATTTATAAATTATTTTCAATTATTTATAATTATTTTCAATTATTTTCAATTATTTATAAATTATTTTCAATTATTTATAATTATTTTCAATTATTTTCAATTATTTTCAATTATTTATAATTGTTTTCAATTATTTATCAATTATTTTCAATTATTTATAATTAATTTAAAATATTTTAAATTATTTTAAATTATTTTCAATTATTTATCAATTATTTATCAATTATTTTCAATTATTTATAATTATTTTCAATTATTTATCAATTATTTTCAATTATTTATAATTATTTTCAATTATTTATCATTTATTTTCAATTACTTATTATTATTTTCAATTATTTTCAATTATTTTCAATTATTTATAATTATTTTCAATTATTTATCAATTATTTATAATTATTTATAATTATTTTAAATTATTTTCAATTATTTATAATTATTTTCAATTATTTATCAATTATTTTCAATTATTTATAATTATTTTCAATTATTTATCAATTATTTTCTATTATTTATAATTATTTTCAATTATTTTCAATTATTTTCAATTATTTTCAATTATTTTCCATTATTTATCAATTATTTTCAATTATTTATAATTATTTTCAATTATTTTCAATTATTTTCAATTATTTATAAATTATTTTCCATTATTTTCAATTATTTATCAATTATTTTCAATTATTTATAATTATTTTCAATTATTTTCAATTATTTATAATTATTTTCAATTATTTTCAATTATTTTCAATTATTTATAATTATTTTCAATTATTTATAATTATTTTCAATTATTTTCAATTATTTATCAATAATTTTCAATTATTTATAATTATTTTCAATTATTTATCAATTATTTTCAATTACTTATAATTATTTTCAATTATTTTCAATTATTTTCAATTATTTATAATTACTTTCAATTATTTATCAATTATTTTCTATTATTTATAATTATTTTCAATTATTTTCAATTATTTTCAATTATTTTCAATTATTTATCAATTATTTATAATTATTTATAATTATTTTAAATTATTTTCAATTATTTATAATTATTTATCAATTATTTTCAATTATTTTCAATTATTTTCAATTGTTTTCATTTATTTTCCATTATTTATCAATTATTTTCAATTATTTATAATTATTTTCAATTATTTTCAATTATTTTCAACTATTTTCAATTATATACTATTATTTTCAATTATTTATAATTATTTTCAATTATTTATCAATTATTTTCAATTACTTATAATTATTTTCAATTATTTTCAATTATTTATAATTATTTATAATTATTTTCAATTATTTATCAATTATTTATAATTATTTATCAATTATTTTCAATTACATAAAATTATTTTCAATTATTTTCAATTTTTTTCAATTATTTATCAATAATTTTCAATTATTTATAATTATTTTCAATTATTTTCAATTATTTTCAATTATTTTCAATTATTTATCAATTATTTTCAATTACTTATAATTATTTTCAATTATTTTCAATTATTTTCAATTATTTTCAATTACTTTCAATTATTTATCAATTATTTTCAATTATTTTCAATTATTTTCAATTATTTTCAATTATTTTCAATTATTTTCAATTATTTACAATTATTTTCAATTATTTTCAATTATTTTCAATTATTTATAATTATTTTCAATTATTTATCAAATATTTATAATTATTTATAATTATTTTAAATTATTTTCAATTATTTATAATTATTTTCAATTATTTATCAATTATTTTCAATTATTTATCAATTATTTTCAATTACTTATAATTATTTTCAATTATTTTCAATTATTTTCAATTATTTATAATTATTTTCAAATATTTATCAATTATTTATAATTATTTCTAATTATTTTAAATTATTTTCAATTATTTATAATTATTTTCAATTATTTATAAATTATTTTCAATTATTTATAATTATTTTCAATTATTTTCAATTATTTTCAATTATTTATAATTGTTTTCAATTATTTATCAATTATTTTCAATTATTTATAATTAATTTAAAATATTTTAAATTATTTTAAATTATTTTCAATTATTTATCAATTATTTATCAATTATTTTCAATTATTTATAATTATTTTCAATTATTTATCAAATATTTTCAATTATTTATAATTATTTTCAATTATTTATCATTTATTTTCAATTACTTATTATTATTTTCAATTATTTTCAATTATTTTCAATTATTTATAATTATTTTCAATTATTTATCAATTATTTATAATTATTTATAATTATTTTAAATTATTTTCAATTATTTATAATTATTTTCAATTATTTATCAATTATTTTCAATTATTTATAATTATTTTCAATTATTTATCAATTATTTTCTATTATTTATAATTATTTTCAATTATTTTCAATTATTTTCAATTATTTTCAATTATTTTCCATTATTTATCAATTATTTTCAATTATTTATAATTATTTTCAATTATTTTCAATTATTTTCAATTATTTATAAATTATTTTCCATTATTTTCAATTATTTATCAATTATTTTCAATTATTTATAATTATTTTCAATTATTTTCAATTATTTATAATTATTTTCAATTATTTTCAATTATTTTCAATTATTTATAATTATTTTCAATTATTTATAATTATTTTCAATTATTTTCAATTATTTATCAATAATTTTCAATTATTTATAATTATTTTCAATTATTTATCAATTATTTTCAATTACTTATAATTATTTTCAATTATTTTCAATTATTTTCAATTATTTATAATTACTTTCAATTATTTATCAATTATTTTCTATTATTTATAATTATTTTCAATTATTTTCAATTATTTTCAATTATTTTCAATTATTTATCAATTATTTATAATTATTTATAATTATTTTAAATTATTTTCAATTATTTATAATTATTTATCAATTATTTTCAATTATTTTCAATTATTTTCAATTGTTTTCATTTATTTTCCATTATTTATCAATTATTTTCAATTATTTATAATTATTTTCAATTATTTTCAATTATTTTCAACTATTTTCAATTATTTACTATTATTTTCAATTATTTATAATTATTTTCAATTATTTATCAATTATTTTCAATTACTTATAATTATTTTCAATTATTTTCAATTATTTATAATTATTTATAATTATTTTCAATTATTTATCAATTATTTATAATTATTTATCAATTATTTTCAATTACATAAAATTATTTTCAATTATTTTCAATTTTTTTCAATTATTTATCAATAATTTTCAATTATTTATAATTATTTTCAATTATTTTCAATTATTTTAAATTATTTTCAATTATTTATCAATTATTTTCAATTACTTATAATTATTTTCAATTATTTTCAATTATTTTCAATTATTTTCAATTACTTTCAATTATTTATCAATTATTTTCAATTATTTTCAATTATTTTCAATTATTTTCAATTATTTACAATTATTTTCAATTATTTTCAATTATTTTCAATTATTTATAATTATTTTCAATTATTTATCAAATATTTATAATTATTTATAATTATTTTAAATTATTTTCAATTATTTATAATTATTTTCAATTATTTATCAATTATTTTCAATTATTTATCAATTATTTTCAATTACTTATAATTATTTTCAATTATTTTCAATTATTTTCAATTATTTATAATTATTTTCAAATATTTATCAATTATTTATAATTATTTCTAATTATTTTAAATTATTTTCAATTATTTATAATTATTTTCAATTATTTATCAATTATTTTCAATTACTTATAATTATTTTCAATTATTTTCAATTATTTTCAATTATTTTCAATTATTTTCAATTATTTATAATTATTTTCAATTATTTTCAATTATTTATAATTATTTTCAATTATTTTAAATTATTTTCAATTATTTTTAATTAATTATAATTATTTTCAATTATTTATCAATTATTTTCAATTATTTATAATTATTTTCAATTATTTATTAATTATTTTCAATTACTTATAATTATTTTCAATTATTTTCAATTATTTTCAATTATTTATAATTATTTTCAATTATTTTCAATTATTTATAATTATTTTCAATTATTTTCAATTATTTTCAATTATTTTCAATTATTTTAAATTATTTATAATTATTTTCAATTATTTATCAATTATTTATAATTATTTATAATTATTTTCATTTATTTTCAATTATTTATAATTATTTTCAATTATTTATCAATTATTTTCAATTATTTTCAATTATTTATAATTATTTTCAATTATTTTCAATTATTTATAATTAATTTCAATTATTTTAAATTATTTTCAATTATTTTTAATTATTTATAATTATTTTCAATTATTTATCAATTATTTTCAATTATTTATAATTATTTTCAATTATTTTCAATTATTTTCAATTATTTATAATTATTTTCAATTATTTATTAATTATTTTCAATTACTTATAATTATTTTCAATTATTTTCAATTATTTTCAATTATTTATAATTATTTTCAATTATTTATCAATTATTTATAATTATTTATAATTATTTTCAATTATTTTCAATTATTTATAATTATTTTCAATTATTTATCAATTATTTTCTATTATTTATAATTATTTTCAATTATTTTCAATTATTTATAATTGTTTTCAATTATTTATCAATTATTTTCAATTATTTATAATTAATTTAAAATATTTTAAATTATTTTAAATTATTTTCAATTATTTATCAATTATTTATCAATTATTTTCAATTATTTATAATTATTTTCAATTATTTATCAATTATTTTCAATTATTTATAATTATTTTCAATTATTTTCAATTATTTATAATTATTTTCAATTATTTTAAATTATTTTCAATTATTTTTAATTAATTATAATTATTTTCAATTATTTATCAATTATTTTCAATTATTTATAATTATTTTCAATTATTTATTAATTATTTTCAATTACTTATAATTATTTTCAATTATTTTCAATTATTTTCAATTATTTATAATTATTTTCAATTATTTTCAATTATTTATAATTATTTTCAATTATTTTCAATTATTTTCAATTATTTTCAATTATTTACAATTATTTACAATTATTTGCAATTATTTACAATTATTTTCAATTATTTATAATTATTTTCAATTATTTATCAATTATTTTCAATTACTTATAATTATTTTCAATTATTTTCAATTATTTTCAATTATTTATAATTATTTATCAATTATTTATAATTATTTATAATTATTTTAAATTATTTTCAATTATTTATAATTATTTTCAATTATTTATCAATTATTTTCAATTACTTATAATTATTTTCAATTATTTTCAATTATTTATAATTATTTATCAATTATTTTCAATTACATAAAATTATTTTCAATTATTTTCAATTTTTTTCAATTATTTATCAATTATTTTCAATTATTTATAATTATTTTCAATTATTTTCAATTATTTTCAATTATTTATGAATTATTTTCAATTATTTATAATTATTTTCAATTATTTATCAATTATTTTCAATTACTTATAATTATTTTCAATTATTTTCAATTATTTTCAATTATTTATAATTATTTTCAATTATTTATCAATTATTTATAATTATTTATAATTATTTTCAATTATTTTCAATTATTTATAATTATTTTCAATTATTTATCAATTATTTTCAATTACTTATAATTATTTTCAATTATTTTCAATTATTTTCAATTATTTTCAATTATTTTCAATTATTTATAATTATTTTCAATTATTTTCAATTATTTATAATTAATTTCAATTATTTTAAATTATTTTCAATTATTTTTAATTATTTTTAATTATTTTCAATTATTTATCAATTATTTTCAATTATTTATAATTATTTTCAATTATTTTCAATTATTTTCAATTATTTATAATTATTTTCAATTATTTATTAATTATTTTCAATTACTTATAATTATTTTCAATTATTTTCAATTATTTTAAATTATTTATAATTATTTTCAATTATTTATCAATTATTTATAATTATTTATAATTATTTTCATTTATTTTCAATTATTTATAATTATTTTCAATTATTTATCAATTATTTTCAATTATTTTCAATTATTTATAATTATTTTCAATTATTTTCAATTATTTATAATTATTTTCAATTATTTTCAATTATTTTCAATTATTTATAATTATTTTCAATTATTTTCAATTATTTTAAATTATTTTCCATTATTTATCAATTATTTTCAATTATTTATAATTCTTTTCAATTATTTTCAATTATTTTCAATTATTTATAAATTATTTTCCATTATTTTCAATTATTTATCAATTATTTTCAATTATTTATAATTATTTTCAATCATTTATAATTATTTTCAATTATTTTCAACTATTTATAATTATTTTCAATTATTTATAATTATTTTCAATTATTTTCAATTATTTTCAATCATTTTCAATTATTTATAATTATTTTCAATTATTTTCAATTATTTTCAATTATTTTTAATTATTTTCAATTATTTATAAATCAATTATAATTATTTTCAATTATTTATAATTATTTTCAATTATTTACAATTATTTTCAATTATTTATAATTATTTTCAATTATTTTCAATTATTTTCAATTATTTTCAATTATTTTCAATTATTTATAATTATTTTCAATTATTTATCAATTATTTTCAATTATTTTCAATTATTTATAATTATTTTCAATTATTTATCAATTATTTTCAATTATTTTCAATCATTTATAATTATTTTCAATTATTTTCAATTATTTTCAATTATTTAAAATTATTTTCAATTATTTACAATTTTTTTCAATTATTTATAATTATTTTCAATTATTTTCAATTATTTTCAATTATTTTCAATTATTTTCAATTATTTATAATTATTTTCAATTATTTATCAATTATTTTCAATTATTTTCAATTATTTATAATTATTTTCAATTATTTTCAATTATTTTCAATTATTTACAATTATTTACAATTATTTTCAATTATTTTCAATTATTTTCAATTATTTTCAATTATTTATAATTATTTTCAATTATTTTCAATTATTTTCAATTATTTTCAATTATTTATAATTATTTTCAATTATTTTCAATTATTTTCAATTATTTTCAATTATTTATAAATTATTTTCTATTATTTTCAATTATTTTCAATTATTTTCAATTATTTTCAATTATTTTCTATTATTTATAATTATTTTCAATTATTTTCAATTATTTTCAATTATTTATAATTATTTTCAATTATTTTCAATTATTTTCAATTATTTTCAATTATTTATAATTATTTTCAATTATTTTCAATTATTTTCAATTATTTTCAATTATTTATAAATTATTTTCTATTATTTTCAATTATTTTCAATTATTTTCAATTATTTTCAACTATTTTCAATTATTTATAATTATTTTCAATTATTTATCAATTATTTTCTATTATTTATAATTATTTTCAATTATTTTCAATTATTTTCAATTATTTTCAATTATTTATAATTATTTTCAATTATTTATCAATTATTTTCAACTATTTTCAATTATTTACTATTATTTTCAATTATTTATAATTATTTTCAATTATTTATCAATTATTTTCAATTACTTATAATTATTTTCAATTATTTTCAATTATTTATAATTATTTATAATTATTTTCAATTATTTATCAATTATTTATAATTATTTATCAATTATTTTCAATTACATAAAATTATTTTCAATTATTTTCAATTTTTTTCAATTATTTATCAATAATTTTCAATTATTTATAATTATTTTCAATTATTTTCAATTATTTTCAATTATTTTCAATTATTTATCAATTATTTTCAATTACTTATAATTATTTTCAATTATTTTCAATTATTTTCAATTATTTTCAATTACTTTCAATTATTTATCAATTATTTTCAATTATTTTCAATTATTTTCAATTATTTTCAATTATTTATAATTATTTTCAATTATTTTCAATTATTTTCAATTATTTATAATTATTTTCAATTATTTATCAAATATTTATAATTATTTATAATTATTTTAAATTATTTTCAATTATTTATAATTATTTTCAATTATTTATCAATTATTTTCAATTATTTATCAATTATTTTCAATTACTTATAATTATTTTCAATTATTTTCAATTATTTTCAATTATTTATAATTATTTTCAAATATTTATCAATTATTTATAATTATTTGCAATTATTTACAATTATTTTCAATTATTTATAATTATTTTCAATTATTTATCAATTATTTTCAATTACTTATAATTATTTTCAATTATTTTCAATTATTTTCAATTATTTATAATTATTTATCAATTATTTATAATTATTTATAATTATTTTAAATTATTTTCAATTATTTATAATTATTTTCAATTATTTATCAATTATTTTCAATTACTTATAATTATTTTCAATTATTTTCAATTATTTATAATTATTTATCAATTATTTTCAATTACATAAAATTATTTTCAATTATTTTCAATTTTTTTCAATTATTTATCAATTATTTTCAATTATTTATAATTATTTTCAATTATTTT